>OX276456.1:13211929-13811929 GCA_946251905.1 Cryptocephalus moraei | reverse complement strand
AAAATATATAAATGGTACTATTTACATTAGAACAGGATATTTTTATTGGCATGGCTTATTTTCGGAGTGCAGTTCATGACCCCATTTCTGGATGGCAATACTGCTTGGAATCCACTTTACACCAATTTGAAGAAATGTTTCCTGAAGTTGTGTTTTCACTATCGACCTTTTTAAACAACACTGGATGCGCGTAGTTCAACGATATTTGAATACAGGCAATGTGAAGAAAGGAAAGCCACCTGGTAAACACTCCGCACTCACTGAAAATGTGGTGCAAGACGTCAGGGCCCGACTGCAACAAAATCCTCGCAAATCGGTTAGGAAGCTTTCCCTCCAAACAGGTTTGATCCTTACCAAAAGTTCACCAAGTTCCACTTATTCCTAATTTCCCGTATTCCGTTTCGTGACTTTATAGGTTTATCATATGTAAGTTGTTCCACTGTGTTGAAGAGCAAATTGAAATACCACCCGTACAAATTTTCGATGGTCTAATCCCTAAATCCTCCTGACCATCCATAACGCGTCCTTTTCTGTAACTGGTTCAATCAGGAAATTAATATTGATGACATCCTGGATAAAACCTTTTTTTCTAATGAAGCCTGGTTCTATCTAAATAGCTATGTTAATTCTCAAAATTACAGAATATGGTCTAGTGAAAATCCACATGCTGCTAGAACAACGACTTTACATCCTACTAAAGTTGGTGTTTGGCTGGCTGTATCGCGGCATAGAGTAATTGGTCTTGTGTTTTTTAATTTCACAGTTAATTCTGAACGATACATTCAGCAGATTCTCCAGGTATTCTTTGCCCAATTAACCGTAGAGGAGCGCGAAAATGGCTACTTTCAACAAGATTCTGCTCTAGCACATACGGCTCGTGCCACAATGCAATATTTGCGGGAAGTTTTTGGCCATCGAGTCATAAGAACGGGAATCTGGCCAGGTAGGTCACCAGACCTGACACCTCTAGACTTTTGTTTCTTTGGGCACCTTAAAAACGAGGTGTTCAGTAATGTTCTACATACACGTGAAAAATTGGAAGCTGCAAATATTTCTCCTCGGATGTTAATTAATGTCTTCGAGAGCCTAAAACGGAGAGTGAATTTATGTTTAGAACATAATGGTGCTCAATTCGAGCAGTACCTTTAAATATTGAAGTTTTTCCTAGTGTGGTCATTTAATCGTAAATAAATTCACAATAACCTAAAATATTTGTGCTTATTTAGCTGTCGCTGTCATGCAGAGTGCAGAGATTTCCGGTGTAGCGTTGCAAACCACTAGATAAAAAATCCTCCCGGTAGGGTTGCCAACTTAAAACCGTATTTCTTAATCACTCTGTATATGTAAATAAAATTGATTGCACAAAATAGGCTGTATAGGCATTTAGGCTGAAATTATATGTGTAATAAATATAAATTATGAATATCATAAATATAAATTAAAGGTAATCTCTATATATATAAAAATGAAATGCTGTTCGTTTGTCTAGGCTTCAACTCGAGAACGGCTGGACGGATTTTGCTAATTTTGATCTTGAAATATTTGTGGAAGTTCAGGGAAGGTTTTTGTGGCGAGAAACATAAATAATAACTAAGGGACATACTAAAAAGGGTACGTTTTGTAATTTTGGGGACAAATCGCCAAGGCAACCAATCATACTGTCAGTTGGTTGTCAAATGAAAAATTATTACAATCTGTCATCAGTTTGTCAGTGCGCGAAAACTTTACTCATTTTAAAATGCCAGGGAGAAAACGATCTGATTTAGGTCGTCGGAGTAATTCAAATGTGCTACCAGCTACCTCACGTGCAAATCGCACTGACGACCAGCGAGAGGCAGATAATATTAACGTTTGTATTGGTATGAGAGAATTGGGTTCAAAAGTGAATAATTATGAAGTAGAAAGGCTTAGGATGGAACGAGTTAGGGCACATCTTACACAGCAGCATTTAGATCGACGGGACACCCAGTCTACAAATTCTACAAGTTCGAAAAAACGGACGCATCGAGTACTGTAGCCAGAAGAAAAACCGCCAGTGATTACAACTCCAAAACTTCAAGAACTTCGACGCCAACACAACGGCGGGAAGTCAAGAAGACAAGCAAAGTCCTGAGTAAGTCACAGCCACTTTTTCCAGAGAACTGAGTTACAAAGTGAATAACTTCAACTACGACAAGATAAAACAAGTAGATGAATTAATTCAAGAACAAGAAAAAATAGCCCAAGAAATCATATAACTACATAATAATTTCAACAAAGACGGAAGTGCAAGAAAAACCAAGGAATACCTACTACAAAAAAGGATTGATCACCTAGAAGCACTATGGGGGAAAGCCCAAGAGAACAACGAGGCATTCCATGAACTTGGGTTTGACGATCAGCACAATTTTATAAAATCACACTATTTCAAAAGGATGCAGGAAAACTACAAGACAATTCGACTGTACCTGAAGTCACACGAGGAATATAAAACACCCAAGAAACAAGTCTATGAGGTACAAATACAAGACCCAAAACCGGAAGTGAAGAAACCTAAACAACAGACCGAACAGGATTACCGACGAATCAAACTAAAGGTAAAAATAACAAATAAAAAAAAACTACTAAGACAAGCTGAAGAAGACATGGCAGAATCAACACCAAGATGGTCATACATGTACTACGAGCAACAAATATCCAAAAAATGGAGCGCACTTCAAGACAAAATGAAATAGAGCGATTCCGGAGACGCAGTGTTCCTGTAAACTTGGAGCGAGTAGCATTCCACTACGACCCGGAAATAGATTATTGTGCCGACCAATCCGTAACGATTGGAGAAATGACAATCATTTGTCAATATTGTAAAACGTTAAAATACAGCGGTGAATCTATTGGATTATGTTGTGCTGGTGGTAGTAAAATTGCCACAATTGTTCCCACCACAAGATCCATTACGCTCATTAGTTTCTGGGGTGGGAACGCATATTTTACAAGAAAATTTCATGCCTACTTTCGAGATAGTTTTTGATAAATTAGTTATTAAAAATTTAAAAAAATAATGTACAATTGCAGTTACAAGGCAGTTTGCGGAAGCAACTTGGAGTTTCCCTGTTTCGCGCATGCGTCGCGTGTTCGCGAGTCGTACAATCATCATCTTTATATATTTACGCACCGCAAAAAAGACAAAAAATATAGTACATCAGAAAGCCTTAAATTGATTATGTGTATATCTGTGTTGCATTTAATTTAATGCAGATAAAAAAATTGTATTACGTTTTGACAATATTATTCAAAAATATATGTAGGTGATACGAAGTTCACCGGGTGATCTATAATTTTTTTACCTTTCTTTTTTTAAACTTTACGTGGCATTGCAAAGCATGCCGGGTACGGCTTGTTACAAATAAATGTCTGTTGCTGGGAATGTTTGTAAATTGTGTTTGAAGGAACTTCGGAAAAAATTATTTCAGCTGTTACATCATGTGTCACATGGACCTAAATATCTTAATACGTGTGAAGCCGCTCTAAATATTTCATTAACTACATTTCAAACTTCATGTTCTTTTGAGTTAATTGCGGTTCATTACTCCGTACATTTTTTAAAATGAATTAAAAGAACCCTTGTAGTCTGTAACGTTGCAAGTCACATTTAAATGTCATATTTTCCAAAAAAATACTTCCAACTCCTCTAAAAGTGTCTAAGGGACATTAAAATTTTGACAAGCAACAACTTCTGATATCAGATACCCTATTTTTCAATTGCTATTACTTTTCAAATGTCGTCAGTCCTTAAATTTTTCATGAGTTTCTTAGAAACTCTTCGGGTTTTTTAATAGTGTCACAACTTACTTTAAAACACCTCAAGTTACATTTTAAACAGACAATTGACATTTTTTTTTAAATATCTTGGCGGATTACAACTGTTATAATTTTCTTAGATATTTCGTAACTTTACTCAACGCCAAAACTGCTTTAAATACTTAATGCGTTACATTTCACACTAATTATTATTTTAAGTCAATTGCAGCTAGGTTATTAGAATGGTTACACATGATTTAACTTTTGAACCATCAGAAATGATTTAACAGGACTATACAAATTCATTAAAAATGTTGTTGGCAAACTGTAATTCTCATTAGTAAATTAGAAAGGTTTTATCCCCGCATCAAAATTTACATTTTAATTTTCTTAATGATACTGTAGCTCCTTTACAATTGGAAAATGGTTTTTTTGAATATATTAAAAGATCTTTAAAAACATAATAAGATACACTTCATTTTTATTTATTTAAGGTTGTTGCAACCCATTAAGGGATATCACAATTATAACGACTTACTTAGATTCTTCAATTTTCTTCAGAGCATTATTTTCTTTTTTGTAACAGTTTGCAAAGAGACGCAGACAACCCTTTGTCTTCCAAAAAGTTGGGAGAGGGAGAATAACATTTTCGAATAGTGCAGAAAATTTCTCATAGAAACTGTGCAATGAAAATAAATTATAAATGAAATTTAGTGAAGTAGCATAACATAATATATAGCAAAAAAATAGATGTATTTCGGTTTCACAAATAAGAATTTGAGTTGCTATGAAAAAATTTGTTAAAACAATCCATCTTATATTGTTATTTCGTGAATATAAAAGTTAAAATAAATTTTTGCACTGAAATGTTCATGGATTAATTTAATTAAAGTTATTTCACCAAATTAGGGTTGTCGGGTCAATTTTTCATTGAATTTATACCTAATTAAAAAAAAATTGATGGAATTTTTACACAATTTAATTATTTATCTAAATTGGGTGATAAGATTTATAAACGTTGTTAACTTAAAAAGTTATAACAGATAAATCGATTTGTATTCCTAAAATTCCAGAATAGTCCAGACTGTTTTCTGGAATTCGATACTCTACGAGAAATGACCAAAATATTCGGAACGACATGATGCGGCAGAGATAAAAGGGGACGCCGGACCGACACAGAATACCCATAAAGAACGCGACAAATACCATTGAGCTGAGCGGCCGTGCGCGAAAGATGTGCACGATATAAATTAAGAAATAAGTGTTAGTTAGTAGTGTTAAATAAATTGGTTAAGTATTTATTCAGTGGAGTATAGTTAATTTGAACCTGAAAAACGTTTCAATTATAACCTAATTTAAACAATATCTTATTTTTTTATTTAAATTTTTAACATTTTAGTTTTACAAAGTATTAAATTAACCTGTTAACACAAGCAATCGTTATGTTTGGTATGAATAATTATAACTACTCCATAGATAATACCACTCAATTGTACGAATTAATTTATTTACTGTCTCGCTTTGTGGCACTGGATGACAATTATGAAAAATTTTCTCGAAAAAGAAAGTCATGGTCAAAGTAAAAAAATGGCTATTAGGGGAAATTTGCATAGTTGTCGTCATATTGGGTGCTTAGGTTATTTTCCGTACATATTTGCGGTGAAAATAGTCGATAAATATCTACATGAGTTTATCATGCAGTATCGAAATATGTGCTGTTGAGAAAAAATCTGAAGTATATTTAATTTTGAGTATAAAAAGGGTACATTTGTGTTTTTTTTTGTTTTCAATGATTTTTCAAGGTTAAATTCTTATAATCACATATTATCACTATTTTTTCTCAATCCTCATATTTCTTCCCTTTCGAAGGACCCATATATGTCTTAATCTTTTCGTTCGTCTTCGAGTTCGATTTCGAGATAATTTTTCTAATTTAGTGCACTGTGCACCACCATGTGCGTCAGATTTAGGAAAACAGTTTGCAGGAAAAGCTACAAACGGGGAATTTCTAAAGAAAATCGCGTTTCTTGTCATAAGCTGTCCTTTCTAGAAATCAGAAATGTTTTTACTGAAAAGCAGAGCTTATTTTAAATAAACGTGTCTGTTCAAAAATTTCTTTAGTACATCTTGTCTGTGAAAAGAGAATCGTTTTGTAGAATTTGTCAAAAATTTAAATTGTGGACCTAATCATAGGTCCTAATCGGCACCATTTTGCTTTACTTTAGCCTGTAATGCAGGTTTTCCAAGTTTCATTAATATAAAGGCTGAGGCGTTTACAACGAGGTAGATTGATAATTCAATTTCCTAAATGAATTGCAACATAATTTACCTCAGTACTAACTTTGAAGGAAAAATTGGCCAATCTGGCTTTTTTGTATGTTCAAAAGACTAAACAGGAAGGAAATGGGTATTTATATAAACGAGGAGATGCTCCACCACCTACGTTTTGCCAATGATCTAGTGCTGATTACATATAACGTAGACGAAGAACAAAACACGTTAGCAACACATAAAAAGGCGTCAGATCAAATTGGACTACACAAAAATTAGTCAAAAAGGAAACTAATGACTAATCTAGTTACTAGTGGAAATGTTTCGGTGGACGGGGCAAATATAAAACAAGTATATTCATATAAGTATCTGGGGCATGAAATAACAATTGGCCTCGACAATCAGACACAAGAGATCCAGAGAAGAATAGGACTAACATGGGTAGCATTCGGCAACCTGAGATTGTGTTCAAATCAGATCTTCCAATGTGCTTAAAGAGGAAGGTATTCCATCACTCTGTTATGTCAGTACTTACATATGGCGCAGAGACACTTACACTGCCGACAACGTCTATAAAAAAAATACGTGCAGCCTAGCGAGCTATGGAAACACCAATGCTAGGTATATCCCTAAGAGACAAGATACCCAATACAGTAATAAGACAGCATACAAGACTAACAGATTCTATATATTCGCTTAAAAAACTTAAATGGGACTGGGCTGGGCATATTGCCAGAAAAACGGATGGGTGGACCAAGCGAATACTAGAATGGCGGCCAAGACATGATGCTTTCAGAAGCATGGGCAGACCTCCCACAAAGTGGTCAGAGGACTTGAAGAGATTTAAAGAAAATTGGATTCAAATGGCATAGGACCGAGAAGGGTGGAAAGATTTTAGGGAGGCATACGTCCAGCATTAGACCCTTCAGGCTGGTTGATGATGATGACGATGGTGATGATGATGATGATACTTCATTTTTGTAGGTCTGTAACGGTTACTTCAAAATTCTGAGAGGAGGAGTGATTGTTAGTGGCAATGAAACACAGTAATGGTTTTGATATGTTTATTACACGTACTAATAAAAAAATTATTCCTAGAACCTAAGCATACAAAGTTTCTAAAAGTCAGTCAAATAAAATAGATAGGAATCCATACTGGAAAATGTACATCGAACGCATTCTAATACAAATTGTCGAAGCCCCGGAAATTTTTTTGTCCCTCCGCAGCATTGTTACCGTCCACATGTCGGCAGATTTACAGTGAAAAACACGTTCAATTCGACTAATGAGGCAAAAACCAAAAATCCAACGTACATCAGCAAACACGTCAGGCCGACTTTCCAGTCCAGTCTGCAAAAAAGACATACAAAAAAGGTAATTATTTCTATTCGAATTTAAATCGGGGAAATGGTGATTTATGGCGTCATTAGCGGTCGCTCATTTGAGAGTAAAATTTTCGTTCACTTTGATAACCGGACTTGTGAAGGCGTTACGGGAATTCTGGTTGTCGTTAAACCTCGAGGATGAAGTTATCGAGCATATGCAACGGTACAGAAAAAAATAATTTAATCTACGAGGCGCAGGGATGAATCGAGGGATTTCATGAATGGGGTGGCTCATGCGGCGGAAACACAAATTCAATTTGAGTGAATGTATTTTCACAGTTGAGGAACTTTCGTATACTAAATATACATATACTGGTTGTTCTACCGTTTCAATTGGAGTAATTAAAAAGTGAAGTCAAAAAAGTGAGATAATTGTTATGGAAAGTTGTTGTAGGACAAATCTACATTAATATTAAGAAGGTGAAATATTGGTCGGTGTGAACGAGCTAATCTCATGAATTACCCAGCCCTATGTCAATAATTTATTTTACGCATATTTTTATGCATTGAGAACGGTTATCCGCTGTATAACAGCGAAGGCAAAAGGCCCTACAGTCTTTGAAATTTGAATTTTGGAAATCTTATAATTTTTTGATTATGGTGACATTGCAAGGTATTCACACCAGGAATAACTCGTCTCGCATCTATCTCCATGCGTTGTCGTTGCAAGGAGAAATTAAAGAAAAACTTCTTTCAGGTAGGTAATATTGCATTATACGAGATGTGATCAAAAAGTAAATTGACATTTCATTTTCATAAAAAAAATATTCACTTATTCATCCAAAATTATGTTATCCCCTTCAAAATAACCCCCCTTTGATACAATACACTTGTCCCAGCGCTTTTTCCAGTCATCAAAACACTCCTGAAATACACTTTTTGGTATTGCCTTGAGCTCCTCCAGCGATGCATCCTTAATCTCCTCAATCGTAGCAAATCTTCGTCCTTTCATGGGCCTTTTCAAATTTGGGAAGAGAGAAAAGTCGCAAGGGGACAAGTCTGGCGAATACGGTGGCTGAGGAATGATGGTAGTATTGTTTTTGGCCAAAAACTACTCACTACTAATACTCCTTGATCATCGTACGACCCTGTGGTAGGAATTCTTGATGCACAACGCCATGGTAATCAATGAAAAGTGGTGAGCATAACCTTCACGTTTTAACGAACTTTGCGTGCCTTTGTCGGCCTTAGCTCTGCTGGGCTCTTCCATTGGGATGATTGGGCTTTACTTTCGACGTCATAACCATACACCCAAGATTCGTTACCAGTTATAACCCTTTTGAACAGATCAGGATCACTAGTGATGTCGTTCAACATGTCTTGGGCTGTTCATGTGATGCTGCTTCTGACCAACATTAAGCAATTTTGGAGCGAATTTCTCTGACACACGTGCCATACACAAGACATCCGTTAAAATTAAACGATATGTTGAGCTCATCAGCTATTTCTTTAATCGTGATTCGATGATTTTTAAACACAATTTTTTTTACTTCCTGAACATTTTCGTCGGTTTTTGACGAGCTGCGGCGTCCGAAGCGAGGTTCATCGTTCAACATTTTCTCGTTCCTTTTGGAATAACATATACTACTTATAAACATTTTCTTGCTCAGAGTTGACTCACCGTACGTAACTGGCAACATTTCAAAAGTTTTTGAGCACTTAATACCATTTTTTAAGGATAACCTTTATGCCTATCACATGAAAACAACACATGCTATATAGTCAAAACTGTGAACATATAATTGTGACGAGTGTACCAACACAACAACAAAAAATTGAAATTAGAGTGTACAGAGCGCGCAAAATACAAAAGTCATCTTACTTTTTAATCACACCTCGTATATTCTATCCGCCACCTTTAACCGATGCAGTTTAAAAACGCTTTCATAAATCGTAAAATGATCTCATTCGTATAATCTGTGACACTATTAAACATTTTACCTTGATGGAATTTGGTACAAAAATATATCATATTTTGTTGTTGTGAATGTATAAATTAATTTTTGAATCAATAAATATTAAATGCAACTCTCTAGTGTTCAAACGTGGATTCATCTCTTAAAATTGTAATTACTATTTTAGAAAAATACTTGACTGGCAAACGTCCAGGACTAGAAGTCGTATTGTTTTCAGTCTTTTATAAAGAAGTACACAAAATCTAAACTCTTGTAATTAATTTCACTGGATTGTTATGTCTCTCAAGGGTAAAGTTTTCTTCAAGAAAGTTTATTGAGTTCTCTCTTAATAAGTATTTATTGTAATCCGTTTCGTTATACCAATTGAATTTGTTGTGTGGAAAATTATTTGTATTATCTCTGGAGATTTTAAAAGTTTTCAAGGCCTGCCTTGATTTGGATTGTGCCGGCGATTGATTAATTTTGAAGTTATTAACATCCTTAAAATGGTTAATAATCAAAAAGATAATTTTTGAGTACTGGAAAGTTTCTTTACAAACGGAGAAATGCTATGACAAAATTTTTGTTACTATACCAATGTGAATTCTTGTGTCAAAATACAAGGGATATTATTTCCCAAATGGAAGTAACTGAGGTATCCGGGATAATTTTTCTGTAGAAATGTATTTTATTTCAATCATGTTTCTTGAGCTTTGCAAATGTTTGTTTTGTCAATTATTATAGAAAATACTTTTCCCAAAAACGAGGTTCTTGACCTTTTAGAGTTATCAAAGCGCAATAAAAATTATCTACAGGGAAATTAAAAATAAGCACATGTTGCGCACACACTGCAAGTGGAAAACTCACATTATCTAATTACAATTTCGTATCGTCCTTTGAACCATTTATTTATGACCTTATAGTTGAAAATGCAATAAATGCAATGAAAAATATTATTTCCTACAGCTAACCATAATTACCTGTATTTATTTAAAGCGATGCTCAAGTACAATAACACCAGTGTTGATAGGAGTGCAAAAGCGCTGAAGGTGATCCCACTGGAGTTTATTTGTATCCAATTGTTGTCAGGGACCTTGGGATAGAACGCAGACTTGATCAACCAAGGTATGCCCAAACACAAAAGGATATCGAATGTGTTAGAGCCTATTGAGCTGCTGAGGCCCATGGCACCGTGACCTACAAGTAAAAATTGGAATTCATTTCAGCGAAATGCGCGTTAATTTGATTTAAATTATTAGAGGTTTTAGATGGGAAACATTAGTCAAGTGGTGCACTTATCTTTAGTCGCTGGAAAAATTTAAAAACACTCGTAATACAGTATTGTATAAAAATATATTGAAGTAGATAACTACGTTGTGCATTATTTCCCAACGCACATATTATAGTGTCATTTATACACTATGATACACATATTACACTATGAGTCACATAGGTTGTACCATATGACTTATTATATTTACCACAAAGATATACATTATTATATCAGTAGACTAATGTTTCCTTTATTCACGCAAACTATTGTTAATGATAAGTATTACTTTCAAATAGGTACTAATTCTTATAGAACAAAAGATTGTTAAAGTACATTGTTTCTTTGAAGTTAGGATTTTGAAACTGACTTCATATAACTATTTACCCTGCGATGGACAATTATCAAGAGATGAGTGTAGAACTTGAAAAATTATAATTGGTTCTTGCTGTCAAATAAATATTGACCGGACTGGCAAGATAACTTTTCTTACCTTGCTTGGTTACAATAACACTGGATACGGCCTCTGGGACGCTAGTTCCTGCTGCTAGAAACGTCAGTCCCATAACTGAATCGGGAATGTCCAATGTGTCGCCTGTAAACAAAATATTAACTTCCAATTACCGACATTTCTATCTGTACATATTACATATCATGAAATTGTAAACAGATTTCGTTTGTGTACGCTGGTTTAACCAATTTTGAACAACCAAACATACACAAATTTACGTTAATACGCAGCTATGACTAACCAGTTGAATAAAGAAAGGGTGCAATTGTTAAACTTTACATCAACGGTAGATTGTTTTATCTAGATGAAAAAATGTAATTTCCAACGTTCGATAAATATCATAGTGTCTTACTTAATTTATACCATGGCATTACTAATTAATTCAGCATACCCCACCAATAGATTTTTGGTATCCAAAGGTTTCGAACATAATTTTGTATATAGTTTCTCTTTCATTTCACCTATTCACTAATCAAAATAAACTGTTGTCATCAATTAAAAGTTAAATAATTTTGCTAAATTAGTAATTCAAATAATAGAAAATTAAAGACCATTCAAGTAAGGATCTATATCATTGTGATTACATTGTGCATTAACACATTTGGTAAAGATATCAACTGAACGCAATTTACGTGAAATATTTTTTTGTCAGATGAGATTGGTCAATATTTACCTAAATTACGTGATTAGGTATTAAGGAGATAAGAAAATAAAAAACACGTGACAATATTGACCAACCGAAAAATTAGACTTATATAACTTAAAAAAATTAATAATTCAAACGTCGTACTCTATCTCGTTGTTATGCGTAATCTGTGGCAGAACTCTTATATGTACTGGTAAGTCTTTGGCAGAACTCATGGTTTCTCATTTCAACGACACAAAGATAAAGTTGAAAAAATAAATTCGACAAGTAGACATCATTGTCACTAAAAATTGCGAAAGTATATTATATTTATGACTTAAATGGCCACTTAACACTTTATCAAAGTCTGTATGTGTTTGTTGATAAGGATACTAAAGGCATATATAAACCTACTTATATGCGTGGTAAAGGTAAATTTGTGCTTAATGTGCGTGAATTTTTACTCTTCTTTAAGTTTTTGTGAACATGGCAACACTAATTGAATTTGAAATATTAGCTAAAATGAACGAAATAAGAAAGAAAAAAAAAAGAAAAAAAACTGAATAATCCGTTACCAAATAAAATTAATTTACGAAATTAGGATTTACATCTCCCCCCCCCCTCTCCCTCTCTATCTCTCTCTCTCTCTCTCTCTCTCTCTCTCTCTCTTTTTTTCTCTCTCGTTATCTGTGTACGTCACGGTGATTCGACAGCCGGTTATCAGCTCCACGTTGACCCCAAATACACGTTGCCACCATCGATGTTAAAGACGTAAAGCTGTAAGATCGGTCGTCAAGAGGCGACGTTGCCGTTCTCGTGGGAAAGTCGCAAAAGTGTTTAATTTTCTTGGGAAATGAAGATGCGTGGGTAACGCAACACAATGTCGCGTAGTTTATATATTCCCACTTGTTTTATTGTAACTAATTCGAGTTGCGTATTATTTACTGTTAAAGCAAAATTTTCCATAGAAGAAAACAAATTATATTGAGAAACTTTGCACTGGTCTCCAGTACCGACTACTTTAACCATTTTTATTTTATCATTTTTAGTTCAAACGAGGTATACTGCTATATTGGTGGGTATGGCGTTATGTATAATTTATTGTAAATCTGTTACAGATATGCATAACTTTTTTTAAATCATAAAGTAGCAGTATAATATTATAAAGTATCGTAAAGGCATTATTGCATAATGTGAAAAAGATTTATTCCTTCACGGCAACGGTAAGTGTTTGAAATACTGTACTGGGCTGTCTAAAGGACGCACCGGAAGGGCAGCATGTCCAATTAAAAGAACATCTTGAAATTGAAAAAGAACATAATTTCAACAATCATAATTTTATCATTATTTACCATAATTATTTTCCGTCTATCGAAAGGAATCAAATTACTACTGAGTATATAAATAGTAAAAACGAGAAAAGAAACGCTACGGAGTACTCAAATAATAAAATAAATGAAGCAGCGACGGGTTGCGACTAGTCTTGTATAAGATATCACTTAATAATCCCATCATCTCATCAAATATTCCGTCAATTTCCATAGACGGCATATCAGGTGGCTTTTCACTCGATAAATTTAATAATGTTCCCTTTACTCTTAAACGTATTCGAAGCGAGAGAAAAATCTCAGGTTGCACTCTTTTTTCGTTAAAACTTTGTGCAGCAACGAAGGAAGTTATTTTCAGGATTCCGGGTGACGGGTAAAATAGAACAAAGCCTACTGAAAATTACTTCCGAAGCTTCACTCAAGCTGTCTTCTTTACTTCCACTAACGAAGTTTAAATATGCATTCATTATTGGAGAGTACGGTCCATCGTGAGTAAATGGGGGAAAATAGTCGCAAGTGTAAGTGTTAATAATGGAAAAAAGTTTCAATTCTGCTAAACCTCGGAAGGTCGAGGAACTTTCGCCATTTCCACGTGACTTATATTCGTGTTCTTCATTTTCACCGCGAAAATCGCCTATTTACATAAAATCTCCCAAACCAAACACGTAGTCCCATCTTTCCGTTAACGCATTTTTTACGCGTTAACAGGCTACATAATAAAGTCGACCGAAATATCTCGTTTAGTCTAAAATTAAATCGCCCATTCGAAAATAGCCGATCGATATAATAAAATCTAATTTCGGGATTAGCAAATTCTCTCGCACATTTGAAGCGTTCGCGAGACACCCTAAATGAATGATTGAGAGTGTTTGTTTTAGCCGAGAGCATTTGACGTTGACGTCAGATTTACAATGGGAGCATTTTTTCGCTGTTTGTTTAGAGGATCTCAATCACTTTAGCCCGCTCGTAACATGTTAAAATTGTGGAGTGCAGCCTCGGGAAATTGGCTTCAGAAGTGTTTGATTCGAACAGATAGTGCTTTACAATGTCAGATTAACGTATGAAGTCGGAAAAGTTAGTATCATTTATTGCTCAATAAAATATCTTATTTCTGCAATTTTTCCTGTTTTTCATATTCCTAGAAGTAATTTTGGTGGTCACAACTCATCAGAAATTGCTTTTTAGTTTTCAGTAACTATCAGACGACTATTCTATTCGCAGAGAATGTATGATACATTTTCCATGCATATGCTAAAATTTTTGAAGCTCATTGTCAAATTAGGGAACACTTTTCAACTGTGGCTGATAAGTGGGTAGGTTATTAAATCTTTTCATAAAATATTACAACGAAGCAGCGCGACACAAAGATAAGCAACCGTCGGAATGTGTCGCTGCTGAGAACTTCCTAACGAGGTAGATTCGGCGAACTGATCAAAACATGACAATTGGGGTATATAAAATAAATTGGCTCTTTCAAACTTCTATTTTTACCGCGAGGTCGCGCCCCTTCTTTCATCTGACAAACACATATATGGCATAAGGTTCGTTCCAACAGAGTTTGTAACTCATCATAAACGATCAGACGCATGCGTGTAACAAATATCGCGTTCCAGCAGTGACCAGTTTGTGGATTTTGACATTTTTGACCAAAAATCCTACGTTTCAGCAAGAAATGTACTCGGTTGCTAACTGATTTGTGACGGTTTGAAAAGTTCGTGGATTTTCCTCTGACTTTCGTGATAGATGTGCAGAGTTTGCGCATTTAAGGCGGAAACAGACTATCGTCACGTCACGTGAGTTCACGTGCTGTCACGGTAACTCACGTCACTTTGACGTAACCTCAGTCTGGTTCTAATACATTTAAATACCATGTGAAATATTACTCCGCACTTTTTATCCGTGACGTGAGTTAACGTGACAGCACGTGAGCTCACGTGACGTGACGATAGTCTGTTTCCGCCTTTATATGCTAATTTAGGTGTTGTACGTTGTACTTAACCTCCAAAGTTGTTGATATTTGTACGCTGCGAATGAAAATCGACACAAAAATAGAAAAGCATCAAGTTTAGTAAACTTTCGTCTTGACCGAGTTTTTTATTACCATGACCGATATATCGTCGTCATCAAGTTCCAACGATGAGTGGGCAGAGTGGTCCGATTCATCTGATGATGAAGAATTCCAAAGCAGGAAAAGGCCAAAAAACGAATATTATTTCGAGGAAACGTTCCAACAGCGTTTCGGTTGCTAATCAGTTAGGCACCAGTCCACGGCAGAGCATGTAAAAGTCAGAATCTAGTTTCGTACCTATCATGAACCTACTGCAGGAACAAACCTATAGTTTTCAAAAATATTAGTAGAGGAGGAAGGGGAAGTAAAAGAAAGTCTTCGCCTTTCAGTGAGTTTGTCAAGTGATTTTCACCTTACCTGACTACCGACATCCGTACGTCCTAATAGTGCGAAGTGCCAGGGGTATTCAAGACAAAGATAGCGTATATCACGGTAACCTCTCTTTATCACACTCATTCATATTAACATACTTGTAAGCGACTTGTCAATCGCTATATTTGAGGTAAATCCGAACTTAGGCAACCATCAGTTTTGATAGCGCTATGTATCGTAATAAAACATAATTTATCCAATTTCGAACTTGTCTCATTTTCATCGGTTGACGGATTCCTTCCAGGTACTTTGAGTATATTATTCTTCCAAACACAGTTGGAACAGTCAACAAAACGTTTAAGGTTGTAAAAGATGCCGCCTCTACACCTGCATAACTTGCGCTTGTTATCGTTTAACGCCTATAGTGGCTCAAGTCTAATAGTCAACACCAATTCGATTATTGTCGTTCATGCTTTGTGTGGGCGACTGTGGTGGGTTTGCACTAAATTACACGAGGGACGGCCGCACGTAGTTTTAAATGAATACTGTGGTTTGGTACATTGCAAAAATCGCTTTTTGAATACGCTAGCCCTTTTACTTTGAATCCCAGGTGACTTTGTAAAGACTATACAGTTCAATGCCTAATATGGATTTGAGAAAAAATCGATAGGAGAAAATAAGTAATACGGAGCATTTAAATAAGTGAGCGAGCAAAGCCGTGACCGGTCACGGCTAGAATACATATAATTAATTATTGGAGACGGAAGAACATTTACTAAAACATGACATAAAACAAAACTATAACCATAAAATTTATAAAAAAAAACATGTATTTAAAGTGGTCCATTGAAGCGTAAAGTACATTTATTATTAATCGGCTTATGCCCGTTTGCACCAATTCCACTTAAATTAGTACATAGCAAAGTGATACTTAATGTTTAAACCCAGCTTAAAATTTTGTGACTTGCACCAGTTGCACTTAAAAAATACTTAGCTAAGATACGGTGGAAGGTTGGTAGCACTTGGAATTATCATGTTTCGTGATTAAATTGTCAAGTGACAGGTCGTGTCACTTGACACGTCACGTCAGGTCGTGGTTTTATGGTTATGTTTGTTAGTTGTTGCATACTGTTAGAGCCAGACTGTTGTTCAAAAAAATTAATGCAAATATGATGAAATGCCAACTAAACAATCAAAAAATATTTATTTTACATATTGTGTAAGATACTTTCAAATCGCAAAGATATTCTAAATGTTCCTCAATTTCTTCCTACAACAAAAGTGTCGTTGCTTTCGAGATTCGAAACCTTTTATAATAGGTAACATCATCAGATGAATTAAAATATTCTTCTCTGATGTAGATTCTGCGTGGTATTTGATAGTCTATTCAACTAACTGCATTTTATTCAAAAATATCTTCATCATCTTCAAATATTTGCAACATTTGTTTGCTTCTCAAAATAAACAGCACAAAACTGTCAAAACCTCTATACACAATTAGGTTAAGTCAGAGTTAAACCGAGAATATTCTCGGCTTAGTTAAACCTCATACTAAGGTGAGCTTAGTGGTGAAATGTCACCATGTGCAAACCATTTTTTTGAATTTAAGTGTCACTTAAGGTTAAGTGTAACTGGTGCAAACGGGCATTAATACCATTATGTTCTTAAATTACATTTAACATAAATTCTACATGAAGCTGTATCACTTTAAACCTCATATGTTGCCAAATGTTTTCCTAAGTTATTCATGGTTAAATTATACTTATTCCCCTGACAATTCACTATTCATAATTCTTGTCTGTTGTAATCTGTGATATAAAAATAAATATCTGCTTTTTGTGAATTTCCCAATGTTTCAATGCATTTTTAATAATTTTGAAACGGTATGATCAAAAATTGAAAAAAAAATTTGAAGACTTTGTCTAGCACAGGTAGTTTGCTGTATTTGCTGTGCTTGTGGTTCGACTGTTCTTCGCTTTCTTTATGAAGAAAGCGAATAGCTGCGGTGAGTCAGCCCCCCTTTATGCTTGATATATACATTTTCCTTGTCGTCCAGTCGGTTTTTGAAGCTAAACATCTCAACACAAATGTGCAATAAGAAAGCTAGTTTCCAAAAATATCCAAATAATTACTTTATAGATATGCATTTTAGCTATAATGCGCAAACTAATATGTGAGTTTCGTCTCAAAATTTAAAAGATATAGTATAATAGATGTGGTTATAAGAGATCAATGGAATAGAGCTATAAATTTCAATACTTGAAGTAACACTGAAACGTGGCTGTGTTACGTGTAAATATTACATCATATTAGATTAAAGCCTTTTACCGAAAATTTAAGTTCTCTTATTTGAACTTTTTCGAACTTAAGAAGAAACTGAAAAATGTAATGAAATGTCATTCATAAATTAAAGTGTTACGAAATAATACTTTTTATTGGGAGTAAATTAAATTTTTATCTTTAATTCTTGCAGAAATCACTTCGTTTAAGAAATGTTTGTTTTTTCTCAGATTTGGCGCCAAACGATATTTGTTGCAATTTATTGTTATTATTTTTATTATATACGTATTTGGTAAGTTAAGTCATCACTGATACGTTAATTCGATTAATTCTTGTAGTATCATTGAGAGTATTTTACTTTTAACAAAATCGACAGTCTGTGTTAAATAAATGCCCTTAAGAAGTAATGAACAGATATTTATGAGTTGTTCAAAAATTGAACGCATTTTTAAATACAACTTGCAATTTTTAAAACATAATTTTACGACGATCTAAAACCACTTAGAGATAGATGCTATGGCATTATGAAAAAGGAGTCAGTAAAATAACTGTGTTTAGAATATCTTTTGGTTAGTTCGGCGACCAACTAAGCATTTATCAAAAAATTATCCCACATTGTGTTAGACCAAATGTCGAGAAATAACTGTCAGACGAGACAGGTCCCCACTATAACTAGTGAAGAGCTATACAGTAACCTGCTTACAAGCTAAGGGTTCGATAAGTACTGATTCAATAGGGAATTTCTTCATTGCAATACAGATGGCGATCCATTCACAAGTAATGAAGGAGCATTATAATTGCATAGAAATGGATATGTTTCGTGAATGCCAATGTCCCATATTCAGTTTTCTACTGAACATCCATTTTTTCTGTTGGTCAATTTATTATTATGCCTTTTAACAAACAGATCATATCACTGAAAAAACACTGCTACCACTCGGATAATGCATATTTCAAAATTGTTTCCAGTCTAAATGGTTTTAAAATGCAAAAGATCCATTTTGTATTTGTCTTTGGCGATACTATATGGAACCAATGACATTATTGCTTACATACCTACGCTTTCTGAAACCGGGCATTATTTGGACTAATTTTCAGTTTTAACAAGTGAAATTATCATGGGTATCAACATTACCTATGATCGTTATCAGCCATCCCACGGTGTAAGAGGTGGTCCCTATCCAAAAGATACACATGATAAACGTAACGACGAACAGTTTCGGATATTTCCTGCAATCTGGTGTGGTCATGTACAAGACGAACGAAATCGGCCACGTCAGCACCCACCAGATTTGACCTTTGGCCGATTCTTCGCTGGGCCATTCCCAAATCTTCGTAGATTCCTCTGTAAAAGAAAGAGGAATGGATTATATTATTGAGGGATCTTAGAAAGTACGCCGCTATTTAAGGAAAACATTTATTATCAATTATTTCAAACACGTATTCCTTTCGCAAGATGCTTCCATTAAGAAGCGGATGAGCATCATCATTGATTCTTTCAGTATTGTGCGATTTGCATAGAAATGTATCGTTGTACTAAAAATACCATTCCAGAATTGAGTTGGGGAAATATTCTTTATTGGAAATTACTTCAGGAAAAAGCGTATCCAAGAAATGCTTCGCGGAGGGGTTTCTTTTACGTTCCCCATTATTTCCATCTTCTTTGAATTGGATAGGAAAAAATGTGAAAAGGGGGTAATTTTCAATGACAAGCAGTAATTAAAACTGTCGGATACACTGGCTACAAAAAGGAACAAATGCATTGGTTTGTTCCCATACGCAACATCCATGTAACGACTAAAATAAAACAAAAAACATTACAAATTAATATACTGGTACATGGCAGCTATATTATAACGAGGAGTAGAGAGTATAAGAGCGGCTAATTGAAAACCACGCGATTAAAAAGATAACTGAAATAATAAAGACAGGATATAATTTTGTTTACATCGTGTAAAAAGTGATGAAATAAATTGAGCAATGACTAAAGAAAAAATTGATTGCTCTTCATAAACCGCACACAGAATAATTTAGGTATCTGTAAACAAAAAGTAATTCGTAATGCCATAAAATCGAAGACACCGGAAAAAATATAATAACAAGTTTATTCTATGTACATAAAAATAAATTTTTATCGTTCGTATTCTGAATCGTACAGTTAATAAAACGAGTGAATAATACTACGCATGTACAGTTCAAACCATTAAATGTAATATATTGTCTACATTATTTTTTATTTTCATGCTGTCTGTCATACAATTCGCCTAGCGAAGCTCAAATCAATCTTCCGTTCAACCGATCCGTTCCGTACCGATCAATCGTCGATGTTGTATCGATTTTTTTACTTTTCACAAAACTAAAGATTTTAAACTCAGCAGAAGTTAAAACGAAAAAGCAGAAGCAGAAAAAGCATTTATGAATATAAAATATATTTCAGAAACTACTAATGCATTATTCTTTTATGAAGGATATTACTTTTTGAGAGATTCGATAAAGAACCTTTTTTAAGATCACTGCTTTTCCACATTTTCTATTGGAATGGTGCAACTAGACTTCAGATACAATCAAGCGGATTTACGTCCGGGCACTGATGTCCTCCTCAACCAATCTAACTCTCTTCATATCTTGCTGTTTTGTTTTTAATGAGAGGAAATGCTTTATGAACACCAGATGAGATAAAATACATCTCAGAAACAGAACAAAGTAGATTAATAAAATCTCTATTTCCACCTCCATTTAAAATAATTGCTTGTGTTTTTTCAGGAGTAAATACTAAATCCTGATTTTACAACCAGTACGAAAACTTCGCTAGTGTATTATTTACAGTCAGTTTGAATTTCGAGATAAGATTTTCTTTTACTGAGATAGCCAGATCATGACGTCTACTTAACATTTTTAGAATCTTCTGAACGAATAACATCGTCTTAAAGGAAATTTCATAATATTAGTCAAAAAACAGAACCCTGAGCTATCAATGCATTTACTTCTACCATTTTCTTACCTATCATTTATAGAGATCTGTTTGAAAAGTAATCCTATACAATATTTATTGAATATTTCTCTCTTTCATTGATGAAAGTATGAACTTTCATCGTCGTGTTAAATGCATTATTATGTCTAGGTCTAGAGTAATCAGAGTAACCAGAGTAAGTAAGTAGAGTAAGTGTAGTAAGACAATGTAGAGTATTGTAGAGAGTAGAGAGTAGAGTAAGAGTAAATACTCTTACTCTGATCAGTAACCATTTGCCTTCAGAATTGGACACCCAGATGAACACTTTGGAACGTTTTTAGGTCAGATTTTGAAATCGGCAAACCCTACGTTTATATTTGTGCTAGATTTAATGATTTTAAAAATTTCAAAATCATTTTTGTCGAAAAATTTTTAGCCCTATATTGTTAGAATGGGTTTCAAAAAATCATCAAATATTGCACATAACAAAATTATACCGATAAATATCTAACTTTCTAAAAATAAATCGAGATTTTAAACTAAAATCTGTAAACTAGATATCTATATTGAATTCTCAATAAAACTCCCTATTACTTGCACTTTTACCAAATTGCATTGTTAAGGGATCCATGCTTCTTGGCAAGTTTTCGTGAGAATGAATAAATAAAAAAGAATAAAGGATATAAGACAATCGATTTATTTACTGTTGTTTAGTTTGATCACACAAATGTGAGTTCATCTGTGATGCTGGTTTTGTCAAAATTTAATCTGGAAAATGAAATATTAATCGTTTGGTACATGAACACTAAGAGGTGTAGACCAAATAGAATTTCAGGTTTGGAATAAGCGTTTGTCGCAGGTAAACGTAATAGGGCCGCTGTGCGAAGGTTCAGTAGTACCCTGTATACATTTCTTAATAAAGTGTCTTTGTTGACGCTAACGTCAACATTATTTTAGGTTAAGAAATCGTAATTTATGGTGAACTAATTTTGGGAACTTTTCAACACGTTTTGTTGTATAAACAGATAATAATCACTGACTCAGCTTAGGTAACAAGGTTTTTGGGATATCTAATTCAACTAAAAAGCACGTCTTATTTTATTACGAAAAATAACAACGCCGACCGAACGTCAACAAGTCAAGTTCAAATGACAATAATTAACCGAGTCAGCATAACAAAGGCGTTTACGGAACGTGATAAGAAGAGCGCTCCAGTTAGGATCAGTTTCTGTAACGCTAGGTCATTGTAAGAAAACAAATAATATCCCATTTAACCAATGTAAAATAAGATGTATAAAAGCTCTGAAATTTGGGACAATAAACCAGTATACGATGTATGCTCAAAACGACAGTGTGTTGTGATCTTTCTTCACACCACCCAAACCGACAACCCCTAACCTCTAGAACTTCAACCCGGACCTGCACGTTACACCCTCAGGTCCACCCCGTAGAGCACGTCACGCCCTCTCTCCAAACTACTAGAACTTCAACCCGGACCTGCACGTTACGCCCTCAGATCCACACCGGAGAGCACGTCACGCCCTCTCTCCACAACAACTAGAACTTCAAGATCTTCAAGAGATCACGTCACGCCCTGATCTCCGCCTACAAAAACGTCTTCAGCCTTACAACCTGAAGACAAGATTCATCTCCGCAGCCACCCACGAGTTACGAGAGATATCTATACAGTCCACTCTCTAAAGAGATCATTTCACACTTTCGTTCAGTCTTGATGTTTTTCTTCTATGAATATTCTTTGTAAATACACGCGGTTTACACTTTTTCCTTGAGCGAAATGTTTCGTTTTGACTTCTCTGGTTCTGTTTGCAGCAAACGTTATTTAGACTATTTTAATAGAATATTTTCACTTTCCTCGTTCATCCGAATTTAAATGTGTACTACACAATACCCTTCCTCATAATTGCCTTTAAACAGCTACTAACGCCACGAAATAATAAAAGATGTTCCAAAACGCCATCATGCGAAAGATGGGATTAAAACAAGAGAAAACGTGAAAATTTCCGTAATTTCCTCAGTTTCAATTAACAGCTCCGGTCCCTGGTCCACAAACATTGACAGAAATTTAATCCGCAGCCCGAATTAGCTTCGCGTTTCGTCCTGCATTATCCTCTATTTTTCCACTTTATCTCTCTCCCTTTTTCTCTCTTTCTCACACACACTAACCTAATTCCTCGCAGTCTTTCAACGTCAATTCCGTGTCGAGGATCTCGTAGACGTGGCCGTTGGATTTCACGTCGTTCCTCGAGAGCAAAGGGTGAGTCTCGCCCAGGACTTCGACGTAGTAGCTCTTCTTGCGGAACTTCGCGATGCACCTGTGAGCCAGCTTGTTCAGCTTATCGTTGTAGCACATCACTGGAACGAAACGGATAGGATTAGCGGTGGAAAAGTTACATGTATTAAAATACAAAATGTAGAACGGGGTCAGCGTATTGGTAAATTTATTACATCGAAACTGAAAAGATCTTAACTTAAAACTTAACTGAAAAGAAATGAACTGCAAAGAAGTTCTGGATGTGGTTGATTAAAATGTAGGACTAGCATTCCGTTGATGAGAAGGTTCAACTAAAAGGTGCTTTAATTCGTATGGAAATGTGAGCAATATACAGGGTGAGTCACGGCAGAGGGTGAAAAATGAGTTATCAACAGACGTAAAAACATTAGTAAGTTCCTTTTCCAATCGGCTTTACTATCTGAGTTAATAAATCCTTAAAACCTATGACTTTTTTCAAGCTTCATATTAGTTAGCCTTGATGCCTAGGAGAAAACAAATGCTTAACTGTTTGACCATTCCAGCTTATTATAAATTTATCATTCGAGATGCAGCCGTCTGTTGAGGAACCTCCTCTTTTGAGATAATCTTGGCAAACAAGGACAAAACGGTAAACATGGAATAATAAGCGGTAAAATAATAATAAACTGTAAGTAGGGATTTAAAAACCAACGCCTCGCGACTAAACACAATATAGTAGATAACATTAATAAACACAACAAAACTTTGCTTTCCATGATGGATTGAGTTGTGAAGATACCGATAATCAATTTCATTAAGCCAGTAGCAGTTAAAAATACATCATTTTAATAAAATATAAACATACAAACACAACCATCAGTCACGTGATCTCGAACATCGCGTGACGTCACTTCACAACACGCTATCGCTTATGACCTTTCAGCAACTTTTCTTTTATTTCGTGGAATGTCAACAAACAATTTGTTATGTATTTTAATTGATGTGTTCCTATATTGAGGCATTACGCACTATTTATTAATTCACATTTAGTATTCATTTCAATGATTTTTGAGAATAAACAGATTCGAACAAAGGTAGAAAGACGTCAAAACAAGAAAAACTAGAAAACATAAGTTCTACAGGACTCATAAAACATCAGTTGACTGTGCCATGGCGTCACTTAAGCCGCCATGTCAGCTATTGTGGTTTTGGCGCCAAAATTTAATTGAGTAGAAAAAATTAAGGAAAATGGAAAAGAATAGTAATTTATTTAACTGTAGCAATAGCAGAGGTACAGTAAGTAAGTTGTTCAAAATTAATCACCAACTCTAATAAACTAATTTAATTTGACAGCTATCAAGGTTTTATCAAATTTATAGTAATTACATCCACATTACTTTAATATAGTTTTCATATATGTAAATATATTTCTATACTGTCTCTACCATCCAGCTCATCAAATTCATTTCAATTAAAATCTTATGCTTCACTAATTTCACGAGAGCCAATTACTGTGACTCTTAAAAATGGTCATAACTTTAATTACTCAGACAATTAAGCCGATAAAAAAATATTTATTGATAACGAACTGTTGTAAATCTGATAATAAATAAGGTATCGCCCTCTGGTATCACTAGAAATGTTCTAGCATTTGCCAAAAACTCCAAAAGAGTAATGTAGAAGTTCTGTGTAATAGTCCCTTGGCGTAAAAATAGATTCCTAAGTATAAATTGATCATTATTGTAAGATTTCTTCTAAAATGTTTACATTATAATAGATTTTACAATAATATGCATTTTTACATTTTGTTTGCATTACAATTTGAACCACAAAAATATTTTAATTATCTATTCTATTGTTTTACTAATTGTTATAGCCCATAGTTTTAATTTTTTTGACGTGATATACGTCTTATAACTCGATGTGCCGGGTACCTGCCGGTTCACAAAACATTGTAACGTTACGTCAGACGCATGCGTGCGAGCTAGAGTGAGAGCGACAACAATAGCCAGGAATCGATCTTGGCGGTTGCCTTGCGACGCATCTATCTCTTTTACATGACAGCGTCCAAGTGAAAGCTCGAGTTGGAGCGAGCGCGATGGAATGGGAAAAAGGGGTACGCGCTACGCGCGTTCTGATTACATTGTTCCCACTTCGTCGTCAGCGACGACGGCGACAGCAGTCAGCACACTATTATTTATAAGGTTATCTGAAAATTTACTGTGCATAACATTGCTTATTACTATTACAATAACAATTGCTGCAATAAGGTATTCAATTCTTGCATTCTAAGGGTTCGATTAGCTATATAATCTCATATATTTGTTCTTGCATCGGTCAATGAGTGCAGTAATAATAGGTTATGTTACGATTTCGACTAATACATTATGATGAATAATATAAATGATCGTGTAAAAAATCGAGTGCTCTCATTTAGTATTCAATGAAAACAATTATCCTGCGCCGAAATTCAAGTAATGTTTAAGATTAATGTTCAACTTCACACATGTCATGACAATGTGTCTAAAATGACCAGTTGGACCGGCCAACCGCGGTACGAAAAAATCTTCTAATGATAATTTAGTGTTAATAATTCTATTTAATTCATAAACGTATTCCATTTTTCATCAATGTTTTCTTATGACGTTATCACGTAAAAATTATCGTTCGTAAACCGACTTTACAGACAACCAAATTTTTTTTTGTGGCCATAATTCCACAGGAAACCATATTACATATATGTAGAAATAATTTGTGCCACCTTGTCTTCATACATATACACTAGAGCCTATACAGCCTATATTAAAATACATATACCAACTTCAGCGATTGGTAAATACTCAACTATTAGTAGATCTTATTTATGTTTTTGTTCGTCTATCTTCATTTTACGGTTTGCTTTAAATACAATCGAAAGACTTGTTAAGTTTATCAAGTGTTCATTTAAGAACATATTTGTGAATCGGCTGGAATGAACTACTTAATACGTGTGTATTTATTTCCACTTGTAAAGTAAGGTCAAGATTATTAATGTTCAGTCACATTATTATTAGAAAACTTTAGGAAACAGTGTCTACCTCTTCATTGCTGGAGTGCAATGAAATTTATTTTACTTGACCTGTATGTACATATAGTTATTGCCGTATAGCATCCATGCTCTAGAATCAAAATTTTAATTTTTTGTCGCGTGTGTATTTCAGAAACATTCTCTGAGAAGGGAATATAAAATATTTCTGTTATTAACTGACTTCGTCCAAGTATTACTTTCCCAAAAAGTACGATTGGAGATTGGTAACTAATTAATTACTATAATAATTCCCGGACGAACATTAAAATGAAGAAATGGATTATTGAGGAAAATTGATGTATTGCACAGGCGACAGGTATTTCTTCCGTCAACTGTTTACTTCGTCTGATTATTATAATTGTATATATTACTTCCTAGGCCGGCGGGCGAACGGCAAATATTGAGGGTACCTGCTTTAATCCAAGGGCCAAATAATCTTACAAGAAATTTCGACGGTCCGCTTAAGACAGGTAGGTAAGAAGTGTATCGGTAGGAACGGTTCAAGTTCAAGCTCATTTAATATTCTGGTGATAAAGATGGGATTTCCCGTAATTTGCGTATTCCCTTGCTCTTACCCATTTTCCGCGCCCTTTAATATTTTCGTGATAAAAGATTTTCCGTAGATTTTCCTTGCCCTCTTGCCCTGCAGTAACAAATAAATTGTTTTGACGTATATATCCCATTATTTTAATTCCTAATTCAACCATCAATACGCGGGCTTGTTAAATTTCTATACCGTCGAAATCACCTGTATAATAAAACCACCTTTTCGGTCATCCCGTCGAAAATTCGCATCAACCTATCGTATAACACCTGGTCCCGTCGAAAGTTCTTCAGCCCTCCTGGACTGAAGTGAAAACTCGGCCTATTAAAAGCCTCTCCTTAAATAATTTCACAATCAAAGGCATCTATATTACATTCCCATTAAATTATTTGTCGTTGGTTTCCATCAGGAGAAATAAGGACTTGACGATGGCATTCACAACACAAACGCTGCATTTGTTTTATTCAAACAAAGAGCTGAGATAAAGTGCTCTCATTAATTACGAGGAAAACTTCAAGGAGAATAAAGTTTTCTCGCCAGAAACGCAAAAAATAGTCTTCGAAGCGGGATTGTTTAGAGACATAAATATTTACATTCCATTGAGCTCGGATAGAAAATTTCGATGCGTTAATTAGTCAGCACGGTGAAAAAGTGTCGTTGGTAGAGTAAGGGAAGCTCACATTTTTCCGTAAAAGTTATCTGAAAAATCTACAAATAGGAAACGGGAAAATGTGTCGCTCGACAAGAAGAAAAAATGTTTCAAAATTGCACAAATGTCATAGACTATGAATTTTGTTGATAAAAGCTTCAAATATATCTCGTTCATCGTTATGATTTACACGTGTTTTGTAGGAATTTGAAAACATTAGGTTTACATTAAATGGCATTAATTTAATAAAACGTTGATGACACGTTTACATGAATAATTATTTATCGAAATATCAAACATCAGTACGTCGTTAACGTCTGCATTTTTACTGCTGTCAGTTGTGTAAATCAAATTTTTTCATAAGTGTTTTCAATGAGCATTGGAATTTAAGGGATATCGAATTTTTGAACAATCCCCAAACTTCCTGAAACTACTTCTTACTTACAAAGAACGTAGAAAGTGTACGCCAAAACGAGCATCAGTGCTTCAGAAAAATACACCCTCCCGTCGTCCAGGACCGTAATCAGCAGTATCACAGAGATACCGTACATGAGACTATCCCGGCTGACTGGCCACCATTCAAGATCCAAAACCTGGAAAGAGAAACGTTTATAAACAGATACCTAAACATGCGAAGAGATTTTTTAAAATTGCATCGCCCACGTTCATTTTAACTGGCATTTAATCACGAGCAGGCATTAAATCGAATCTACCCCGGAACGGCATACGTGGCCATTTAGAGCGCCAGGACACCTTCGATTAAACACTAACAACAGTGTTTTTACGGGTCATAATTTGTTTTAATGCCCGTAACCGATGTTTCACGCGGAACGTTTGTGGTTATATACATCGGTGTATGTAATTAAGCCATGCATAAAAGACAGGTTTCGAAAAACTACACAACAAAATAGTGGAGCACTATTTGTGCCATTAATTTAGTTCATCTATTGGAAAGACTAGATCCATATCTCTTTCGGTGAGATCGTTTTGTTTTAATAACTCTCTCAAGTATATTCATTTCTTTATAAAACCCTGTTAAAATTCGTGAGATAGTAATTTCCATACATCTAAAGTCAACGTTTAATGCTACATAAAATAAACAAGAACATAATAGGAATAATGTTTGATGCCATGTTACACTTCTATAAACACACTTTAAACTCATTACTTGATAATGATAGTAATTGCATGAAAAGCAAGAATGAATGCAATATTCACCTGAATTTCATTTAATTTCTTCAAACTGTTAGGTTAAAGTTTGAGTAAAATACATATTGTTGAGCTTACCTAAATATTTGTATACAAGCGCAATAAACATTGGCAGATGCTTTCGTCTAGACATGTCATTTATATACTTGAATCCGAAAAAATACTTGCAAATATACGCATTCCTCATTTTGAAGGGAAATAAAGTGTCCTCGAGATCATCCATTATCATATCTGATCTAGAAAAGGTGTCTTCCTGCAAGTATATGCCGATATGATTTTAAAAAATTGAAAATATTGTTATTCCAATTAAGGTCCCTAATGTTTCAAAAGCGAAGTGTAGTTCGATGTTAAGATCGATTTTGTGTTTTTAAAATTAATCACAAGATATATAATTAAATAATAATTTATTACATTGTTTAAATGAAATTAAAAACCAAATTAACCTATCTCCCTTTAAAAGGAATACAGAAGAAAGTAACATGGTTGATAAAAAGGACGTTAAGGTAAAAGCTTCTAACAGTAATGTCACCAAAAGCGTCCCCAAAATTGATAACAAATATCAAAATGACAGAATTAAACTAGATTGAAATACAGTCAGTCTCACTTACAATTGACCTAATAGTAAATTATAAAGAAAGTTGATCATATCCGAATTGATAAAAAAATAATACAATATTAGATGTCTACCTAGTTGATGATGATAGATGACTACCTTTTTCAAGAAATTTCATTGTAGGCATGAGGAAATCATGCCCTTGTTTGCTACTTAAATTTCGAAAATCCAAGGTGGAATCATTCTTTGTTTAATCACAAATAGTTAACTTTCACTTTAAAATTTGACGTTGAAATTCGAGAGGCTGATCAGGGGTATGCTTTTAAATTCTGGAACCAAGATTCAAGTCCCCAAATCTAATGTTGTCAAAAATATGGCGAATTTAAAAAAAAATAAAGATGAATTACAGAACTTCATATCTCTGAACGTGAATCTAATTTTCAAAAAATTATTGCACTGTTGACATGAAGAAATCATCCCCTTTCGTTTGATTCGAATTTAAAAATCTAATATAGGATCTTTTGAAAAACTAAAGCAAGTTAACTCTCTTTTTTTTGAGACCAAAAATTAAACTCTGACATATCATGGTAACCAACTTTCTCAAAAAAATTATTTCCTGAAAGAGAGGGCATATAAGCAGTAAGATTTCGATTTTTTTTAAAAAAATTTAAAGTGGTTAAGCCTCCTCTTTTCAAATCAAAAACAGAAATTTGATATTATAAAGTTTCATCATTTAAAAAAAATCAAAACGAACTTAAGTATGGGGTAGGTATGTCGAAAGAATTAAAATTTGAAGATGAAACTCTCAGCTCCAGACATAGGAGATGATTTTTAGTTCTGTAGTCAAGTGTAGATTTGCTAACTACAACAGTTTTGGATATACAAGAATTTTTTTAAAATAAAATAAAACGATAGCAAATTTCAGAAGTAGTCCGTACCTCGGAAAGTAAATAAATATTTTAGAATATTCTTTCAATGTTGGCTTAAGGAAATCATCCCTATTCGTTTGTAAATCAAATTTCAAAAATCGAGTATTGGACCTTTTTTCGAAAAAATCACTATCATCCTACTTTAAAATCAAAACTTACACTTTACAGTTAGGGATAAAACGCGTAGGTCAGATAAGGTAAGGAGATACGTTTGAGTTGTTTCAATTAGCTAACATGGGAAATATCGTTAGCTTAAAAAAAAAACATAAAATAAGTTCATAAGTTAGTACTTCTGCTATCTGTAAGTATATAACTATTTTAGGAAATTCTTTTACTGTTGTTGAAACAATTGCAGATATTCAACCCTCCATTTTGAGAGTAAAATTTAATATGTATAAAGATGACGCCCGCAGGACAGGTCAAGGAGATACTTTTTATATAGCCAAGTTTCAATTGGACACACACCGCAAGTCTTTTCAATAACACTAAAGAAGTTCAGTAGTTCGTACCTCGAGAAGGATAATTATTTTTCTTCACATTCTTTCACTGTTAGTACGAAGAAATCATTCCCTTTCGTTTGTCACAGATTTAATGAATCCGGAACTCAATATTAACCGAGTCAATTATGATTTGATATTTTGTATAAAATAATAACTATTATTTAACAAATATGTCCGGTGGTCAATTATGTGACAGTTAATTACGTGCGAGGCCGACTGTATATTACAAGAAACAAATAGATACATACTATTTATATTCACATATAAAATTTTGAGGGATGATACAGATAGATTTTAAAGATCTTTTCTAGAATACTATTAGTCACAATTGAAAACTAACTAATTCTTTAAACTCACTATTAAAATTGTTTGCAAAGAAGTATGAAAATACTGTAACGTTTATTTTATAATTTATTTACATTAATTGAACACTAATTTATTTAACACACTAAACTACTTGTTCACTAGACTAGACACTACATAATTTATTTGTACTGCTCCGCTTTCGGATCGTATGTCGCGTTCACTTCTGCTTCTCTAGTTCTAACTAACTCCCTCGATCACAAACCCCCTTATATATACACCCCCAACCCTGATCGAGAACATTCTAGTACATTCTAGAAGCCTACGCAGCAAATGTTCATGCACCTGTCCTACGCGTCGTAGTTATTCTTTTGAAGGAGTAAACATGTGTCGCTTTGTTTACTTCTCGCATTACACTGCCCCCGCCTTAGAGACGTTTCGTCTCGGAACGTATCCCTGGTAGGCCCATGCAGGAACCTGCAGTTAGCCCCCCGCTTACAGCGAGACGTGGCGTCAAAATAACAGGGGACCGTCTTCCCGAGTCGACATGGTGCAGGCCCAAAACAGCAGACTAAAACTTCCACTCCGGTATTCTTCAACACTACTTCCAGCATGTTCCGGACAACCCTCCAGTCCAGCTGATCTCGTCCAGCACCTAACTTGGGGACAGCTAGCTTCCTGATGTCGAGCTCCAGCAGTCGGTCTCGTAGCCTATGCAAGGTTCGCCATACATCGTGATAACATGGTTTAAGGGACCCGATCTCCTTCGTAACCAGATAAAAGATGTGTCTTACGTTGTCACGTAGTTCCAGAACCTTGCCAATTTCCGGGAGTTGCTCTCTGAGTTGTTCCGAGCGCCCGTACTTCTTCTTGAAAACCGTGGCGATACCTCGTGACATTACCAGGTCGGCGGACACACAATGGGCCAACGAGTATTCTTCAGGTACGCTGAACAAATCCTGTTGTTTTTCACAGGTTACCCCATACCGTGCTTTTCCGGTACCCCCGTAGGCGCTCATAAATTCTTCGAAGGAAAGTTCGTTCTCCTGCGCCAATGTGTTTCTTACTCGGGGAACCTCCGCCTCATCGTGCGACCCCTCATAGGGTGCCAACCGATTAAAGTGCACCACTCTCGGCTTGCCGTTTGGTAGTTTGCTTACCCGGTAGACCACGTCATTGATTCGTTTCTTCACAACATAGGGACCTTCCCAATTGGTCTGTAACTTAGGGGACAAACCACGTTTCTTCTGTGGGTTGTACAGCCAAACTCGGTCTCCCATTTGGTAGCCACCCTCTTTAGCGTTGATGTCGTAACGCTCTTTGATGCGATCACTGGCGATATTTAGTTGGTACCGGACTTGATCGTGAATTTCGTTCATCCTTTGCCGCATCCGGGAAACGTAATCTTCCCCCGAAACGTCCTCGTCCGGTCTAGCGCCAAAGATTAGATCACAGGGTAGTTTAAGTTCTCGCCCGAACAGGACTTTGGCTGGAGTTTGTCCTGTCGACTCATGAACGGCCGAGCGGTAGGCCATCAGGAAGAACGGCACGTGTTCGTCCCAGTCTCTTTGATGTGACGAGACCATTTTCGCTAGATAGCGGTTGAGGGTGCGATTCATTCGTTCTACCATGCCGTCAGACTGAGGGTGAAGGGCCGTGGTTCTTGTTTTTCGTACCCCAAACTTCTCACAGATCCTCCGGAATAGGCCACTCTCAAAGTTTCTTCCTTGATCCGAGTGTAATTCCATGGGTACTCCAAACCGGCAGATCGTCTCCTTCACTAGCACATCGGCCACTGTCTCTGCCTCCTGATTAGGGAGAGCGTACGCTTCTACCCACTTCGTAAAGTAGTCCATCCTCAACCACTAGCGAGTCCCACTGTGCCCAATAGCTCTTAAGTTTTGGCGAGCCAGGTGATACCTTTTGCCACTCAGGACGCTCTCCTCCCTCCTTCCAAACCAGGATTTCTTTGAGAACCGGGTCTTTTTCTTGCTCTTGTCGTAACGAGGATGGTGTCCATTCCTCGGCGACCACGGTGGTTCGGTAGACTTTCTCGGACTTTTCCTCAGCTCTATGACAATGAGGACATTCATCAGGGCATGGTCTTCTCGAGAGTGCGTCTGCGTTTCCATGACTCTGTCCTGGCCGATGTTCTATAACAAAGTCATACTCCTGGAGCCTCTCGATCCAGCGAGCGATTTGTCCTTCGGGATTCTTAAACTGGAGGAGCCATTTAAGAGCAGCATGATCGGTCCGGATCAAAAACCTCCTTCCACATAAATATTTATGGAAGTGCTCGATGGACTTGACGATGGCCAATAATTCACGTCGGGTGACGCAGTAATTCCTTTCTGGTTTGGAGAGTACCTTGCTGAAGTATCCAAGGACACGTTCTTGTCCCTCCTGGCGCTGCGACAGAACACTTCCAATTCCCACATTGCTCGCGTCGGTGTCCAGGATGAACTGTCCTTCTGGCAGAGGAAAACTCAGCACTGGGGCACTGGTCAACTTCCTCTTCAGCTCGTCGAAGGCAGACTGGCATTCCTCATCCCAACAGAAGTTTCGTCCTTCTTCCGTGAGCCTTGTCAACGGCTTTGCGACGTCGGAGAACATCCAGACATATCGTCGGTAGTACGTGCAGAGGCCCAGAAAACTCCTCAACTGGTGTTTATCTACCGGTATTGGCCACTCCTTCACCGTACTTGTCTTGTCCGGATCAACGGCGACGCCCTCTCTGCTCACTACGTGCCCTAAGTACGAGACCTTCCTTCTGAAGAGTTGACATTTCTTCGGGTTCAGTTTCAGCCCCGCACCTCGCAGTCTCTGGAAGACGTCCTCTAAGTTTTTCAGATGTCCTTCGAAGGTCTTGCCCATCACGATGACATCGTCCAAATAGACTAGGCACGTTTTCCACGTCAGACCCATTAGCACGCTCTCCATCAGCCTCTCAAACGTCGCTGGGGCATTACAAAGTCCGAATGGCATGACTGTAAAATGCCACAGGCCGTTACCGAAGGTAAATGCCGTCTTTTCCTTATCGGCAGGGTCCATTTCGACTTGCCAATAGCCGCTTTTTAAATCCAAGGTCGAAAATATCGTGGATCCAGCAAGAGTATCGAGTGTGTCGTCGATACGTGGTAGCGGGTAGCTGTCCTTTTTGGTGACACTGTTCACCTGCCGGTAGTCTACACAGAATCGAGTAGTTCCATCCTTTTTCTTCACCAGTACTACCGGCGAGGCCCATGGACTGCTTGACGGCTCGATGACCCCGTCCCGCTCTAGGTCCTTGATAATTTTCTCGGCTTCCTCCCGTTTGGCCAAGGGTAGTCGTCTTGCTGTTTGTCGAATCGGTCGTGTCTCGCCCGTGTCAATTTTGTGTGTCACGACCTTGGTCTTTCCCAGCTTTCCATTCTCGGTGGTAAATATATCCTGGTACTTATTTATTAATCCATTGGCCTTCTGTTTCTGTATGGGTGAGAGAAACGCACTGGTCTGGGAAAGAATTTGTTTCAAGTCCTGCGGAGTGTGTCTGGACCTTTCTTCCTCACTAACGCCCCTGACGATGGCTGATGCGGCTATACATGTGCCCAGCTTCGTACCCTTCTTGATGGTGACCGGGTACTGATTGATGTTAAGTAGCCGCACAGGCACTTCCCTTGAGAGAGTAACGAGCGCCTTTCCTACTAGTACCCCCCGAGCCAGTCGATTGTCATCGTTTTCTGGTTCGATCACGGCTGGAATTCCCTCTTCCACAACACCCCTCAGACAGGTAGAGGTGATCGTTTCGCTTCGTTCCGGGAGAATCACATCTTCTGCCATTATTACGTCTAACACAAAGTTGTCACAATTGTGTAGCAGTAATTCTTCTTGACCGATCCTCAACACTCGGTGTCCGAAATCCAACTGGAATCCATGATTCCTCATGACGTCCATCCCCAGTATGACGTCTTCCTCAATTTCGGCTATGAGTACAGGATGGTCAAACTTCACTCGTCCCAACGTCATGCTAACCGTCGCTTCACCGTGTATTACTGCCTTCTGCCCAGTGGCAGTTCTTAATTGCCACTTACTTGGCCTAATCTTCCTACGGTCCCTCACAACTTCCGAGCGTACGATCGTCTTCGTAGCTCCCGTGTCCACAAGCATGGCGTGGGATCTCCCGTCGATAGTGCCATCGACGTACGCGCTCCCCAATTGGTGGGAAAACGAGGCTATACTGGCCCGGGGGTTCCTATTGCCACGGCTCGACGTCCCCTCCCTTTTATCGACCCTCATTAGTTTTTCCGGGGCCTTTGCCAGCACCGCTGTTTTGGGCCGCGTCTTCTGTGCTGACAGCAGCTCCATGATCTGCTGGACGGCCTTCTCCACGAGTTTTTCTGTGCCTACCTCCTCGGTAACAGCTCGAGCACAACCGTGAATGCGGGAGGCTTCCATTGCTGCCTCATGTTCTAGTGCGATGGCGAGCGCGTTCATTACTGTTTTCGGTCGAGCTAGCCTCAGGGCCATCTGCAGTTCCTGGTCCCGCAGCCCGCTCACGAACGTCTGCACTGCGAGGCACTCCATCATCTGTTCCGGTGCCGTGGGATACGCCAACCTCACTAGTCTGGCTACGTCCGCTTCGAACTCCTGCAGGGTCTCGTTCGATCTCTGACGGCGATTGGACATCTGGGATTGATGGACTTGCTCCAGATGTGTTTGGCCGAACCGCATTTCCAGTCGCCTCAGCAGCTCCGTGTAATTCCCGGCTTCCTCGGTGGATAGCGTCTGAAGAACTTCCAACGCCTCTCCACGTAAGGCTACCGTTAGGGAAACAGCTTTCTCGTGAGGGGACCAAGCATTAGCTTCCGCTGCTGCCTCAAACTGCTTCTTGTAACTGGCCCACGGAATTTTTCCATCGAACGTTGGGGGCGTCACTCGATTGATGGATATCGAGTTCTGTTGAACGACCGCCTTTATTTCTTCCTTCGTCTCGCCGCTACTGACTCGCTTTAGTCGTTCTTCCAACTGCTTCGTCTTCTGATCAATTTCGTCTTCTTTCCCCTCGCCGCTACTGACTTGTGCTAGTCGTTCTTCCAACTGCTTGATCTTCTCTTCAATCTCCTTACGCTGAGCCTCCATCTGGTCGGTTATCTCTTCCCTCTGGGCTGCGATTTGAGCAGTAATATCTTCCCTCTGGGCGGCGATTTCTTCCCTCTGGGCGGCGATTTCTTCCCTCTGGGCGGCGATTTGAGCAGTGATGTCTTCCCTCTGGGCGGCGATTTCTTCCCTCTGGGCAGCGATTTGTGCAGTGATGTCTTCCCTCTGATCGGCGATTTCTTCCCTCTGGGCAGCGATTTGAGCAGTGATGTCTTCCCTCTGGGCGGCGATTTGAGCAGTGATGTCTTCCCTCTGGGCAGCGATTTCTTCCCTCTGGGCGGCGATTTGCTTCGTGATGTCATCCTTCTGTGCGGCGAACTGCTTCGTTATGTCGTCGTCTTCGAACTCGAAAACTTCCGGGTCCTGGCCATTTTCTTTCAAAAATGCCGAGAGTCGGTCCTGGAGTTCGGTCTTCTTCCCTCCTGTTTCCAATTCCCGTTCCTCGAGTTCTTTTTTTAACTCGGCCACTTTTAATTCGCGTAACTTCTTCATGATCCGCTCTTCTGACACCAATGTAACGTTTATTTTATAATTTATTTACATTAATTGAACACTAATTTATTTAACACACTAAACTACTTGTTCACTAGACTAGACACTACATAATTTATTTGTACTGCTCCGCTTTCGGATCGTATGTCGCGTTCACTTCTGCTTCTCTAGTTCTAACTAACTCCCTCGATCACAAACCCCCTTATATATACACCCCCAACCCTGATCGAGAACATTCTAGTACATTCTAGAAGCCTACGCAGCAAATGTTCATGCACCTGTCCTACGCGTCGTAGTTATTCTTTTGAAGGAGTAAACATGTGTCGCTTTGTTTACTTCTCGCATTACAATACTTTACATTTGCAACTCCAAAATTTTAGTTTGTATTGGATACCCTATAGCTTCATTTCAAAACTACTTCTCAGAAACAAAAGGGATGAAATTGGGAAAATCCGAAAAATGCCTTTTTTATAAAAGCATTTTTAGGCACACAAATAACCTTCATAATAATAGATACCTTATTTATAAAAAATTCCTTCGATACTGAAAGCTTATTCATGTTAAAGGAAAGGTATGAACAAATTTTCCTGTAATTATATTTCGCTACTTCCAGTTTAATTAAAACAGGCTTTTCAAGTTATCACTTAGCAAAAACTAGATACCGGGGGTTTTATAGCAACTTTGCAAGGAAATAGTTTCACTAATGGCATAAATCCCAGTATACCAAAAGGGTAGTTAGGTCTGAAAACCATTAATATCATTCCATGATGATCGCTGCATTACACTTGAAAGTAAACGAAGGAAACAAACTGTTTTTAATTCATGAAGTGAAATCTTAAGATAACTCTCCCGGTGTTTGGTCTTGTAAATTTTTTAGCAATCACTCAAACGAAATATGATATAGACTTTCCTTTATTCTCTACTCTACTTTGGTGTCTCCTTGGGGATATCTCATACTTACCATATTAGCAAATAATCCGCAGCAGGCCGGTACAGCTAAAATATTGAACACGGCTGATCCAACGATGGTACCGACGCCTATATCTCCCTCAGTCACGAAAGTACCAACGCAGTTAATAAATAATTCAGGACTAGAACTGGCGGTCGCCATGAATGTGGCTCCCGCAACATCTTCCTTCATATGAAGATCTGGAAAGAGAAAAAGTTTGAAATTGATCTGCGATAATGTAATACGATATTCTCGCAATGTGTATCACCTGAAGTACGCTCGAACGGATTTTTTCACCTCGAGTAAATACGGATTTTATTTATTATTTTTATCGAAAAAAATTTATAGCTGCGAATAAATCGGAGCATTTAAATTAAACAGTACTTTATTTTTACAAAAACATACTCCAGACCGGTCGATGGAAGATTTATAGATTTCGGATGCATACATCTTTCAAATTAGAAACACTATCGAGGAATATTTAACGTGCGAATATATTTACAAGGTACAATATAGTTAATTAAAGAAAGAACGTTCTAACGTGGCAGGAGTGTTCTATAAATGTCAAATAGGGTAGAAGAACATTATGGTAGTTGGTTTAAAAGTGAAAATTTACCGGAAAATAGTGAAAAAGAAGAAGTTTTTAAATATCACCTATCTTCTCGGTTGAAGTATCAAAATATCTCAAACTTTACACTTACTATCACAGAATTTCTTAATCGCCGGTACGAAGTAGTCGTCGCATACTATAGCTAAGAGTCCAAAGAAGTAACAAGCCAACAACACATGTAGAGCGATCCATCCGCTCTGCCGTTGTTCTCTAGTGAGACCGTCAGGTGGAAACTCATTGATTGCCGCTGGCGTGCAATTCTGTGAGGCATTACCCGTGATGTTCAGTCCCAAAATGTGGCGACCGGAATTCCAGTATTCACCTAAAAAAAAACATAATTCGATACAGTGTTGAAATTAAAAAATGAACTACACACCAATCCTAAGAAGCTCAGCTTACTTTTAGGATGTTATGCTGGCTATAATGGCGGTTATAATTTCAGACAGCGGTGTGTCAAGATTTGGATAGACGAGTTCGGACCCAGCCTACCTGCTCGCAGTTAGTCCGAATTCGGATTTGAATTATAAGTAGCATGAACTACTTTTCAAGGGGGCAAGGGAAAAGAGGCAAGAAGACTGATTTTGGAGGATCATAAGGGGATGTTTGGTAGGCCGACAATATATCTATCCTAGAAAACTTACGAAAAACCGACGATAGTACCCTTACTTTTCTGGAATTCATCGGTATGAATCGCACCTGTGTGGATCCTAATTCGCCCCTATAGCGACTCCGAATCCTTGACTATCTGACCGCGGTGGGTCCGACGGTGCACCCGAATTACAGTGAGGATTGCCCTGCCCGCTAATACCCTACCCGAATTGCGGTGAAGAAATATTTTCTACCTGTTGCTGTAACCCGAATTGCGGTACGGATTCCACAGTTATAAACTCGATCATCGGGCCTGTTCGTTTTACCAAACCACAATTGTTTATCCTTGCCCCAACAAGCGATAGCGAATATAACGAAAATAGTTGTAAAAAAATTCGATAAATTATTTTTTATAAAATCACACAGGTACGAATTTACCTATCTTGGGAGGTACACTGGAGTTATTTAAAATTATCCTTAAATTATCATTCAGTAGGTAGAGGTATCGCCTAACTTGCTGGACCGCAATTCGTGTTAGGGATTGTATCCCTACTCGAACTCGCCTCCTCCGAGTTATAATAATTAATAAAAGGGGTTGAAATTTATTGAACAGTGCACGGATATCCAGAAACATTAAATTTAGAACGCTTATAATTTAGGCCCTCGAGTGGCTAAAGTAAGGTTGAAAACCATGAAATTAAATGTCACTTATCGAAGGATTGGGAAAGGGGGTAAATTTCATTTCGTGGGTATTACATAGCTAGAAACTGGAACTTGGCTCGGTTATAGGTTGAGCTTCCAGATTATTGAAATTTCAATACGAAGCGAGATTATAGTCTCGCCTCGAAAAGACTCGAGCTCTTGAATTTTGTATCTGCGTTGTCCCGTTTTTAAATCCCGCAGAACCATAAAAGTAGAAAGTGGGGGTATAGGGATATATAAAGCCATATCCGACAAGCTCATTTTTCGGACTATTAAACGAGTAAGGACGGTAAATGGCAAAATTTGCAGCATTATCTGCAAAACTGCATATTTTTCGTGGACTTTTGGAATGGTTTATTATAGGATCGACATTCAGAAAGTGGTGTGAATCATGTGATTGCATTAATAGACCATTAATAGATCAGTCATATATTCAGTCATTAGTAGCGTAGTTTCCCGGGCGCTCTGGGCGACTACAAGCCACGATACCTGCGTTTATGTGCTTATTATTATATTAGTTATTTTATATATTAATGTTATTATTATATAGAGCGTGGGGTCGGGTCGGATTTCGCGCGACTACAAGCTCTGCCACGCAGCCACGGTACTGTTTTTAAGTCCTTTTAAAGGGACTGCAAGCTCGACCATCAAATATTTTTACTACTTACCTGCGTTATCTTGCATAAAATTATAACTTAATGCTCACAAAGTAGATAAAATAACTTAGATTTAAAATCTTAACCCAATTTTTATTAAAGTGAATGAATGTAAGTAGAAACTTAATATGTACGTAATTTGTATAAGACTATGTATATTATGCAGGAAAATTAACAGAATAGTTGTAGTCACGAAATAGATTTAATGAAAATAAGTTTATTTATATTATTATAATAATAATGTCCATTTATTAGATTTATTTGACTTTTTGTTCAATTTATTTTTTATATATATTTTTGGGAGCTACTTTAGGCTGTACGGATTTTAACGGATAATTCTGACTAAAAATTTAGTAATGTGTCTACAAATTTTAAAATATCTGGATGAGATTTGCAAAAACATTCATTAAAATTCGAATGAAAAGGTTCGCATGTATTTGTAGTGTATATAATAATTATTCAATATTTAATAAAATTCACTAATATAATTATCAATCAAACAGTCCGAAAGCTTTAAAACTCTTACATCTATTCACATAATTTAAAATAATTCTTTGTAGTAAAAATCACCGACATCTTCTGACCTTAAATAAGGAAGACCAAAAAATAACCTCAAGTAAGTCCCTATTTCTGTTTTATTATTGTACTCAGAACTTAAGCCTGAATTTTGAATTTTTCGAAACCAACTTTGGGTAAGATGAAATTTACAATCAAGGATTGTTGTTTACGGCCACACTACTCTGGTCGCATACTGAATAACTATTTTAAAATCCAAAATTATTTATTTGATTGAAAAATTAGGTTATGTTCTTGATATAACTGTACTAAAAATTTGAAAAAATTTTGGTAATATTCTACGGTCTTATCAGGTAAAATACAATATATTAAAGGTATATATAAACCATTCTTAAAACCATGGATGGTAAATATTTGACAAAAAAATTTGTACAATACTGAAATCAAATGTAAAGTATCGGGTGTTTTTTTAAATTTCACCTCATAGTAGGCTGTGGATAGTGTTTGTGAATGCGCCTTACTAAAAAATGTTAAAATTGACATAACCTCACTTTTTTAATAAAAATTGAAACTGCTCCAATCGGTTAATAGTGTCTTGAAAAAGACAGCTCACTCATCTACGCCTAATTACTAGAGCCAAGCTGTCTGTTTCAAGACCCTAGTAACTGGTTGGAGCAGTTTCAATTTTTATAAAAAAAATGAGGTTATGTCAATTTTGACATTTTTTAGTAAGGCGCATTCACAAACACTATCCACAGCCTACTATGAGGTGAAATTTAAAAAAACACCCGATACTAATATTGCACAAAAAATGAAGGTTTGAAAAACATTAAAAAATAACAGAATTGTTTGACGTGGATAACAGCAATTGTTCTCCTTTGTTCGTTTTTAAATTAAGCCCAATGGGTACCTCTAACACTTCTTGTGATTTCGGTAGCGGAAGAGTAGTTTTTCTTCTTGCTGTGTAGATATTTCTTCTTACATACGCAGTATCCTTCTGTGTTAAAGACAAGTCGCTGCAGGTTTCCTTCCGTAATTCTTTATGGACAATTTTTATCGGCTTTTCTGATAAGTCCTCCACTGCTCTTCTCTTGGCAGCATCGCTAAACATTTCTAAGGGATGGTTATGGTTTCTTTCCTCAGGTGTCGTTTCCAATAAATTTGTAACTGTCATCATCTTCTTGCATGAAACCTTTTGCACTACACTTTTTATCGACACATCGCCATCGTATTCTTTCATCTGTCGCAATGTGATCTTTTGAGTATTTTTAACTTTCGAAAATTAATAGTATTTTTCCTCTTTGGTTAAACATTGGAACCCGAGAAGCCATATTTTACTGGACCGAATAGATGCAAGTTAAAAATAAAAGTAATGCCAAATTTCAACTGACCCATTAAGGTCCGTAATAAAAACGGAAATTCTAGGAGGACATCCAATGATAATTCCTTAATAGTCCAGTAAATTAAGGCCGATAAACTCTCAAACCTGGGTTAAACTCTGCAAATGGATGAAACCGGGGGCAATTGTAGGTCTCAAATTGTGGTTATTCGGAATACAGAAAGTTGTGGATCCTCCGGGTACCGCGACATGGTGAAAAATGGCCCTCAATTTCCAAAAATCCGTTTGCCGCCAATATCTCCCAGAATATGGCATATAGAGAATTTTTGTTTGCATACAAAAGGAAGAACAGTTCATTAGCTACAAAAATGGTCCTCATGACTTTTTCCAAAAACTCGACAGTTTTCGAGATAATGGCCCCGAAACGAACCCTTTACTTGTTGCTCCTGTTCTGAATCCAGGAGAACAAATTCGAGAAATGGAAATAATAGCGGGCGGCCAAATTGTCCAGGAGAGAAAACCCATAGCTATGATATCCTGGGTCTCGGGCCACATTTTTATTTTTCTTGAATATTAGTAAACCAGATTTAATTTTTTTCTTTGATATTTCTCGAGATTTAGAAAATTCATCCATATTTTAATGAATAATAGTAATTTAATCGGGTCACTCTTGACAATGGCTCCCCAAAACCTATCGAACGAGCCCATAAAGTTTGTTTCATTTTTTTTTTGCATCCCAATAAAAAGTAACTTTGATTATGTTGATTTTTTGACATTTCCGGAGTTATGAAAGTTTGTTTGCAGGAATGTTGAAGTTGGACAAAAAACGAAGAAACCATTGGAAAGGGGACATTTCAAGCATTCCAGTGATGTGCATTGCGAACCGATACGATGATTCATAATTTTTTAATGCCTGATTGATGCCACAAATGTCAAAAAATCAACATAATCAAAGTTACTTTTTATTGGGATGCAAAAGAAAGAAAATGAAACAACCTTTATGGGCTATTCGGTAGGTTTTGGAGAGACCCATTATTAAAAAAGACCCGACTAAATTACTATTGTTCATTAAAATATGGATGAATTTTCTAAAAGTCGAGAAATATCGAAGAAGGAAAAATCTGGTCTGGGTTTCCAATATTCAATAAAAACAAAAATGAAGCCCCAGACCCAGGATACCATAGCTATGGGTTTTCTTTTCCACGTGAATTTTGAATCATCAAAAATATAAAAGTCTGCGTCGGACCAGACGGTGGAAGTGAAACTTCTTTGGCCATATGCACACACTCACCGTCAGACAGGATATATAAATGACATATAAAAGATAATTTTTTTTGCTGCCGCAATGGTCTCCACAGATTCGCGCGTACGTCGCCTCGAGCCCGTTCGTCTTGTGTTCGAGAATTACCACCCATTCGCCGCGGAACCAGGCTCCGTGCGCCGTGGGTTTTCATCTCTTCCGGTGTGTCCATGTTCTCATCTGAGGTGAGGTGAGGCACGACGCGTCCTCACTTTTCTCTATGTCCATGTCACGTAATTAAACAATACAACTCACCGTTTTTTCGCCGCTCGAAGTTATTGTTTCTCGCCGTTTGAGGTTAGGTCAGGTGTCAGCTGTCTGACAGTCTAGACGCTCTCCGGTGTTGCCACGTTGACTCTTTGGTAGCACATGTAAACGATTTGGCGATCGGCTCGGTTCGCGAGCGCGATGGAAGAGGTACATTTTTCGCGCATTCTGGCAACACTGCTTTGTCCTCGGATTACTTATCACGCGTGACGCGGTTTTTCGACCAACACCCCATCCCAATGTATACAACGTGCGCAAAGAAGTTTGACTTCAAAAATATCCATTTTTACTCGAGTTATTGGACAATCTGTCCGCCCGCTTTTGTCTACATTTCTCGAATTTGCTCTCCTGGATTCAGAGCAGGAGCAACAAGTAAAGGGCTGTTATCGGCTGTTTCGGGGCCATTAACTCGAAAACTGTCGAGTTTTCGGAAAAAATCATAAGGAATACTTTTGTAGTTAATGAACTGATCTTCCATTTGTATTTAAACAAAAATTCTCCATAATGCCATATTGTCAGAGATATTGGCGAAAAACGGATTTTTGGAAATTGAGGGCCATTTTCCACCATGTCGCGGTACCCGAAGAAACAACTTTCTGTATTTCAAAAGACCCAGTAGAGACCTACAATTGTCCCCGGTTTCATCCCTTTGCAGAATTTAACCTAGTTTTTTCCTTCGTTTACTGGACTATAATTACTTAATCCCTTCTTAAAACGTATGTAGCCGAGTATGTAGTTATGGATTAACGGGAGTAGGTAGCTTGTGGCAGAGCTCACATCCTCCGAGTTTCCCAAACTTTAACCAGTTTTGTTATAATCCGATAATTCGGCAGCTAATGGCATGAAAAGTTCCCAGTGCGAAATGATTGATAAACTGAAATGAACTGATGTGAGTAATACATGACCGTCCCAGGTACTTTCGAAATATTTTTTCCCTTTGAAATTCTCATAAAATCTTTGAATGGAATGAGAAGTTTCAATCTTGGGAAGCCGGATAGAACCTTAAATATAAAATTTCATCAAAATATGTTTAGCCGTTTTTTTACGAAATTTGAACACGGGCGGAAAAACTAAGTACTCGATGAGACAGATATTTACAAAAGTGGTTTCTTGGAATTTCTAATGAGGCACTAATTTCATAATTAGTGCCTCGTAATTTTATTTCGAAAAGAATGTTTTAACCAATTAAAACTAAAACGATAATTCAAATAAATAGTATAGCTATCTCATTTAATTTACCGTTTACATTCATTTCAATTTCGTCTGGTATTTAAAATAATATTGTTTCCTTATATTTTAACAAACATTTATTCAAAAAATTCGTTTTCATTTTTGTACCTGTTCTCCATACTCTCTTTTTATAGCAGGTATTTTAAAAAAATTAAATATTCTTTATCAAAATATGATCTCGGTAAGACTAATTTATGTATGCTCAATTTTACCACACCCATATGGTTGCTTCAATAAATTCAGTGAATGTTGTTAAGAAAGAACACATTCAATTAATTCGAGATTTTTTGAGTCCCTAGACCAGACTTAGGTCAAGACGAGACAAGACAAAACTTTTAGGGATTTTTCGAGACTGTGTTACTTCTCGCCCCATATCGATCAGAGTCCACCACTAGTAAACCTTGCACATCAGCTAGTTCCAAGATCAATTTGACAGATATTAAATGACTTGCAATCATTTGACACAGTTTTGTGAAAATAGATACTATAAATAAGGCGCGGTCTGACGTTCTTTGGCATTCAAGAAACCGCATTATATGATTTTGTTCGCAGACGCTACATATTTCGATTTCCCCGCTGGCAAACCGAGATGAGGAAAAATTAAAATTGCGGTGGTTAGAATCGGCGCTAAGGCGTATAACGTGGGGGAACGGGGAGTTTGCATCTGGCTGCTTCCGTACATGAATTATTAACGAGTGACGAACTTCAATATCCTCGTGAGAAGTTGCAATCATATCTATGCAAAATCGCAAAGCAATGTTAATGCGGAATGCCGGATTTATTATTCCAGATATGCTCCTTTATTCATGTATTTCCTGATTGTTGATTAGAAGCTTACGTCTTTGGAGAATACTCTTGGTTAGATTTGCGAAATTGCGAAATATGCGCAACGCTTAGAGATTTAATCCAACTTATATTTTATTTGCGTTTTGGTTGCCTTCGATTTGTTTAATTTTAGGAAGACAAATACGATTCACTTCAATCAAAAACGACAATAATAGTATATTTTAACATAACTCCCTGCGATACTTTTGGGTAACTAAAACAAGCATTTACATCTCAAATGTAATTTCAACTGAAAATCTTCACCGACATCAAATTATTTCCTGCCTGATTTCCCGAAATTGAGTTAACGTTTACGACTAAACCGAGTAGAAACTGCAACAAAAACAATAACTCGAGTCTACGAAGCCAGAACAATCGAAAGTCTCCCCGGTGGAAAGATGGAAATTTAGGAACTCCCCAGTAGCAGCGGGTTTGTTTTCGTTTCCATAAGGGCGAACGGATTCTCGGGTAGATTTCTTGAATTGTTGTGTGATCGATGAACAACGAGACGTGGAAGTTATACTTCAACTTTTCGATTTCGACGAACGTATTGGAAGAATTTCAACTCCCTGAGCTCTAAAAATCTAATTAGTCTTGATTTGGTTATAACTTCAGGTATGAAGCTTGTGGAAAAAGTATTCCGAACTTTGATTCTGCTTTTAGTCTTTTAGTGGTCTATTATCTTATAGGTCTATTATCTTAGTTGCCTAGAATGGAAATATTATCTGAGAACCCATCTAGTTCCTTAATGAATGGGATGTTTATATTTCATAAATTTTAAAAAAATTTATCAACATATTTATATTTATTTCGATCTGAAGCCTCTACTACAAAGGCCCGTTTAATGAATTGGTTAATTTTAATCGAAATAAAATATTTCCATAATATAGTTTAATTGGGTCCCGGACAATTCGCCGCGACCGATTCACCGTCGCCGATTGGTCGTCGCCAATTTGCCGTCAGGACAATTCGCCGGCGGTCAATACGCCTGCGGCCGATTTGCCGCCAGGAATAGAAAAAAGCATATTTTAGTTGAGGACGATAAAACAATATAAAATATTTTAGAAATGACACCTAAAAGTAGATGTCGATGTCGCCAGACAATTATTATTAGAGAGCAGTTAGTAAGGCTTATCTGGTGCTTGCCTATTTTGCCTAAAACATCCTGCTTATTTTGACTCTCTAATGTTAAATTTCGTAGGGGTTTAATATCAAAGCAGCATATTTCTCAGTGATATCCATCGTTAAATCTAATAATAAGCACCTACCTACAAATAAAGACCATTTTCAAGGTATGAAACGTTTTACGAAATGGATAAGCGATTTTCGTGTAGAACCCGAATATTTTCTTAATCCGGTAATATCCATCGTTAATTCGTAATAATACTTAGGACCCACAAATAAAGACCACTTTTCAGCTTTAAAACGGTTTACGAAATGGATAAGTGATAGTAATAAACGGTTATTAGATCTTCAAATATTCTGCTGTTTTGTCTTCAAACATTTAACATTTAATCCCACAATCCCTTACCTGAAATCAGTTTAAATAGAGCAATGACAGCCAAAGCACTTTAGTTTGAGCGAGTTTGTTGCGGTGCTTATATCGTGATACCGCAGTATGGATGCCATTATTTTCTCCGAAAGAGGAAAAGAAAAATTTACGGAAAGTGGTTATATGTACGTGTTCGATGGAATAAGCAAAAGGGACGAAGAAATCAAGTTTTGGAGATGCGAGCGGAGAGGTCTGTGCAAACCAAGGATTCACACCAGAAATGGCGAAGTCATCAATAGAGTGAATGAGGCATACCCACGATTCATCTGCTGCCTCGGTGGAGGTTTCCAAAGCCATTACCAATATCAGAAACGGTTCTGCAGAAACGAGGGAGCAAACTATATAGGTAACTTTTCAGCTTACTACAATTAGCTTTAAATTTTACTCACAATAATTATCATTTAAGGTTATTAACGGATGTCTGTCTGGTTTGAGTCAAGCTGCACAGGCTAAACTACCCAACAACAGCGCTTTGAGCAAGATAATATGGCGAAAACGCAATGAAATTAACGCGGCACCTACAAATCCTGCCAATCTGGAGGAACTGGTAGTTCCGGAATCCTATAGGATTTATCAGGCTCAACCTGGTATCAATGAAAATTTTTTATTGACTGACAATGAAAGAGGTGTAAATCGAATCCTTATTTTTGGCAGGTTAAGTTGGATGCAGCTTCTTGAAACATCTACAGTCTGGTACGCGTATGGTACATTTTCGATAGCACCCCCATTGTTTGCACAAGTCTACACGGTCATGGCAGTGAAGAATAATGGTGTACGTCCGATATTTTACGCTCTTCTTCCAAATAAACAAAGAGCTACCTATAGTGAGATGTTCAGGATGATCCAAGGACAAATACCAAACACGGCGCCAGCGCAAATCCATTGCGATTTTGAGCAAGCGGCCATACTGGCTATTAGGGAATGTTTCCCTAATAGTAGAATAAATGGCTGCTTCTTCCATTTAGCGCAAAACATGAGAAGGCACTTGGGCAGAATGGGTCTTCTACGCGAGTACAACAATAACGCTCAATTTGCACTACAAGCCAGAATGGTGACCTCACTGGCGTTTGTGCCAACGCAATATCTGGACCAGGCAATTGATGAACTTGGTGAGAGTCTACCTGTGGAGCTTCAACCGCTTCTCAACTGGTTTGAAGATAATTACATTGGTCGTATTAACAGGTAAACTAATATTATTTGGCATGTGAGATAAGAGTAGATTTTTTACATGTTTTATTGACAGGAGAGGCAATGGTAGACGACCACCACTTTTCCCCCACGATTTGTGGAATCTTTACCAGCGGACGTTGAATGGGGAAGACCGCACAAACAATCACGCTGAGGCGGCCTACAGGAGGCTCCAGTTAGAGCTGCGAATGGACCATCCCACTTTATGGAAATTCATAGATGGTCTAAGAAAAGTTCAGCACGGCAGGGATACCTATTATGAACAGCTTGTAGCTGGACATCCTCCGCCGTTGAAAAAGAAAAAGTATACACAAGCTGATGAGCGAATTCTTGCACTAGTACATAGATTTAGAAATGGGGATATTTTGGAATATTTGAGGGGATTGTCCCATAATTATGAGATGTAGTAATCGAGTACCAATTATAAAATTAGACACCAGCCCACCACATTACTTTTATTATTTATTATTTAATTAGAGAAAGTTAAGTACATTATTTTACCGAAATATGGCTAAATGAGTTTAGGAATTAAAAAGTCTAATTCGGAGGGAGGAAGGTTTTGCAGCGCCGAAATGACTTTTACATTAGCCTGATCTCATTGAAAGAGATATTGTTGGGCCGTTGCCAATTTTGCAAAGTTAAAAATCATCAAAAGGTACCGGTTAGAATGCGATAGGATAACTTAGACTAAATTTCTAACCAAAGTACCCTCAAATGTAAGTTAAAATGAGTACCTCTTTACATTTCCTGAGATCCCTAAATTTCCAACTAACCCAAAGAAAACTCGGTACCCGATTTTACGCCTCAAATGATATGTCAGCTTCCTGTAGCTGAAAACAATTCCATTTGTTCTTTTTTAATTTCGTAGTCTTTTTTATTTACGATATTTGCTAATACGTTTTGCACAAAGTTCAAATTTTAAAAAACCATTTTACATTTTGAACTTTTCGTAACCAACGTTTCGCCCTAAACAATATAAGTTGCCTCTGAAATGCCTATATATTGTGCCTTTTAATTTGTGAAAACCGTATACCTACATACCTATCATAAATTTGAAGAAAATTTACTACGCCTTATAATTCGCTAACGCACGTATTATAGTAATTTTCCAAACTCGCTTCGCATCCAGATCTTATGTACATACACCTATACATTATGTGTAAATAAGAACTTTTTTAAAACTTTTGTTTTGGTAATATGTATTTTTACACTATAATTGCGGCAGGTTGTATCTAAATGTTTTGAACGTTTTGTTTTTTCACACAATTGCTTGTATACCATAATTCGTACTAAGTTTATCGTCGTACTAAATTTATCAGGGAATTTTATTACATTTAACAAAATTAGAATTAAAATTTTAAAAAAGGGCCCATTTCATTGTGTGATTTGGTGAATTCACCGCCCATGGCTTAATAACAAAAAGTGACGAAGACGCCGTGCCTGTCGTACCAATGCCAACTTCACGTCGTTGCAACTAACTTCACGATCCTTTGCGTGAAGTTGGTCGCAGTGGTGGGCCCATTTGAGTACGCAATTTTGTAGACGATTTCCTCTCTTAAGATCGCATCATATTTGGTACTGTATTTAAATGTAAAAAAATGTGTTAATTACGTAGTGTTTTTGTTTTGAAAATAGCGTTCAAAACGTCCAAAGTGTAATTTTAAGTATCGTTGGTGTGTCGGTAACGAAGATTAATAATATTAAATAATTGCGCTTTAAAATCCAAATATATTCATATATATTTATATATTTATATAAATTATATTTACTTTCGCTCAGAACCGGAGATAAAAATTCTGAGATATATGGCTCAAGACCATATTATTAGGACTTCGAGGTGATTTGTTCCACTACAAAATTCGTTGAGCCGTTCTCTTTTTACGCCCCGCTTCTGAAGACATGTAGCTTACGACACTTCTGGTGGAGTATGTGATCCACAGAGATATAATTCAACGAACTGTTGTGTATCAAAATGAGAGAAACGTTCGCCTCTCCGGTTAATAGGTACCGGAAGTGAACTTCCGATGATATGTAGCCTGTCACACTTCTGGTGATATAAGCAATGCAACGAGCCATTATGCTTCAAAACCTCTAAAACCGTTCATCTGGTAGCTAATGTACATCGCATTCAGTAAAGCTGTTATGGTGGAAGGAACGTGCATACATCATCGTTGAAAACCTACTCATATAAGCTCACTTTCTAAGCAAATGTGTAAAAAAGATGTTTACATCACTAATACACCGTGAATTTAATCAGTTTAGATCGTGTAAGTTTGTATATACATATTCATACATAATGGAAAAATAATGTATGTAGACAAAGCTGTAAGAACATATTATAATTCATCCCAAAACTAATGGACAGAAATTTCGTTAGAATTATTACGGCAATAAATAGATATTATTTTTTTATCGTATTTATGTTTCTAATAGTTTAATTTGTCAGTGTGTAAAATTTGTTAGGATTAAAACTAATTAAATTTATGCTATTTAAGATGTAAATGTCTCTAAACAATTTATAAATTATACAATAAACTGTCCTGAATTATAATTATATGTATAATGATCCAAAAATGGTAAAAATAAGTTGGAAAAAGTCAGCCTGTCAGTATTTTCACCACGATCCGCCACAATTAGACGTTTGAATAAAAAAATATAATTGCATTCAAGCTGCATTTGCGTTCTGGACGTATGTAACACAGAATAGAGTTATTAATTTGTTGAACTATGACAATATTCCAAAAAAATATAGGGAACATAATTAGAAGACCAAAAAGTGGAAAAACAGTTTTTATGACATTTCACCTGTTGCAAATTTAAGAATCTAAAAAGAAAATCGACACTGTGGCGTCCAAAAAACGATAGGTATATTATTTGGGCAAACCGTTAGTGCTTATTTTTAAGTCATCAAATTTTAAAAATTTTACGCATTTAAAAAATGATATTATATTCAAAGAAATAAAATAAGAAATTTTACAAGTGGAAAAAAGAATGTTTTTGACAACAGGAAGCCGATATACAGTTTAACAATTTAAAATATATTTTTTTGAGGTTCTGTAAAGGTCTAAGGGTCTAAAAATTTGTGAAGGGTATACCATTTGAAAAGCACACTCATACAAAGGTATTTCTTATTTTACATTTCACTCTAAACCATCCCACCCAATTAACTTCTACAAGCAAATTTTTGAGCCAATTGCTCCTACAATACTCTAAGGGAAAGTCTTGCCGCAACATAAACACGCTATTATCTATCATTTCCCCCAAGATAGTTTTTCCAGCCTCAAATTTGTCGAAATTATGAATTAAAAAAAAAGATTAATTTTTGGGGGTTTTCCGGAATTTCTCATTGCAAATTGGTCCCATCGTATTGTACAGCAAATTATTTTGTAGGTTTTGTAATTACCTACAAAAGTCCTATTAGTCGTATAATGAGTCCTTCATTACTTTTCGCAATATTCGCAAGAAACTATAAAAATTGCATTTTTTGTACTTTAATTTGTTTATAAAAATCCCAACACCGATTTTGGTGGATCAAAAAGGTGTGTTTTCATCTATGAACTATCTTCTACACGGTAGTATAGATCTTGACCGATTAAATTTTAGTGTGCAGGAAAATCTCTATTGGTTGGCCTACTAAGCGACAGATAAACAGCTGTGTGAAATTTAAATTACATAATAAGTGTTAGTGGTAGTGAAAATTAGTGGTAGTGAAAATAAATTAGTTAAGAAATTTCGGATAGCATTAGTTGTTTTGGACAGAAATACGTTACAGTACTAGTATTTATCATAGGAGATGAAATTATCTACATTGAAAAAATATTTCATGTAGAATATTTTTTTAAATCTCCTTTTAAATGAAATAAATGATAATTCATGATACTTCAGATTACTCGAGATTTGTTCTGCATGTGTGTGAATATTTTATTTTCATTTTTCGAATTGGTTTCCGCTGAATGTTGGAAGCTCTTACTGATTTTTAATTCCACAGGGACCGTGTATAACTCGGTTTTATTTTTGCCAAACGTGAAACCAATTACGACGTAAATATATGACCGATACATTCATCGCATGCGATTAAAGTTAAAATTTTAATTCGCCGCATCCACGAATCCTCATGGACGAATATTCTCATGAATTTTCATCGAATATCCGTTAATTATCTTACGTGATGCACATAACAACGGAATGCCGCTGTAATCGTCAAATCTGTCGAATTATAAATAGAGCGTTAATTTTTATTTCAAAACTGTCCCTGTGAACTAACCTTTACTTTTACTGATTAAACCGTGCTTTTTGGGTCTCGGGGTCATAATTAAATTCATCGCGCATTACGAGTCAAATGACCCGATTTCAGGATACTCGCCTTAAACATTAAGTAGGAATTTCGTCCTCTTTCAGAAATGGAGTCCTCATTTATATTCGATTCGGTACATACCAAACCGCTCGGAAACGCCGAAGCCCGTCTTTGAGCAGAAATAGAATCGACAGATTTAATAAATCAGACACATCGAATGGACTTATATGAGAAATTAACAGGCAGTCACTTTCTCTCGGGCAATCAGTCATTTCGAAATTATCGCGAGTCTCGAAAATGTTTATAGTATTTATAAACATACATTTTACCCAAAACAATAATTATCACAAGATTTTAAACCTCGTCAACTATTCTCGGCGAAGGTTAAAGGTTAATTTATTTAACTCGCCACAATTAAACGGTCACTCCGTGTTATCCACGATACTAATTAATTATGGTGACAATTACACGAAGGCGATACAGATAATTCCCCAGATTTACATACATTTTATAAGATTTATGCCTGCTATTGCCAAACCGGTATTTTCAACAACTGCAAAATCTTTACAAGGTAATTGTTAGTTGTCTGGCTATTTCACAGTTGAAAATATAAGGGATTCCTACCCACATATGTAAATTAACAATCACTATTTGATACATTACGAATACATTTACAACAAAGTAATATCTATGATCTAATAGAAAATAATAACACTATATACTTTTAACAATGTATTTACTAATCATTCAGTTATTCAGGACGTAAAATCGATATGAACGTTTTAAAGGAAATTACACGCAATAAGAAGCTTACAACACTAAGCGATTATTAAAGTAATACTATGTTTTTTGTGTCTTGTGGATAATATATAAACATTTTTTTAAAGTGATATTCGAATGTAATTGCGTTTACTTGTATCTTAATTTATAAATAATATGATATAATGGAAACGCATGGCCTCATCAAGTGTTTAAATAGTCAAATTTAATCAAATCACTATCTAAAAAGTGAGTCGATAATTAAATAAAATGTAATCTCGTCAGCAAAATGATATTTATTTTCACAATAAAAAAGTGTGTTTATTTTTTCGTGTTGATTAATAATACATTACATAACTGCCACTGGTGCTTCAAGCAACACTATTTTTATGGCCTATTTGCAATTTTTCCCTAGTAAAAATAGCTTATTCAAAATATTACGGTTCAATCATTACATCTCTGTAAATTTTAATTTATTATAGTGTTATTATTTGTCTGAATTATGCATCGATATCACATTTTCTTACATTGCACAATGTTGTCCGATGTAAAACAAACAGTTAAACACTTTGTTATTAACAAATAAATATGTGGATAGTTCTCAAAAAAAAGTTCATTGCCACCTCAAGCACGATCTTATCGGTCGATACCAAGATTTTTTATTTACTATATAATATACTTTCAAGTATTTACATTGTGTCCTTTGATTACACGTGTTCAAGATTTCATCTGTTTATCGAGTTTCCATTAAAACAAATTTCAGTAGGTATCAGAAGCATTTCTCTTTATCTCCGCCAAATAAAGTCTAGATTAGTGTGGCCCAGTGATAGATGCTACGAGGAGATTTCAAGTCCAACACGTTTTACTGTTAACTCGATTAAGAAAATTCTGCTTGGATTTGCACGCAATTTCACACGTCCTTTGAGCCGTCAACCCCGCTCCTAAGGAACAGCGGAACGCACTAAATTGAAAATTTCTAAGATGTTTCGAGCGTTTTCAGTGCAGAAGAAAACATAATCAACATTCTTAAAGTAAGTGCACCTTTGATGTGCTTTAAATAGATACGGTAAACGACGTATCGAGTTTAACCAAAGCTTGCTTATTTCATAATTTGTTTTATATAATTTTGAATAATTTAAATCAAGTTAAGTTTGTTAAATTCTTAAATTTTGATTAGAAATAAACATTCAATATTACCATTATCTTCCTTATCGATCCCTTGAGTCAGCTTTCCTCTGGACGCGACACCGATGATAACATAAGTTAACGTCACTGTGAGTATGCAAATCACCCTTAGGGCGAATGCAACTTTACTCTTACTAGTCCTTATTAACATTGCCATACTTTGTAGGAACTAACAAAGAAACTCTACGTCACGAAACGAGCATAAAAAATTATTACACTACCCACGAGGGACTCACGACTGTTCTCTTTAATTAACAAATAGGAAAAATGTTCTTAGTAAGACGTCCGAAAACAAAGTAAAATCATTTCAAACATCTCGATGACTTTTATACACATGTAGGTCCAAAGTTATCTACCTATCAGTAATGGAAAGTTTTCGTGTTGCCAGTGAGTGTTGGTTTTTCGTTATCGAATACACACACTCAAGAAAAAGTTTAGTCAAATGTTATTGAGCGCTGCGGCGCTCCAAGGAAAAAAATACTACGCATTTGTCGATATCAACTTGTGTCTCTTGTGATAAATCGGCTGACGGGGCTCGTTGCAAAACCATGCGTGTTAGTGCGTGATGTTTCGAGATCGAGTATTAATTGGGAACGTAATAAATGTGGCTTAAATGCAGTTGAATTTAAGAAAATGCAGTGGAATGTTTATACGTCGCTGCAATATTTGTAAATAAAATTTGATGTCGAGGTTGTTTCCGATATTTGCACCAAATTGTTTAATTTATGGCAATAACAAACCGTAATGAAGCTTATTCATTTAATTTTTATTAGAACTCCTCACATTTGGAGACTGAATGAGAATAATTTTTGAAGGGTTGTTATTTTGGGCCACGTTTACTAACCCTTGGGTATATAAATGAGTAAATTGGGCCACCGACATATCAACAAGAAGTAATAAATAGAACTTAAAAATAAAAGAAATAAATAGAACTGTTCCAATATCGTCTTGTCTTATTCAAATTTAACAAAGGTACTTAATATAATTTAACTGTGATATAATAATATTTAACTCCACAATATTTTTACCACAGTGGAGAGCATACCGGGCCAACAAAACCAACCAAGTAATAATTTCCGTAAATAATGCAATACCGATCTGTTTCAATAACAGAAGATTCTGACTTCAATCATTTGGAAATGAGTTAATTGCAATAGAGTTTGGGAAGACCATTCACACAGCAGCAATCACAAACTTTACCGAATGTCAAAATTATTGATTGTCCTCTCACATAACTCAATCCCGCTTAAGGGAAATTCAAAAGCTAAGCTTAGTGTCTGAACATAAACGCAATACTTCAGCTACTGAAAAATGACTTTCACACATTTTTGGCCAACTCTTTTCATATCATATGTCAAAGTCAAAGTCAAAGAATGGTAGAAAAACCGGTCAATTCTCGGGTTAAAACGTTTGCTGATTATCTATTACAACCTGACTGCATGTTTCATCTCAGTATTCGGGCAAAATATTTAGAATATACGTAGACTCAGATTGAGGTGAAAAGAACACATGTGCAGATACATAAAACTCGTCGGTTTTTTCGATTGCTATGGTTACTACAAACTTCTTTCGAAGCAGTGGTGAGGATGGTGGGAACCTAGCAGAGAACACACAATAACTAGTCAAAAATGATCGTTATATCACTTTAGTCTTCTGCCTTTTGTCAAATAGATTTTATTTGTCTTATTCTTTGGTATTTAAGTGTTTAGTAGGAAAATGCATTTATAGTAAATCGCTCTTATATGCATAAGGTTTGTTTCTGCAGCCAGTTTGTGATAGTTTGATGACTGTTTCTTTTGGGAATGCGTGACTGCAGTTTGATTTAAAACCGTTGCGGATTTTTTGTGCCAGAACACTTTTACCGAATTTCAAACTGTACAAGGATTTCACGTTGCAAAGTGTTCTGTGCCGTTTTGTCCTATGGTTTTGTTGTCACTAATGTCACTGTCATTTCTGTTTCTAACCTCAGAAGTCGGACGGACGTGTAAGGAAGGTACTTGGTTTAATAACAATTAAGGTTTCATTGTGTTTATTTTTACAAAGGTAAAATATTGGCAATTTCATTTCTTCCTGCTACTCCTATTCTATCATTTTCTTCGTCAGCAATTTCTTCTCCATCTGCTTCATGTCTATAGACATCGTCACCTTCATTACCCTCTTCTATTTCTTGGAGTGGAAATTGATCCTCAATGGCAAAGTTATGTAACACACAACATGCACGTATAAAGTGCACCATATCTGGAACACTTCTTAATTTCAGTTGAAAAGAATTTAACAGCAGATTTTATTACCCACTCCAAAAACGTATTTTTTTAAACACGTTTCAGACCTTATCAAAGAACTTTCAGATATATGTACTATTTATAATTCCAAGTTTTGTAACGCATTGCAAGAATTTAGACTGGCGTATGAGAATTGTTCATTTTACTTACCTTTTACCTTTTAAACTTTGTATTCACCACACAGACGCCTAGGTTACAATGGTTATAAACAGCTAATGGCGGCCATGTGCCGGCCGAGGTAGAAAAATTTGACGGCACTCCAAATACGCATGCTTCTGACTGAGAGTCCGCAAATAATCCACAAATCGCTCTGATAGTTTTAAACGGTTTCAAACTACATGACAGCCACTGCAAGAACGCCAGATTTTTAATCAGAGTTTTGGTTTGACACTGCAAGAACGCTAAATTTCCAATACGCATGCGTCTGATGGTTTCAAACCGTTGGGAACTACTGCACAAACAAACCTATAGATACGTTGTATGAAAATCGCAAATAACATTCGTGTATTATTTTTCCTTGACGACGGAATGTAAATACTGTCATTTACATTCCTAGGAAAATCAAAAGAGTAAATCAAGTTGATTTATCCCTAGTTACGCGACTGACATATGTAAGTCAACTTATGTCAGAGTGACGTACGTCCAAATTAAATGAAACATTTCATTTTTTGAGGAATTATGAGGAAATTTTTAACGGCAGCGTGAAAAATCTAATAAGCCACACTAGTTCAGTAAACGAAGGGACAAACCTAGCAAAAATTAGTTACCATTTTTATTTGCTATTTAATGGGTGCCATTTGGTACCCCCTTTAAAATGACACAAAGTTTGCGTAAAAATATTGTGTGACAGGGGGGGAGGGGGAATGGCCCCAAAAGACACAGAAAAGTTTTCTGCGAATATCTCCCAAAATATGGCACTTGGAGATTTTTTGTTCAAATAAAAATTAAAGGCCAGTTAATTCTCTACAAAAATATTCCTTATGATATTTTTCGAAAATTTGGCCGTTTTCGAGATAAACGGGTCCAAGCGCACCCAGAATATTGAGTTTTTTGTTGTATGCCGAAGAGAACAGTCCGTGCATTTACACATGAGCGGGCGGACAAATTATTCAATAACTTTGTTAAAAATGCGAATTTTGTCAATATTCAAAGTTCTTCTGGTAGGGAAAAACTACCACTACCATATTCGGTGACTCGAGTCACGTTTTTAATTTTTGCCGTATCGAAAAAAAAGGGCCAAATATTGTTTATCCATGCATTTTTAGCCTGCAAGGAATTTGTTCCTATTTTTTTTATATTGTACTAATGTGCTTCAAATTTTCTTGATTATGGGTCCTCAGAAGGTCCTTTGTCATCTGTGAAATTTGGATAATCTAATTTTCTTGCATTCTGATTAAAACTTTGTTTGTTCAATCTTAATTTTTTTGCTCTTTTTGAAGTGTGGTGAAATTTTGTAAAGAACCACCAACAAAAAATTCATACATGATCGGATTGGTCTCTAAGACATATCATTTGAAAACCGAGAAGGTCTACTTTACGGTTGTATAATTAGTTTTTTTCGCAAAATCTTAGATTTTTCAATAAGTTCGAAAAACGCGTACTCAAGGAAAAAGCGCACTTTTACCTTTTGTGGCTTTTTTCTCCCTGCTCTCCATTTCTGACATTTTAACACCTTGGCTAGTGTAAAGGATGAATTCTCACCTTTCCATTAATGTATATAAAGTCATCTCATTTGTACGTGGGGAGAAACCCGAGTCTTTAAATATAAGGCTATAATTTCATTACTGTCATTTTTTCCGTCGTTCGTCGCGTGTGTGCTGGTTTGCGGTACTCGTGTCGTCTGCTACAGTCCATGCGGCCACGGTAGCATTTCGTTGTTTAATGTTTGGGTATATTAAATGCGTTGGTTTTCTTTTTTATATTGGTCTTATTTTTATATCTACTTATTATATATATATATAATATATAATATAATATAATATAATATATATAATAAGTATAAAAATAATGAAAAGTATATATATATATATATATATATATATATATATATATATAAAGTGGCTCGGAAACGAACGGTCACCAGAAAAATGGGGATGGAAACGTGTAGGGGAAATACTCATGCCGGTGTAAACCACTAGATCCAACGGTTCCGGAACTCTTAAAGATGATTTTTTGTCAATAAGAAAGAATGTAAGGGAACGTGTTCATGCAAGAAAGCAGGGCCACCATGCTCATCTATTTGTGGTTGATGTGAGTCCCGCCAGTGTTCCAATTATAAAGACAGCCAAGATATAATGTTATCCGAAGAGGTAGAAATAGAGGAAACTCTAGAACCGAGTGAAATAAGAGGAGAAATAGAGGGAGAAGTAGAGCCCGAAGGAGTTGTTGTCGAGGACGATGTTGATGACCGAGAATTATCATTAGACTCATGTGACGGGGACTGGTGATTTGCATATTTGTCATAATTTTAATATGCTTTTATATAATTTTTTATAATAAACGAAATTTAAAGAAACTTTATAACTCTATATTCCAAAAGCCTCGATCCGGATGGTTGAAAAAAAAATTCCAACATTTTGCCGAGAATCTGCAAGAAATCGTTGGTGAGTATTATGAGAAAATATGGAATATAGGAAAAACCTCATGTACTTCTATACTTTGCCACATGTGCAAAACTGATTGTCGCTAGTTTCGGGTCAATTGGTGGGGTCCTGCTGTGATTAATCTTATGGTCTGCTTTCCTAATAGGTAGGTATAGCTTGAGCCGTTGAGCCCTTATCTCCGAGAAAAACAAGAAGCTCGGAAACATAAAAATCCTTAACAATTATATGGTTCTCATTTATGGCTCCGAGGATTTTGCCAGTGGATAGAATGTGGAGGCGCCATCTACAATTGGTTTTCACAGTCCAAAACATTGAAAATAATGTATTTCTAACACCCCCCATCTCAAATTTAGTAAAAAAACTTGCATATTTTATGAGTCTCAGAATTTTGGATTTTTCAACCCGACTTTTTGCAAAAAATATTAATGTTGCGAAAAAAATCATAAGTACCATTTTTGTAGAGAATTAACTGATCTTCAATTTTCATCTGAACAAAAAATCTTTAACTGCCATATTTTGGGAGATATTCGCGGAAAACCGATTTTCTGGGTCTTTGGGGACCATTTTCTCCCCCTGTCACACAATATTTTTACGCAAACTTTGGGTCATTTTAAAGGGGTGCCAAATGCCACCCATTAAATGGCAAATAAAAATGGTAACTAATTTTTAATAGGTTCGCCATTTTTTCCCCTTCATTTACTGGGCTACACGGAATGTATCGACTGTTAACATCCTCGGCAAGTGACAAGCCTCGGCTTCGCCTCGGCTCGTACACACTTGCCTCGAATGGTAAAACGTCTTTACATTCCTTGTGACTTAAATAACTATGATCTATTGAAAAGAAATAATCGTTGATATGGATAGTTATTTTGTTCTTCGTAGTAATAATTTCTGTGTAATAATTGCAATGTTAATTATTGTCCGGGCGCCTCGTTGAATTTACAAAAAAAAACAGTAAATTGCCATACATTGTGTGTGATAAGGCTTCAGATATCAACTCGTATTTCCTATCAAACTTGGATATTTAAGGTAAATTTTAACAACTTGTTTTAATTGTTTCGAAACTTAAAAAAATATTGCTTATAGTGGGCAGTACTAAAATTTAGAAATTAGGGTATTGGGATACGTTATCAGTTGATTATCGCACTCAATATCTTCAATATCTTCAATTTCTTAATGATAACACTTCACAAGCAATTATATATTACTGGTCATATCAGTACTCTTGTTATAAAAGTTATAAATACAGCCTAAATTTAAAACTGATACCGATCTAATAAACTTGTGAAGAGTATAGACGTTTATAACAAACATCACTTTGCCGTCACGATGGAAGCATGTAATCAGGAATAATTACAGCGACAGTACATTAATATAAAATCGTTATCGTTGTTATTATTAACAACAATTATCCAATTAGTCAAACTAAAAATACAACTTCGATAGTATCCAGCGACATTTTCGCGTTTGTTGTTGTTATTTTAAAGTGAAAAGTATCCGCCGGGTACTTTTCCACGTTTCAGTGTTAGTACGAGACTATAATTTAATACCAATGATCCGTAACGGCACAAGAGCGCCGATGATGATAATAAGAGCTGTGAAATCCATTCTATATTTGTCTTAAAGCGTCTAGGACTCGATTGCTTTCGAAATACGACGAGATAAAGAATTTGGAAGTGAAGTGTTAACTAAATAAAATAAAGAATGTACCATACTACGTGTTCAATACATAGTTTCAACACTGCACAATCGTTATCGATGGGTATGTCCCACCTTGCTACTAATCCATTCGGGCCAGAATTTCCTAATTAATTCTCTCATCTGACAAACACTATTTCAATGCATTTAAATGAGAAGCAATCTTGGAGATAACGACAAAATGTAGATAGAATCCAATCCAATAAACCGTATGATGGAGTAATTCCTTTATCCTCTGCCATCATTTTAGACGTAAGGATGAGGACGAATTGCATTAGGAAGTCTAGTGACCCAAAAACACGGAAATCTTTGAATAAATGCATGATTCACATATTTACCTCAGGCTAACATTATGAGGTTTCGATTCACTATTGGCCCCTAAATAAAAATAGCTTACGAATTGGGAATGCCTTTCGTTATATACGTCCTTTTGTGGAAAAAAAACAGCAATTTGGTAAACTTTGGTTTATATTTTATTTTTCTAAATTTACTCAAAAATATATACTATAATAATTTACACATCTCCTAAACATACCTTTACTTTAGGTGCTACGTTGAAATAATTCTATGAAGTAGTGGACTTAACACCTAAACATGTTATGTACACGGTGACATACGCTAATGAGACTTATTGAAATATCATACACGTAATTACGGGATAATAAAAAAGAAAATGTTTATTAAAAATGTAAGGAGTGTGTCAAAACCTCTCCCGCAATAGCTAATAATGTTTATATAATTTGAAAACATTCATAAAAGAAACAAATTAATTCCACAAGATATTATCGTTGAAACCATAGCAAACTAATTACTCTAACTTGATTAATCCACTTGTAATAACTCATCCAATAATTAACATTTGAACATGTTCGCAAGTGATACTGATAGAAAATTTAAGTTTTGGTGAACCAGAGTTCAAATTCACTTGTTTTGTTCCTGACCTTCTCAATTAGACTACGTTTTCATAACAATAACAGAATGTTAGTAAACACTACCTCAAATAATAAACTTTTTAATGTAATTTAATTAACAATACAATATTTTCATTTGGTTAACTAGTGCGAAATAGATACAACTATTACACTGACTTTCCTTACGAATATACTAACCATTTGAGATCCGAAACTGTAGAAATCGAAAACGGTAGACAGGATAAAAATTATACAAACGCGACAAGTTAAAAAAGCCACAGCCCCAGCGAACCTGAGGGATGGTAACGAAAGTATTTTCATAAAGTAATAATATGTGACATACCTGATGTACAGTGTTATTGATATGTTTGAAAAAGATTTGTCATTTTTGAAATCATTACCAGTTCCATTACTCTCTATCGAGGTTAGCTTGTACATCAATGTCGACAAGAATGAAAAGAAACTTTACCATACATTTCCCTTTATAAAATAAATATAAACGTTCAAATCAAATCGGTCTACGTCTACCTCTAAACCTTACACCTAGCTACCAAGTACCCCGTTTACACTAACAGATAAAGATTAAAATGAAGCACATGATAGACAGAGAAAAATTACACCTCTTTCTCCTAGAATACTACTTTTCGCTCTTCATCGACCGCACGTCGGTAGGTTCACCCTGAAGAACGCGTTTAGTTCTATTAGACTGGCCAGGATTAGGAAAACGGCGTACATCAGCAGGCACACTCTGCCTACTTTCTTGTCCAGTTGAAATTTGTTCAACGCGAACGCCACGTACAACATCAGCAGGGTTGACAGTAGCGAAATGGCGCTGTATTCGATACCGGCCGAGTTGATTCCAACCTGGCAAACAGAACACAGGAAAAGTTTAGAGAAAAAAACGTGATTTGACTTATCCCAAAAATTAGAGAGTTTGATTTAGAAAATGGAGATCTCGAATTACTTAACTACGTCATCTCCAGCATTTTTTTAACTTACCCAATGCTTCCCTGCAATTGTGGGCATGAATGTGGCCTTAATGAACCAAGGCAATCCCAAGCATAGCAGGATATCGAACGTGTTGGAACCGATGGAATTGCTGATTCCCATCGAACCGTGACCTGGAAGGAATCGCATGAGTCGTTTTTAAAAAGACCCATAAGCTGCTTTCGGCTTAGAATATGGAACAATTTAAATCATACCTTGCTTTGCTACTATGACGCTCGAAACCGCTTCCGGCACACTAGTGCCAGCTGCCAGAAACGTTATGCCCATAACTGAGTCTGGAATCTTCAGGGTATCACCTGGAAGAAGAAAAAATATTAATAACTTCGAAAAGCTGCACAACTTCTATAAAGGGATACACCTTAAATTAATAATTGTTTGTTTATAATTCATTGTTATTATTATTATTATTATTAGTATTATTATTATTTTTATTAGTTTTTAGTATTCTTGTTGTTATTATTAATATTATTAATATTGTATACCTACAAAATAGTTACAATAACAACAATATTTACGGAAAATGCAGCAAAAATAAAGAAAGAAAATATGATTAAAAAATAAGAAGAAAAAAATATTATATAGGACTCACGAGAAGTCATCTAATTCGAAACTATATACTTCTTCTGTACATTTTTGAATTTAGAGAACAAGTAAGTACAAATTACGATAAATGTTGCACTTAATAACTTACTGTTAAACTTGTGAAACACAATTACGCTCCAAATGAGTAAAATTTTGCCATTATTTTAATACAGGTTTTGAGTCGTTTACTTCACATTTACATCAAAAAAATATGGCTTTCCCATAAAGTTCATTTTTATATTAATGCCTATTAGTTAATTCTATTATACAATGTGTTTCAAAATGATTGTCATCAAGTTGGCGTTGGAATTTGTGTGCATGTAATTTTTGATGTGCCGCGCTCTATTGATTTGTAGCTATCTAATTCTGACAACAAGTGACACTTCGAACATTTATTGTGAAACTGGCAATCTGTGCTGCTGGTAATTAACGGCCCTTTTTATGGCCAAAACAAATACTACAAATAGACAAATACTCAGAATTCGTGTTCTTTTGACAGAGAAAAGCCAGAAGTTAAAAGAGGTTAAGTAGGTTATTTTGAGGTTATGTATAGCTTGTAGAAACTCCTATTTTCGCAAGGCGGGTTTTTTATTTTACATGGGAATTCCACAGCCGACTAGATGACAATCATTTTGAAACACATTGTATATAATATATAACAAATGTAAGAGATATTAAAAAAGGAATTTGTAGCTCAGCCGGGATTCAAATTTCTTTTTCAATATCCCGTACATTTGTTACGCATATCTTCTATCATTTAATTCGGAAATTTTTCATTATATATATATATATATATATATATATTTCCTATCTTGTCTTGTCTTGTCTTATTAAGTTAACCGTCTCTTTTTCGCTGCTGTGGCCAATTTGGACGGGACCTACAGTTTAACGTGGGCTCCGAACCACGGTCCTTGAGCACGGTTGTACCCCCTTAAGGCTCTCACCCCAGTTGATCCACTCCGTGCTCTACCGACTCAGGGTGTGTGTATCCTAGTCCCGCCCTTCTACAGGATATCCGATCCTATCCGGCCTGGTTACCGGCGTGAATAGGAACGGGATTTTGGATACATTTTACACACTTCCCGCAACAATCACAACATCCATGGATTACGTGGGATTCGAACCCACGACGACAGTGATCGCCTGACTCAAAGCCAGCGCCTAAACCACACGACCACCGCCGCCCCTATTTCCTATCTTATAATCCTATTCTATAATATATCCCATTATATGTTATGTATATAATCCTCTTAGTTAATAATACGTCTGTATTTTTTATGCAAAAATATGTAAAAAATTCTTCATTAACAACAGGATAGTAATTGGTAGTTAGCTAGAGTTTTGTGAGTAAATTCCTAAATTAAAAGTAATTAGTCTTCATTGAAAGAACTTGAAAAAAACAAAAAGAACGTTGTTATTAACATTTATTGGAATTGCATCTTAATTGTGGTTGATTTGTTTCATTCCCTCTAATTTTAATTCAGTCAATGCGTTGTTAAATATGTAAAGTAAATTAAATTATATTCCTGGTTTATTTAAAGGTCTTGATAAAATATGTTTACAATTACTAACTATTAATTATTATCTGATAAGATTTATGTATTGATCGTAATTCATATCTTCATTCATATCTTTTAAAAGTAGTGGCTTTAAGTATACGATATGCGACGTGAAATAATTACACATCTAAACTAAGGTAACTTTTGTACCAGTCTTTGTAATCTTACTTCAAAAGGGTCACTTCTCAATAACCAAACTGTTTTGCTTAATGCTTACAATAATAACGCTTACATTATTCCGATTTAGTTAAATGAGGCAGGAACAAAATTACAATTTAGAACTGCAATATCAAGAATATTTATTTTCTATCGGTATTTCGGTAATCCAATTGTAATCCAAAACAGTCAACTTTTAGAGTTTAAAATTAGATTTTTCTGTAATTAACATTTTTAAGTCGTTCCAACTTGCATTATAAAATAAAATTGTTTACTCTCCCTTAGTATATTTACTTATAGCTGTACCTAATTCTGGAAAATAAAACGTGCTGGGCATTCCAAATGCATGGACAAAGTACTAAAACATTATCATGTTTATTTTTGTCGAAAAACATTTTTTTTTTTTAGAAGATTGGTAAATCGAATTTGCCCCTTCCTTCCCTTAAACGAAATACTGTATCCACTCATCCACTGCAGAGCTCACTCTGTATATAATTTTTCATCTAAAATGTGATCGCATATAAATAACCCTAACCTTACTTTTCACGTGAAAATAAATGCACGCATTCCGTAATCAACTCACAGGGGACTCACAGAACAATTGGTAAACTTAACAGGTTATTTCGATTGTATTTAACGCAAACTATAAAGTTAATGATGACGAACGGAAAAATAAACAAAATCAGCTGATCAGAGAATGCGACCAAAATTAGAAAGGAAAGACAACATCGCGCAATTTCGCCAACACAAAAAAAGCGCTCGAATTTGAATCTTCATATATCAGCAGTTGAATATCTACCGCCCGTTACTATTGGCATATACAGGGTGTTAGGGGTTTAACTACCTTTTTTTAATAGGTGATAGTATTCATCAAAACAAACCAAAAAACCTTATATAATAGGTGTCGTAAAACCAACCGTTTTCGAGAAAAAAATTAGCAAACTTCTAATATTAAGGTGTGAAAATTCAGTTTTATTAAAGAATGTCACATAATTTTGTACATGAAATGACTATAAGATGTATTCTTTTAATGTATTTATGATTAATTTTTAACAAAACAATCTTTTCTTTAAAGAATAAATTTGTTTTTCCAATCAATAGAACTCGATAAAATGGCTACGATGTGGTGTGGCAACACCGCGAAGGTATCGCACGCGTCGCGAAATGAGAGCCAGACAGTGACACTAGTGACAGTTACAGTGTGCATCTTTGAATTCGAAAGGTACGTGTGATCGTTACGGTTTCTTTTCGGTGTGTGTAAATTTTTTGGTTCTTAAAATGTTCAGTTTACGTGAATATCACGATATGCTATTAATTTACGGGGAGGCGCGTTGTAGTTCTACAAGTGCACGTCGTATCTATCACGAACGATTTCCTCAACGGCGACTGCCTAACCATAGAACATTTATGAAGTGAGAGGACAACGGTGGACATTTTGAACACATGCTGTAATAACCAGGTAAATATTGAAAATTACAACATATCAATAACAGCATGATCCTTTTCTAATGCTGTTAGTGGCCCTGAATTACTGATCGCTATTAATTTACCATTTATACATGCAAGTGTAATAATTACATAATTGAATCAATTGGAATCACTTACAATTATTTCGTTTACTATCACATACAGCGTAAAGACGGCATTTAGGAAGAGTTCGCAAAAACGTTAACCTCGCACGATCAGCTGTGTACACGTCATGTTTACCGAGAGCCAACACCAAAAACGTCATGTCTACGTTTCCTTTCTTGTCGGTGTTGCCAAGTTGTGGTGAAATACCTTGACAAAATAACTCGACTTTTCTCGAAAACGGTTGGTTTTATGACCTCCGTTATACAAGTTTTTTTGTTTGTTTTGATGAATACTATCACCTATTAAAAAAAAAGGCAGTCAAACCCCTAACACCCTGTATTTGACGTCACGTGGTCACGTGCATCGAAACTTGTTTCACCTGTCCTGTATATGAATAATACCAGAGACATGCACATAGCAATTTGACAGTGTCATTACTCATTCACCTTAAGTTGTTTTTACCTTTTAGGCCACTTCAAATTTTCGCAGCAACCCAAGTTCAGAACTAAAGTTGAATTTTACCTATTTTCAAACTACAAGCCTTACTATCTCACTTATCTTTTGATTTTGAGACCTTGGAGCTAATGAAATTTCCCTGGGGATATTTTTATAATGATATATTTTCCATGTGACTCGCAGTAAAGCCATTATAGCTGTTATTCTGATTGGACTTAATTGTACTAACTCTCACCTATAATGGTGATCATCCATGCCACCACGTAGGACAACGAACCGATCCACACTATACACATTATAAAAGTGAGTGGAAACCACTTTTTGAACCTGGGCTTCTCGCAATCAGGGATCGTGAACATGAACACGAGATGAATCGGCCACGTGATAATCCAAGTTATCTGGAAGTTAACTGTTACTCCACATCAACTGCTTTTCACGTTTCACCATTACCTTAGTAAACGTGCCTCCCTCCGCCGGCCACTTCCACAGAGAGTGGGGTTCCTCCTCGGTTTTACCGTCTTCGGTGGACTGTTGTACTTCCTCCTGAACCTCTGAGATCTTCACCGATCCGTTCAGATGGGTCGGGGGATTAATCGTGCGTGCAGCGTCTCCGACAGGTAGCGCCTCGGTGTTGTTGTCTTCGTCTTTTTCGCACTTGCAACCCTCCATTTTCTTCTCGGTCAGTTCCTTCTCTATCGGGAGCTGGAGCGAGAGGTGAGTATCTGCCACTTCTGAAAACGTAATGGTGTGTTCCCTGTCATGGAATATAAGGAGGATACTCACCTGGACTGACTGTGATGGCGGATTTTCTATTTCTTCGTGCGTGCTCTATGCCACCTGAGGGATATAAAGTGCGAGGTATGGGTGAGAGAGGTAACACTAAACCGTAACCGGGAAAAGCTTGTGGGAAGATTCACATGTGTGTTTGTTACACTGGCACTATCTCTTAAAGCTCATGGAAACTTGATGATACGGTGCCCAAAAACAGCAGGTTTTAGGGTGAATTTTGAATAGAAATTTGGATTCTTCCAAAAGAGGCACACAAAAAATTATATGGAACTTAATAAGTACGCTAAAATGACTCTTTAATTCGATCGCGTATAAATTTACTTGTATTTTGATTTAAATTTCCATGTCTTAGTTATACATAAAATGGGTGACATTTCTTGTTAAATTTTAAGTCGAAAACCGAAATGCTATGTCACACTTAGGCTGTCACACCAAGATAAGTACTGAATAATAAATGTAAATAAGTCCACAGGACGCCAGAGCAATCGTAATCACTAGGGTACATTTCATATTCATATGGGAAGGTAGAGATATTGTCTGCCTGTCTGACACCATCAAATATCTTCAAGTAATACACATGATATCGGGATAATAATGCTTGTTACAAGTAAGCGCGTGATGTTGTTGATCCCAAAGCTTCGGTCTCTTACCTCTTACACACTTCTGGATGGATTTATCAAAGTACATAATGAAAATGTATACGGTGTAAAGTAACACCAAGCACAGGGCTTCGTACCACTCCACTCTTTCATCGTGTATGATGCAGATCAGTATGGAGACGGTGATGCCGTAGGCTATGCAGTCTCTGGTCAGGGGCCACCAATCTAGGGGCACCACCTTGGCACCGGACTTAAATATAGAAATTATTCAAAAGAGTTAATATCGAGTAAAACCTGCTAATGTCTCCGTAATAAAATAGTAGGTAACGAGTTTAATAAATAATAACCCTCAAGCAGACTTCCCATTGGGTGGTTAGCATAGGCAGGTGTTACTGCATATTCTTCGGAGTAGCGTATTTTGTTCCTTACCATTCCTGCAACGATCCCGCAACATGCGGCCACGGCTAATATGTTGAACACCGCAGATCCGACGATGGTGCCCACTCCGATGTCTCCCTCCGTAATGAAGGTACCGATAACGTTAACGAAAAGCTCCGGCGCCGACGTAGCCGCCGCCATAAAAGTCGCTCCAGCGACGTCCGCTGACATATTTAATGCTAAAAAGAGTATTGCCATCATGTTAATTGACATTCTTAATGATTGAGGCCAATGGAGTGGTTATTGATTATCTTTAAATGCGTTACCCAAAACTCGGCCAAGTGGTGTAAAAAATGCTGGAGCTGGAGGTGGTGAAGCTACAGTAAATCACATAACCTCACCAAAATACAACTATTTGATATGTTGGTTTTAAAGCGCAAATGCTCGATAAATATTTACTGGTTTAGTTCATGGTGCAATCACAAAACCAAAACCATTTATAGAGCTCACCTTAATTAACCATAGAGGCAATGAGGAATTTACTTTATTTTTTAATGCAAAAGACTTGTAAAGTAAATATGAGTAAATTTGTAGAGAATTCACTGTCTATATATGAACTGAAGCTAATTTTACTGTTTCTCAAGAAATGTATCGTATACAACACACTTGCATCCCAAGAAACTTCTATTACATCCTGTGATATGCAGCATCAATGCAATATTAATCCTGCAACAGACGCTTCAACTGAAACTAATTTAACACTTCCTAAGTAGTTCTCAGCTTTCAGGAATGTAATGGGTGACTCAATATCGCCCAAATTAAAACCTGTCCTGCTCGCAGTACATCTTGATAGACAACTAACGAGGCTCTGTCGACCTAGTGACTGTCAGAATAAATAGTCCTCTCTTATCAGCCATTAGCTTTGGGTGGAGGAGCTGATAAGAGATAGAGTACCACCTTACCCTTGGAGTGAGAAATTGCTCCTAAAGCTGGACGAATCATGAAATGTTCAATGGCACGGAGATGCAGAAGACAACGAGAAAGCACTGCATTAATGATCCTTAGAGATATTCCTAGTACAATCACCATGCTCACAATAAACCTAATAAAAACCTTACTTATCATGGAAAGCAGAAACCAAGATCAGGGAGGGGAACACAAAAACACGACTACAAGGCTTTCCAGGTCGTCAGCTTAAGAAATCCTTGTAAAATAGCTACATCGAATATCAGAAGCTTACATCAGACAGAAACGATACGCAACGTAACGGAGGAAATGATATGACTAAAAGTTAATTAACTAGGAATTAGTGACACTCAATGGCCAGCTGAAGGAAAAATTATACATGACAAAGAATTCATCTACTGTTCAGAAAAGATGGTTCACATTAATACGGAGTCGGTATAGCTTTGGATAGATAACTGGATAAATATGTAGGAAATTTCATTCCTTATTCAGAAAGAACAATGATGATACAATTAAATTTAAAACAACAAAAATTAAATATCACACGGATATATGCTTCTACAGCTGAAAAGGACCATGAAATATTAGAAAGATTTTATGAAGACCTGGAGAATGTTATAGAAACAACTGTTTCAGTGTCCAACTCTCCAACCAATACAGCAGTGTCGAAAATACATAACATTCATGTGTTCTAACTCTTAAATCCAGTGAGAGATCTCTATTGCAGAATATTTTCTTTAGTTTTGCAAACTTATTTCTTTCTATCTCTGTTCTTGATTTTACCTCGGTTGTTTGTTCGTTATTTTGTGTATTCCAGGTTCCTAAATATTTGTACTTTGTGACTTGTTCCCATTGTTTATCTTGTAACGTTATATTTTCTTGTACATTTTGTTTTTAGTAATTATCATATACTTTGTCTTTTTATGTTCATTTTCAATCCATATTCCTTGCAGAGAAGATATAGCCTGTTTAACAATATATTTTAGATATTTTTCCATCGAGTTTGCAAGAATCATCGGCAAATCTGATGTTATTTATAACTCTCCATTTATTACTACATATTTTCCATATTTTCCGAGAGTAGAGCTTTCTGAAAAATTGCCCCAATATACAAATTGAAGAGTAAGGGCGACAGAACACATCACTGTCTCTCTTTTGATTTCCATTTCTGGACTAAGTTCTTTACCGACTTTTATTTGTGCTCTGTGGTTCCAGTATGAATTTAATATTAGCTTAAATCTTTGTTGTTTAATTTGTTTGTTTTCAGTATTTCAATCAAGTTTTCATATGGCACCTTATCAAAAACTTTTTCAAAATTAACATAAAAAATGTATATGTTGTTGATCATATCTAGGCATCTTTGTGTTAATACATTGAGTACTACTAACGCTTCATTTGTTTTTAGTTCATTTCTGAAACTAATTTGGCTGTTGTCAATTCCATCTTCTAATTTCTTGGGTATTCGTCCATGTATAATCCTTTAAGAATATTTTTAGAGTGTGACTAATAATGAATATAGTCATGCATTCGCTACTAACTTGTTCGGAATATTATGTTGAATAGACCTAACAGAGCTATTTAACAGGATCTAATAGATCCTCGTTCATACATTTTAGTATTTGCACTGGTATTTAATCTGGGTCTTTTGCTTTTCCATTTTTCGTGTTTTTCATTGCAGACCTGAATTCTTCCTCTAATATTTCTAGTATATAATTGTCTTCTAAGTTTGTGGTGTCTATTTCTGCCGGTCTGCTGCCTCAAATAATTCATCCATTGTCTAAATTTGTTGTTGGTATATAAAATTAATTTTCCCCGTGCATCTTTTAATAATTTTTGCTTACCTTTAACTTTGGTGTAAGTTATTTCTGTTATCTTTTTGTGTACGACAAAGCCAATATGTTTTTTTATATTCTTCTAGTTTCTCGCATTATTCTTTCAACCACAACTCCTTAGCCTTTTTATTTCTTTATTTATCTGTTTATGTCTTTCCCACAGACCATTAATATAACTAGACCCGTTTGTTTACAAAATAATGTATTGACAAGATCTTAGCACATTCTAAGCGTTTTTTTGCGCTGTTGCATGAATGCAAATGAAGAATTCTCGCTTACGATTTGCTTATACATCCAGCCTACTTCGCCTGCGGTTGGTCAGTTGTACGTAAATCTAAAATAATATAGACTTTCGTTATGAGAGGACACGTGGCAACATCGCGTCCTAGTCTGTCACACGCTAACCTAACCAAACCAAAACTAACCGGGAGTAATTTTGATAAAAATAGGAAACATTTAACAATGGTTAATAGATGCAAGATATGCAACGTTTATAGCAATGCAGGGAAAGCCTCGGGATTGTCTTTTATAGGTAAATAAAGAAATTTATTAATGAAATTTTTTGAGGTTATGTATCATCTCAGTGGCGTTCTATCAGTGTTATTATTTTAGGTTTACAGCAGATCCAATTAAAAGAAATATTTGGATTTCTGTTTGGGACTTAGCGAAAATGATAACATAACAAAATCGTCCTATATTTGCTCAAAACATTTCAGTAAAGATGATTTTGTGTCTAAAATAGGTGCAACCGACAATGCTAGATATTTAAAGAGAGATGCTGTTTCATTGCGGATGCATCAAATTTTTAAACCTAAAAGTACTACAAGGTAATTAATTTCTACCCTGTAACTGTGTTTAATAGAAATGTCAAATTTATGTATTTGTCAAAATTCGAAGCGACATTTTTTTGAATTTAAATTTCAATCTTTTTAATGTAAATTTCAACAAAAATATTATACTGGTTACTGTGAGAAACAATTATTTTTTAAGATATGAGAAAAAATAGTAATTTTATTAACCATTATTAACCATTTTATTAAACACTAAAGAACTTTGAGGAGTTATATCTCAGAAGCTAAGGAGCAAAATAGCAACTTATTATGAATAAAAAGAAGCGTCTTTCCGAATACTTTCCTGCTATGTTCTCAGAATTTCATTTAACAAAAAATTCGCCGAGATAATCTATTTGTTTATAAGCAAAAAAAACGACACCAACTTTAAACAATGACTGTATCCGTTCTAATAAATATTTTTTAATTCTGACAAAAGTACATGAAAGCTTGTTCCCTCTTATATATGACCGCTAGTTTTATTAAAATCGAATAGTGGAAAAAAATTTAAACAATTTTGAAAATTTTCAATATTTTTCGATTTTTCTGGATTGCAAAATTATTGTGCAAACTGTAATAATCCGATCGAAACGAAATTTACTCGATTCTTTTATTATAACTTGAGGATTTTGTACCTGTGATATGGAAGTCCTAACTACATTTTAAAGTGCCTAAAATAATAAGTTAAAAAAACACTTTTTTGGGCCGATTTTTTGTTGTTTATTACTATTTGGCAAAACCGCTAATAAATTTTTGAATTTATAACCTATGCCATTTTATGTAAAAATAGATTCTGCAACTTTTTCCTCTTTTCAACTTTCTTCTAAATTCAATACTTAAAAAGTTAGAAGCAAAACAATTCGGGAAAAAACGCGTTTTTTAATTTCTTTTTAAATTGTTGCATTTTTAACAATGTTCCCGACCGATGCGCTTTGGAGGATAAGTCAATCCTTATTCTAGACATTATTCCCGAGGTATTCATGTAAAAACATTGTGGTTACCTCTTATGTCAATCTAAAGCAACTTTGTGACAGATGGGTCTTGGACTATACTTATTGTATGCATTATTACTGTCATGATGATTTTGATAATCTATGTCCTTCTTTATCATTTGTCACTTATTTCGCACCTTTGTTACCTAGCATGTAAAGGGCTTCACTGCCCGTTGATCTAAATAATAAATAAATTATTTTCGTAATTTTGTTTCCTTTTTGCCCCTTATTATTGATACGCCTATGGATAGCTACTTTGTACGCTGTCAAAATTCGTCAAAGGCGGCCATATTTTCTTCCCCCTTTACACTGCGCCTATCGGCTATGTTGGCATGTAAACAAAGATCAGTTTCTAATGGGAACACCGGGTCTATACTAAATCCACTGAGAAGAAAACACCCACGGAACGAGAAAAGGTAGTAAAATTAGACAACACCTAATACACGTCGTTTGCTATTGGTCTAAAAGTCATAAAACTTTTGGCGGGAATTGTTGATGTCCAGAGTCGGTTCAGTGAAATTAACAAGTTTAGTTGTCTGATCCATGGTCACAGTATATTAAATTCTAACAGTACAGTCACTTGGGCGTGTTCGAACACCCATCACCTCTCCTCGTCCCACTTCCCTTGGTCTACGAACTTGCCCACCGAGAGGGCCCACCTCTCGTCGTCGTACCTCTCCCGCTCTACGAACTTGCCGGGATAACGATGTTTTTATTACTTTACGGCCACTCGGAAAAAAACGCCGGCTTTTTCGTAGACATCAAAGAAGTGACAATACTGTGCCATGGTTGTCGGTTTACAAACGTTCAGGAAAGTCGTTGACGGTGATAGTGGACTTTTAGTTGATGGTTTATTTTAACGTATCGCTATTGTTATTCAGGTTTTTGATATAAATTTGTATAAACATTTCTGTGATCTATTGCAATTATGGAAAGACACCTTCCCTGCTCGCCTCTCAAAAAGAGACCTGGAACATACTTAAGCTGCGGGGAGACAACCATTATTTTAAATGTATACAGAAAAGAAAGAAATGAACATCCTTAGTAAAAGATAAACTATATAGTCAAGGCGATAATTCTTAATGCGACCCTGTACTTATTGCTAGCTGGTCGCGCGCTTTGAATTTCGACGTTTGTGTTTCATGAAAGTTTTCTTCTCGGTGGTTTTACTATAGTTATATTAATGGTCTGTGGTCTTTCCTTATATTTTTGGAGACCTCTGTTTAATATAGCCTTCTCTCTTAACTTAGACCAGTATCCCTTATGTCGTCCTCTGCTTCTTTTTAACCCTATCTGTTTTTAATATATGTTTTTGTGCTTCTATCATTTATTTTTCAATTAGTGACCAAGTATCTCCTACTTGTCTACATGTATTCACTTGCTGTTTAATGTTTTCCATTCTTTCATTTACGTTTTCAATTAGTCTTTGTTTTATGTGTTTTTCTTTTATCTTCCTTAGCTCTATGTTGATTTTTTCTGTCTTATTTGTATTCTTCATTTAACACTTGATTTCAACAACTAGCGGGTTGTGGTCGAACCCCACATCGACACCAGAGTAAGTTTACGCTGAAACTATCGTATTTCGAAATTTCCTCTAATTAAACCGTAGTCAATCTGATTTCTTACTACACTGTTTTCTTTATCAGCCCGTGATACCCATGAATAAAATCTACGTTTTGGTAGCTAAAACAATGTGTTCGTTACTAGAAATAGAAAGTCGTTGTTTTGACATGATTCTATTAATCGATCTCTTCTTTCATTTATAATCCCAAGTCCGAATCATACTTTGCATTCTTTGCTTCTACCTCTTCTGTTCCAATCTTGGCATTAAAATCTCCCGTTAATATCATGATGTTCGGTCTTTTAGTACAGGTTACAACACTTCCAGATGTGGTGCTATCGAACAATGCATAAAATTTCTTGGACACAAAGAGAAACAAATAGGAAAGTGTTAAGAGTAATGGGAAAAGGGTGTGATATAATCAAAAATATTAAAATTAAAAAACTACAATATTTAGGATGCATTATGAGAGGAGATCGATATAGGCTGTTTAGAATATTAATGCAAGCGAAAATAAAGAGGACACGGAGTATAGGAAGGAGAAAGAACTCATGGTTAAGAAATTTGAAAGAATGGTTTAACAGTAGCTGACTGTAGTTATTCAGAGCAGCAGCAGCAAGTAAAGACAGAAGTTTTCTCAAAGAAGAGGTAGTTTTCAATTCTTGGCAAATGCTCTTTCACATGTTATTTCTGGCCCACTTATTGTCTCCCCTTCACAACGATCGTCGTCTTGTAAGTGTTTTAACAATTTTATGAATCTCTGCTAATTTTGCTATCCACTGCATTTAAACTTTTCAGAGAAAATTATTTTACGACTTCGCCCTAAGACGGGAAATGAAACAGTTACACTTACCGTGACATATTTTTTCAACGGCCGGAACGAAGTACTTATCACAGACTACAGCCAAGGCTACGAAGAGGTAGAGAGAGATGAGGATGTGTACCACCACGGCGCCATTTCGACGTTGCTCCTCCGTGAAGTAGTCTCTGGGGAAGTCGTCTATGGCGGGTGGGGTGCAATTAGGTCCTACGAAAACGGAAATGTTTAATTTTCACATTGTGTCGGAGTAGTGCTAGAAGTACCATCAGTATATTGATTTTTGCAACCTTTAATAAACCCTTATTGTTTAATTCGGTAATCAATTAACGGAGAATTCAAAGAAAGAGGTCAGCAGGGCTGAGTAAAGCTACCCCTGATATCCTTAGGGCTACAATTTCCCAGTTGACCACAGCTTACAGCTATTTAAGGTAACTTTGTAATGGAGGCTGGTTCTAGGAAAATATGAAAATGGTACAAGAAGATAATATATCTTGACTGCAACCCCTACTTACTCATTAGAATTATTAATCACTGAAAGGAAAATTTAAGGGAAGACGTCAGCAATCCACAAATGGCAATCATTCTGACTTGGCAAAGAACCCACTGGAATCCTAAGGGCTAAAATTTGTTGATTAACCACAGCTCATTATGCCAACATTCGGAAGGAGGTTTGGTCCATGAAATGAAAAAAGAGAGAATATTTAATCAACCCCTATTTATATGCATTCATCAACACAATCAATATTATGTTAGAAGGTTAGTATAACACTCAACTGTTCGCTTGCTTCAAGTTTGTTTGAACATGTAAATATCTGGAGTGGAGAGCTGTGATTTAATAGATAGCCTAAGGTTTTTAGAATGCCGACTGTCTGAAATCACTAAAGATCTTCTTTGAAAACTAGAACGTAAATTGATCAATAATTTGATAACTGACAATGATCAACTACGTCATTATCACAGGAATTAAAATTTTTAACAAAAAGTAATGAAGTAGTACACGATAAGGATCTATTATAATAAAATACACAATAGGTATCATCAATTTTTGTGAATATTATGTCTGATACATTCCTAAGGAGCATAAAGGGTTTTGTGTGCCTGGTAAGTACACAGCAACTGTTTCAGAGATAATTTGAATTCAATGACAAGCGTCTTCGCCATTTCTTACAAAGGCACAAATTTGAAATAGGTAAGCCCATATATCAATCACATTTATTGCCAATAATGTTTTTTCTAAATGCCCTCTACCAATTTTAATTAGTAGAAGAATTTATGCCGAGAGATTTCTCAATCATCGAAATTTACCAGATCGAACAACTTCTGGAAGAATTTATAAAAGAAGCAGGTAGGAAATAAATTGAAACGGAAATGTTCTTAAATCAATCTTTACAAATCAATTTTGGAAAGTATTATGCCTCGTCGACACATTACAAACGTGATTGATCACTATCATTCTAACAGCGTAAGAAAGCTAACAGCTTAAATAGGTACAATAAAATGTGTCATTCATAAAACATTATAACTTTTTAACCAAAATACCTTTTTCAGCTGATTCATCACATCTAGGACGGCGAAGGCGCCGACTACTAAAGAGTGCTCTAAAAATTCAAATTATCTTACAAACCAAACCAAATTCTGTAGAATTAAAGCAGGAGTACCTTTCCGTTAGTTTCTTTCTTCCTTTCTTATTGTTGTTACTTACATACCATAATTTTGATCACCTAGCTATCAGGCTTGGTCCGTTCCTGTCTTTCAATGAAGGTTGCAAATGTATTTAAGGGTGTATCCCATCTCGGCACATTTTATTGCGGTCAATTTTACCACCTTGTCGGTCCATTTCTAATATACCCATCTCGGCACAACGGATCGAGCAGGTACACACTACAATAATCTCTCAATAACTCGGCATGAATCTAGGAAGGTACCTACCTTCTTGATAATACGGTATTGTCGAAAATAATGGTACTTGACTGTTGCGCAAAATTAATAGTAGTATTTGAAAAACCTAGTATACGTAGCACACCGTATACGAGTGAACGTCATGTGATACGCTTGAAAGTACGTTGGAAACGCAAGGGGGGCAAGGATCACCCTATGGGCATCACCCTATGCCGAGATGGGCACTGTAGAATGGAGTACCTGCCTAGATGTATGCTGAGTTGGGGTATAATTTTATCGTTTACCTGCTTCTCGTGCCGAGATGGGAATCGCCGGTATTTAATGCCAAAAAATAAAGGTACGCGTGTCATACATCCCTGGTAAACATTAATGAAATCAAATACGCGGATTAGAAATTGTGATAGTAAAACGATATTACCATATCAACTTTGATTGGAATCTATGTAAAAATTTAAGGGCACTATTAAAAAATTTATACGGACTTATTGGGTTATTTTGACGTCCCATGTACATTGCCATATGCTTACCGGACCCCTTTACAACGGTTTAAACCTATAATGACACATAAGGCGTCTTCAAATTAAATTTAGTATCTTCTGCCTTTCTTGGAAAGGTTAAAAAAATAATTCCTATGAATTTTCTATCCACAAGACGTTGTACAAATGAAGCTAGGATCTTCAACGGTCCTCATAAGCTTTCCTAGGTCTTCCTATCAACAATTTGAGAGTTTCAAAGTTCAAATACGACCTTATATTCTGAAGTTGTATTTAGAATCAGACTATAATATCTTACTTTGGATAATCTAGGATTCTGAAATGGTTCAATACCCGAAGGAATGTATAAGACGTTTCGACGGTAAATCTATTCTTCTATATCCCTTTTGACCGGTAATTTATAATTCAGGCGTTATTTAAAGTTGTTATAAGAACTACATAACATTTTGCATCTAAAAGAATACTTAAAATTCTTCATAAGCATAAATTGGCGTTTTTATTGAATAACTTAGAGTTATAAAATGTTTTCAATTGAAATATACATATTTCTACTTTCTTTAGACGAGTTCAGAGACATCTTCCTATTAACAAAATATTTTAGATATCTAGAATCTAGAATCTTCTACTTTCGTTACACCTTTCTGGTTTATTCAACAGTCCAAATCGAATATAATGCAATTACATAATATACTCAAGAATTCAATATCAATTAAACAAGTAGTAAATAGAGAAACGAGTTACTCCACCACGATAATCTTCTTGTTGGTGAAATCTAGATATATAACAATGATGATTTTATCGTGTGATTGTGATGCGCAAGTATTTAAACAAATTCTTAAATCACGAATAGTTGAAATCATGAGTTCGGTGAGAAAAAACCATGCTTAACATCTACAAAGACCGACACTCTCACAATAAATAGAAGAAAATTGCAGACAATTCCACTAAACGTTGTTGGGATAAAACTTATATAAATTTTCCAGTCATGTTTTAATCCAGATCATGAAAAGTTGGGATCTACTCAAGAAAAAGCATTACAAAACTTGGGTGCTTCCTACGTGTAACTTCATTTTAATTATTCACTTTCACATGGTTTATGTAAAATGTGTAAATGTGTGTTACCACCACTGGTATATTATTTAAAGTCTACTTGAAATGTCTTTCTGGGTAAATCCTTGAGTAACGACAACATTTTTAGCTATTTAAAAACCCCCTTTACATCGCCAATCATTTACTAAATTATTATCTTTTTGTACTTTAAAATGATACGGGACTGCCAGTAAATAATTTAGTATAACTGACGGCGGAGTTATCGAACGCTTTATTCACTTTGCCGAGTAAATTGACCGCCTGGTTAACATTGTCACGAAAACGTTTGTGGCGTTTTATTAAAAAATTAGAGGCCTCGTACCGACGTCTTAATAGCGATTAAAAACAACTAAAAATCTTAGGCACTTAGGATACTTGACAAAGAAAACGATTAACTCAACAATTCTGAAAGCTGCGATTAACAAATTATGTCAATTAAATTATTTTTTTATTCGTGCAGTAATCACTGCTCGTCAAGCCGATTGAGGATTGATTAAATTACTCAATCACCGTATTTAATCATCAGTTTTATTATGTTAGGACACATACGTACTTAGAAATTGAATTCAATCGTGATGTTAATAAAGATATTAAGTGGGAGATGGGGACACCATGAAAAATATCCATCTAGTCTCTCTTAACTAAAAAGAACATTATACTTTATGGGTCATTTATTAAATCGTGACGTAATGATGCATTATTGTTTGAAAATAAGTGAGGTTAATTTAAAGTTTAAAAAACTCCATGAAGTTACATTTTATGCATTACCTGTTTTATTGTAGGAATCATTTGAATCCATCAAACTTCACTAAATTCACAAGATTCACTAAATGCAAATTACTCGTTCAGTATTAAACTACTCCTTAGAACACATCTAGTCCGTCTCTATCTGTAGGTATCACTGTAAGCTTTAATCGAACGTATGTATCGTTTTCCGTCGCTAATTGTAGATTAATGACAATTAAGTCACTCTATGGCTAACCGTCACTTAAACCATAATTTCACTTCTACCGCAAGAAGAATGAATTATTCTCGAGGTTTATGTCCGTTGTTTATTTTCTCTGCTTATTAGCGGAATTGTACCTTATTAGCGTGTAAGACCAGTGAAACATTTGAAAAATTGTTTCGAATGTAATTGACGTTGTTATGAACGCTTCACGCAGATGTCGAAGGACTTAAACGATCATTCAGAACTCTAAAGGTTTAAATAAATCGCTACACTTTAAGGTAATAACAAACTCGAGAACCTATTCCATTTAAGGTAATAACAGTTTGTCGTCGAGTTGACAAACTTAAATATTGATCACTGGTGTACAACATGAATATTTAAAATTAATAATGGCTTCAAAGTTCTTTATATTTCTGATTCGGTCGATACGATGGCGAAAGTACCTTAAACGGAAATACGTAATAAGAGAAAGGCCTCCAGAAACGCCGTTAACTTCAAGGGAAAGTTGAAGGGAAATGATTACTCAGGGGTCGACAAAGCTTTGAATATGCCAGCGGGTTAGAGCGAGAGAAAAGTCCGTCGACCCCGAAGGCTAGCGATGGAGTAATCATACATTCCGAAGTTTAATAAATAGAGTTCCAGAAACTCCGAATGATTCCCCAAAGTAAGTTTCTTACTAACTATATCAATTTGTATGCGACTTATTACTTCTGGTGAAGAAATACGTGGCATCACTGGTCTCTCTCTCTCTCTCTCTCTCTCTCTCTCTCTCTCTCTCTCTCTCTCTCTCTCTCTCTCTTTCTCACTCTGTGAGTGTGTGTGTGTGTGTGTGTGTGTGTGTGTGTGTGTGTGTGTGTGTGTGTGTGTGTGTGTGTGTGCGTGCTTGTGTTTATGGTGGGTGTGTTACTCGATTACCTATTTAATTTAATCACAATAAACCGACAAATGCTCCTTCTCTTCAGTTAATTTCGTTTGATATGTGGACTACTCCACTGCAAGTTCAACTTCGTTGAGAGGTCAAGTCGAGTGACCGCCATCAGGGGTCTTCGTCGTGCGAGGAAAGCGAATTTCCTCTATTACGTTTGGTCATGTCCCCGTAGGGAATAGTAATTCCGGTTACGTTCGTAGCCTCTTTAATTGTACACTTTTTAGAAATTTCCACTTTCAATTATGATTCGTTAAAGGAGCCGTTCTCGGCTTTGTCGCACCGAATTAGTTTTAATCCGGGAGTCGTGCTCAAAGCAATTTTAGATTTTTTCGGTATTATTAGTGTGGGCAGTAAAATGCTGACTAACCGTCACACTTTTCGTAAATACGACGATTAAGCGGTGCGTGCCGTTATCAATTTATTTCCTGGGACAGGTAGTCAATTGGGGAATTTTCGCGAGGGAGCCGCTCGAAATTCTCGAGGGGTCAACTAATTTTTAAGTGGCCTGTGAACCGAGGCAACTTTGTATTTCATGAACCCAGAGCCACTTGATGATGCAGGGATATTTTGAATGTTTGTTCGTATCTAAGTTTGATAGTTAAATTAAATGAGATCTTTTGTGTGCTCAGATGTGGAACGCATAGCAAACGCAAATCATGTGTGGATTATTAGGGTAAAGGAGTTTCAACAGAATTAATTCTGGTGTAGTAAAGCAATACTCAATTGCTTCCACTTCAAAACTTGCACCACTCCAAAGCAGTCGCAGTGTTCTTAAAAATTGCTTGAAGCGCTGTTTATCTATATTACAGTAAGGAGTGTTATAACATTAATTGTAAACCATCTGTCTTTGACTGATTCATGAACCTTGAATAAAAGTTAAATTAAATGAGGTCTTGTGTGTGCTCAGTTGCGGACGTTAAACTCGGTTTAAAAGCAAAGCAAGTGTGGAGCATTAGGGTAAAGGAGTTTCAACAGCATTAATTCTGGAGTAGTAAAGCAATACTCAATTGCTTCCACCCCAAAACTTGCTCCACTCCAAAGCAGTCGCAGTGTTCTTAAAAATTGTTCGAAACATTGTTTACCAATGTTACAGACGGTACAGTAAAGACTGTTATAACATTAAGTGTACAATATCTATCTTTGACTGATTGATGAATCTTGTATGAAAATTGAATTAAATAAAATGAGGTATTTTGTGTGGTCAGTTGTGGACCTTAATCTCGGTTTAATCGCAAAGCAAGTGTGGACGATTAGTCTTTGATCCGTCTTTGACTGAATAATGAACCTTGTATAAAAGTTAAATTAAACGAGGTCTTTTGTGTGGTGAGTTGCGGACGTTAGACTCGGTTTAAAAGCAAAGCAAGTTTGTATCACTAGAGTAAAGAAGTTTCAACAGAATTAATTTTGGAGTAGTAAAGCAATACTCAATTGCCTCCACTCCAAAACTTACATCACTCCAAAGCAGTCGCATTGTTCTTAAAAATTGCTTGAAGCGCTGTTTAGCTATGTTACAGTAAAGAGTGTTATAACATTAAGTGTAAACCATGTCTTTGACTGATTCATGAACCTTGTATAAAAGTTGAATTAAATGAGGTCTTTTGCGTGGTCAGTTGCGGACGTTAAACTTGGTTTAAAGGCAAAGCAAGTGTGGACCATTAGGGTAAAGGAGTTTCAACAGAATTAATTTTAGAGTAGTAAAGCAATACTCAATTGCTTCCACTCCAAAACTTGCATCACTCCTAAGCAGTCGCATTGTTCTTAAAATTTGCTTGAAGCGCTGCTTAGCTATGTTACAGTAAAGAGTATTATAACATTAAGTGTAAACCATGTCTTTGACTGATTCATGAACCTTGTATAAAAGTTGAATTAAATGAGGTCTTTTGCGTGGTCAGTTGCGGACGTTAAACTCGGTTTAAAGGCAAAGCAAGTGTGGACCATTAGGGTAAAGGAGTTTCAACAGAATTAATTTTAGAGTAGTAAAGCAATACTCAATTGCTTCCACTCCAAAACTTGCATCACTCCTAAGCAGTCGCATTGTTCTTAAAATTTGCTTGAAGCGCTGCTTAGCTATGTTACAGTAAAGCGTGTTATAACATTAAGTGTAAACCATATCTTTGACTGATTCATGAACCTTGTATAAAAGTTAAATTAAATGAGGTCTTTTGTGTGGTCAGTTTTGGACGTTAGACTCGGTTTAAAGGCAAAGCAAGTGTGGCCATTAGGGTAAAGGAGTTTCAACAGAATTAATTTTAGAATAGTAAATCAATGCTCAATTGCTTCCACTCCAAAACTTGCATCACTCCTAAGCAGTCGCATTGTTCTTAAAATTTGCTAGAAGCGCTGCTTATCTATGTTACAGTAAAGAGTGTTATAACATTAAGTGTAAACCATGTCTTTGACTGATTCATGAACCTTGTATAAAAGTTGAATTAAATGAGGTCTTTTGTGTAGTCTGTTGTGGACCTTAAACTCGGTTTAAAGGCAAAGCAAGTGTGGACCATTAGGGTAAAGGAGTTTCAACAGAATTAATTTTCGAGTAGTAAATCAATGCTCAATTGCTTCCACTCCAAAACTTGCATCACTCCTAAGCAGTCGCATTGTTCTTAAAATTTGCTTGAAGCGCTGCTTAGCTATGTTACAGTAAAGAGTGTTATAACATTAAGTGTAAACCATGTCTTTGACTGATTCATGAACCTTGTATAAAAGTTGAATTAAATGAGGTCTTTTGTGTAGTTTGTTGTGGACCTTAAACTCGGTTTAAAGGCAAAGCAAGTGTGGACCATTAGGGTAAAGGAGTTTCAACAGAATTAATTTTAGAGTAGTAAAGCAATACTCAATTACCTCCACTCCAAAACTTGCATCACTCCAAAGCAGTCGCATTGTTCTTAAAAATTGCTTGAAGCGCTGCTTAGCTATGTTACAGTAAAGAGTGTTATAACATTAAGTGTAAACCATGTCTTTGACTGATTCATGAACCTTGTATAAAAGTTGAATTAAATGAGGTCTTTTGTGTAGTCTGTTGTGGACCTTAAACTCGGTTTAAAGGCAAAGCAAGTGTGGACCATTAGGGCAAAGGAGTTTCAACAGAATTAATTTTAGAGTAGTAAAGCAATACTCAATTGCCTCCACTCCAAAACTTGCATCACTCCAAAGCAGTCGCATTGTTCTTAAAAATTGCTTGAAGCGCTGCTTAGCTATGTTACAGTAAAGAGTGTTATAACATTAAGTGTAAACCATGTCTTTGACTGATTCATGAACCTTGTATAAAAGTTGAATTAAATGAGGTCTTTTGTGTAGTTTGTTGTGGACCTTAAACTCGGTTTAAAGGCAAAGCAAGTGTGGACCATTAGGGTAAAGGAGTTTCAACAGAATTAATTTTAGAGTAGTAAAGCAATACTCAATTACCTCCACTCCAAAACTTGCATCACTCCAAAGCAGTCGCATTGTTCTTAAAAATTGCTTGAAGCGCTGCTTAGCTATGTTACAGTAAAGAGTGTTATAACATTAAGTGTAAACCATGTCTTTGACTGATTCATGAACCTTGTATAAAAGTTGAATTAAATGAGGTCTTTTGTGTAGTTTGTTGTGGACCTTAAACTCGGTTTAAAGGCAAAGCAAGTGTGGACCATTAGGGTAAAGGAGTTTCAACAGAATTAATTTTAGAGTAGTAAAGCAATACTCAATTACCTCCACTCCAAAACTTGCATCACTCCAAAGCAGTCGCATTGTTCTTAAAAATTGCTTGAAGCGCTGCTTAGCTATGTTACAGTAAAGAGTGTTATAACATTAAGTGTAAACCATGTCTTTGACTGATTCATGAACCTTGTATAAAAGTTGAATTAAATGAGGTCTTTTGTGTAGTCTGTTGTGGACCTTAAACTCGGTTTAAAGGCAAAGCAAGTGTGGACCATTAGGGCAAAGGAGTTTCAACAGAATTAATTTTAGAGTAGTAAAGCAATACTCAATTGCCTCCACTCCAAAACTTGCATCACTCCAAAGCAGTCGCATTGTTCTTAAAAATTGCTTGAAGCGCTGCTTAGCTATGTTACAGTAAAGAGTGTTATAACATTAAGTGTAAACCATGTCTTTGACTGATTCATGAACCTTGTATAAAAGTTGAATTAAATGAGGTCTTTTGTGTAGTTTGTTGTGGACCTTAAACTCGGTTTAAAGGCAAAGCAAGTGTGGACCATTAGGGTAAAGGAGTTTCAACAGAATTAATTTTAGAGTAGTAAAGCAATACTCAATTACCTCCACTCCAAAACTTGCATCACTCCAAAGCAGTCGCATTGTTCTTAAAAATTGCTTGAAGCGCTGCTTAGCTATGTTACAGTAAAGAGTGTTATAACATTAAGTGTAAACCATGTCTTTGACTGATTCATGAACCTTGTATAAAAGTTGAATTAAATGAGGTCTTTTGTGTAGTTTGTTGTGGACCTTAAACTCGGTTTAAAGGCAAAGCAAGTGTGGACCATTAGGGTAAAGGAGTTTCAACAGAATTAATTTTAGAGTAGTAAAGCAATACTCAATTACCTCCACTCCAAAACTTGCATCACTCCAAAGCAGTCGCATTGTTCTTAAAAATTGCTTGAAGCGCTGCTTAGCTATGTTACAGTAAAGAGTGTTATAACATTAAGTGTAAACCATGTCTTTGACTGATTCATGAACCTTGTATAAAAGTTGAATTAAATGAGGTCTTTTGTGTAGTTTGTTGTGGACCTTAAACTCGGTTTAAAGGCAAAGCAAGTGTGGACCATTAGGGTAAAGGAGTTTCAACAGAATTAATTTTAGAGTAGTAAAGCAATACTCAATTACCTCCACTCCAAAACTTGCATCACTCCAAAGCAGTCGCATTGTTCTTAAAAATTGCTTGAAGCGCTGCTTAGCTATGTTACAGTAAAGAGTGTTATAACATTAAGTGTAAACCATGTCTTTGACTGATTCATGAACCTTGTATAAAAGTTGAATTAAATGAGGTCTTTTGTGTAGTCTGTTGTGGACCTTAAACTCGGTTTAAAGGCAAAGCAAGTGTGGACCATTAGGGCAAAGGAGTTTCAACAGAATTAATTTTAGAATAGTAAATCAATGCTCAATTGCTTCCACTCCAAAACTTGCATCACTCCTAAGCAGTCGCATTGTTCTTAAAATTTGCTAGAAGCGCTGCTTATCTATGTTACAGTAAAGAGTGTTATAACATTAAGTGTAAACCATGTCTTTGACTGATTCATGAACCTTGTATAAAAGTTGAATTAAATGAGGTCTTTTGTGTAGTCTGTTGTGGACCTTAAACTCGGTTTAAAGGCAAAGCAAGTGTGGACCATTAGGGTAAAGGAGTTTCAACAGAATTAATTTTCGAGTAGTAAATCAATGCTCAATTGCTTCCACTCCAAAACTTGCATCACTCCTAAGCAGTCGCATTGTTCTTAAAATTTGCTTGAAGCGCTGCTTAGCTATGTTACAGTAAAGAGTGTTATAACATTAAGTGTAAACCATGTCTTTGACTGATTCATGAACCTTGTATAAAAGTTGAATTAAATGAGGTCTTTTGTGTAGTTTGTTGTGGACCTTAAACTCGGTTTAAAGGCAAAGCAAGTGTGGACCATTAGGGTAAAGGAGTTTCAACAGAATTAATTTTAGAGTAGTAAAGCAATACTCAATTACCTCCACTCCAAAACTTGCATCACTCCAAAGCAGTCGCATTGTTCTTAAAAATTGCTTGAAGCGCTGCTTAGCTATGTTACAGTAAAGAGTGTTATAACATTAAGTGTAAACCATGTCTTTGACTGATTCATGAACCTTGTATAAAAGTTGAATTAAATGAGGTCTTTTGTGTAGTCTGTTGTGGACCTTAAACTCGGTTTAAAGGCAAAGCAAGTGTGGACCATTAGGGCAAAGGAGTTTCAACAGAATTAATTTTAGAGTAGTAAAGCAATACTCAATTGCCTCCACTCCAAAACTTGCATCACTCCAAAGCAGTCGCATTGTTCTTAAAAATTGCTTGAAGCGCTGCTTAGCTATGTTACAGTAAAGAGTGTTATAACATTAAGTGTAAACCATGTCTTTGACTGATTCATGAACCTTGTATAAAAGTTGAATTAAATGAGGTCTTTTGCGTGGTCAGTTGCGGACGTTAAACTTGGTTTAAAGGCAAAGCAAGTGTGGACCATTAGGGTAAAGGAGTTTCAACAGAATTAATTTACGGTAGTAAAGCAATACTCAATTGCTTCCACTCCAAAACTTGCATCACTCCAAAGCAGCCGCGGTGTCTTAAAAATTGCTTAAAACATTGTTTAGCTATGTTATAGTAAAGAGTGTTGTAAAATTAAGTGTAAAACATCTGACTTTGACTTCATGAACCTTCTATAAACTTTTTCAGAATAGATTGCCCATAATATTCCATAGATGGTGAATTTTTGTTAACATATTTGGACTCCATGTGCAGTTTGATACCTGTACTAACATATAACCTAACTTTTATATCTTTGGTAAGTTTTATTCTGACAAGTTCGAACCTTTTTTTTTTATTAGTTAAATAGAATGCGACCGTATTTATGTATTTCTTAAGTGTGTGTTATGTTGGATGATATATAGTGACAATTTACTGACTTCTTTTCATTAAAGGCACATATAAAATTAGGGTTGATTACAGCGAGACATTAATAGCAATAGGAAATAGAAGGAAACATGGGAGCAGGTATAAATTATTATTAACTCATTTATTTTCCATTCACCTCATGCTTCAGCTATAAATACTTGAAGTCGCTTTTTTTTATTACATTCCGTTACTCTTTATGATATCGTAATTATAAATTTAATTTATTTGGTATCATCTCTTAACAAGAGCTTTTCATTCTTACACAGAATCACGTTGATAACACGGTTATGTTATATCGATTGAGTTGATCAAATGTAAGTGATTTTTAGAATTTTCATGGATTATCCCTCCCTCTTATAGTACTAGACTTCTATCAAAAGTTTGTAGACATTTCCTATATTTTAAATTATTTTTTCCCTTTAATAAAACAATTGTAATTTTCAAAAATGGTGGTTCAAAAAAAACACAATGAAATACCCAAAATTCACTGGTAGAAACGAATGAAACAACAGCTTTTTATAATCTGTCAAATATTTGGTACAAAACAACTTTTTGATGTTAAAACGCTGTTATATATAATTCCAACCTGTTGTAAACCAATTTTAAGTGCAGCGTTTTACCGCATTATACCTAAATATACCTACGTAAATCGTTATTATTATTATTAGAAAGGTAGCTTTCTTTATGCGAGGTTCTTCTACTGCTAAAATACAAAAATACATGGGTGAATACACCAAATTTCCGACCGTCAGATGAGCTAAAGCTAAAAAAGAATACATTTTCGCACTAAAATTTAACCGGTCAAAACCTATACTATCGTGTAGAAGACAGTTCATAGATGAAAATCCACCTTTTTGCCCCAGCGAAATCGGTGTCGGGATTTTTATAAACAAATTAGAGTGCAAAAAAATGCATTTTTTTAGTTTTTTACGAATATCGCGAAAAGTAATGAAAGGATCGTTATACGACCAATAGGACTTTTGTAGGGAATCATAAAACCTAGAAAATGGTTAACTGGTCAACACGATCGCATCATTTTTCACTGAGAAAATACGGAAAATCCCCCAAAAATTTATCTTTTTTGAAAAATTCGTAATTTCGACAAATTTCAGGGTGGAGAAACTATATTCGGGGTAGTGATAGGCAATGATGTGTAATTTATGTTTGCAGAATATGGTTTCCGGCCCATGCGCAGTTTTTGCACAATCGCGTTATAAACAATTTTCGCACCTTTTCTTGCAAATTGTGCGATTTTATGGGAAATGAATTATTCATAGTTCTGCTAGCGGCATTTGAATTAAAAAACCAATATCTTTAAAACGTATATCTTGGATTTTCACGTAAGAAGTGGGAAATGTACTGAAAAAGGCCCTAAAAGTTGCTCCGAACGCTCGAAATCGCTTCTAGACAGTCTCAGGCAGCTGTGGTGGGGGAAAAAGCCAGCCTTTTATGCGATTTCGAGCGTTCGGAGCAATTTTCAGGGCCTTTTTTAGTACATTTCCCACTTCTTACGTGAAAATCCAAGATATACGTTTTAAAGATACTGGTTTTTTATTTCAAATGCCGCTTGCAGAACTATGAATAATTCATTTCCCATGAAATCGCTCATTGTGAAAGAAAAGGTGCGAAAATTGTAATAATAATACTAAGATATACTTCAAGTAAAACGTTGGCTTATTATTGATAAACTCACAACAATTTTTACTTTTGTATAAAGTTACGCAAAACAAAGCTAGCTTTCGACTGTCGGCACTTCTATAGTGCAACGTATCTGTTTTTTACTATTATATATACATAGATATATGAAAATATCTGAAACAAACTACAAAAATGCTTTAGTTAGTCTACTTACTATTACTATTACTAATACCCACTTTACCCAATTATTGAAAATAAGTTATGCGCAGGCATATACAAGTTTAACTATCTTTCACTGTACTATGTTAAGTGAATTTTTGGTTTAGTATACTAATGGGCACACATCGGTCCAGAGTGAGATATTAAAACAGCTAGAGATGAATAAAACCCTTTAAAATCACACGAAAGCAAAGAACAAGCTCATATAAACAACAAGGGCTGCAACCAAAAAATAAACTCGTAAAAATCCGAATATAGAATAATCCTATTTACTCCTCTGCTTGAAAAAATTCTATTGTCATTTGATTGCGATTAAACACACGATTGAATTAATCCATGATTAAAACAGTAGGCCACTGGAATCACAGTTTCACCGTGCGCATTATGGATTGATAAGTACGGTTGGTCGGATGTTGTGACAGAATTTTAACTTAATCGGTTGCGTAATTGGGGCGAAAAGTATCAGCCCTTAAAAGATCGGATTTTCCTACCGTTTAAATCGATTTTCGATATCATGAGACTATGTAGGTTTAACAGTTCATTCGAATTAAAACCGAGAACTGAGAGAGGAGAGTGCCAAATTTTACGCTTTACTTGTATTATCTAATTAAAAAAAAAAATATTGACCAGGTAAGTTACAAACAACGGGAGTCACAGCGAATATCATGTTAAATTATTATCTTATTGAATCTTGTTAAATATAAAGCCCTAATACGGACCTTTGATACCATTACACTTATCTTGGATCATTATTTCCGGAAAACATTGAAATCAGTTTCGTCTTCTGGAGAACAATCACTTTGAATAAATTTTGTTTTGAATTTCAGGAAATTTGAGACACATTTAGGATAAACTACCTTTTGAGGGAGGTTGATACTTTGTTTCAGGTTAAACAATAAAGTTAGCTTATTTCCTAGAAGGAAAAGAGAAGTTTGAATAAGACTTTGCTTTTTCGTAAAGCTTAAAATGACTTTATTTCTGAACAAAACTAAAATCAGGTTTGCGGAAGTTCCGTTGTCTTGAAAAACAACGGCGAAAATTGAACGTTGTTATGAATTACAAGCAATTTGGGGCAGATTGAAAGAAGTCGCGCTTTTTGTGGGGTTGAAACTTTGTTTTGGGAAAAACTAAGTTCTTCTGTTCTCTGAAAAGGCGAATTAGGATTTGCTTCCTGGAAAAGGTTGACGTTAACTTTGAAAAAACTTAATTTTTGAATTTAACTGGAAAATATTGAAATCATAGTCTAGTCAGGATGTGTGTTTGCTGCGAAAAATAGTTAGAAGGCTCGGAAAAATATAAGGGATAGCTCATTCGACGCGAAATGCTACACTGAGAAATGGATTTTGAGGATTTTTTCTGTTAAGAAAAATTGCAATCGATATTAACAAAAAACGAAAAATGAAAACGCTCTTTCGATTTTTTGATGACAACTCAAAAACCATAAGTGATAGAGGAATTCGCAAAAAAGATCCTTAAAGAAAGGAAATTTGCGATAAAAAAGTCCAGACTCCCGGATTTCTATCTCTTATATTTATATTTTTAATTTGTTGCTCAAAGTAAGGCTCCTCGCGACCGTTACGACATGCGTTCGCCGCGTCTGAAGCGACTACGTAATATAAAATAATTTTTTATGGTAATAAGTATTAGTCTAAAAATTTAAAACAACCTTTAGTGTATTTTATACACTTTAAGGAATAAAGTCCCGTTGGAAAATAAAAATTTAAATGCATTTTTCAAAAAGCTAGCCTATTGTTAATAAACTAGTTATTTTCGTACTTCCGTCTTCATTGAAAGCAGGCTAAATGTTTAAATAAATTCTGCATAAATATTTTGCTTCTTGGAGTCCTTTCTATAAGTGTACTCAATAAGGTGACGTCATAAAATTATTTAAAATTTCTTTATTTAGTTTACAACGAATTTTTAAAATCAACAAAAAACGCAAAATCCAGAAATTGTTATTAAAAAATTCTTTTCTCTTATATATTATGTTATGGCTGCTTTGATATTCAAACTAAGGATTAAATAATTGTGGAATTTTTTTTACAGATATTTGTTTAGGAATTGTTTATAAATTAACGGCTTAGTTTAATTACTTTGAAAATTCTTTTTTTGCCATTCTATTGTTTAGAATTAACTATGGTTTTTAAAATAAAAATAATTGTTATAGTTTATAATCGGTTTTTTAATGTTTTCATTATTTAAATAGTTAGTTAAGGAATAATTTTGTGTTCAAAAATCATTATAAAAATCTCTTAATAGAATGGGACGAAAAATTTTTTTTTCTTGGATAATTTCATTATTTATTAAGGTAACAATCTATTATAAAAGGTTTTTGAGTGTCAAAATATTTCTTTTATTACTACTAAAAATTACAAAAACAACACTGTGCAACAAAGTGACTTAACAAAAATTCTTTATATAAGAAACTTTTGTTGTTTTAAATATTTTTTTCCTCACTTTGTTGCATATGATTGTATTTGTAATTTTTAGTTGTAATAGAAAAAAAATATTGTGACACTCAAAAACGTTTTATAACGTTAACTTAATAAACAATGAAATTATCAATGAAAAAATATTTTTTCCTCCAATTTTATTAAGAGATTTTTATAATGATTTTTGATCACAAAATTATTCGTTAACTAATTATTTAAATAATGAAAACATTATAAAAACGATTATAAACTACAACAAAATTTTTTAAGAAATTTTTTGTATTTTAAAAACCATAGTAATCCTAAACAATAGAATGGCAAAAAAAAAGAATTTTCAAAAATATTAAACTAAGCCGTTTATTTATAAACAATTTTTAAACAAATAGGTGTAAAAAATTGTTTCCACAATTATGTAATTCTTAGTTTAAATATAAATACAGCCATACCATAATAACTATATCAGAGAAAATGATTTTTTAATAACAATTTCTGGATTTTGCGTTTTTTGTTGACTTTAAAAATTCGTTGTAAACTAAATAAAGAAATTTTAAATAATTTCATGACGTCTCCTTATTGAGTACACTCATAGAAAGGACTCCAAGAAGCAAAATATTTATGGAGAATTTATTTAAACTTTTAGCCTGCTTTCAATGAAGACGGAAGTACTAAAATAACTAGCTAATTAACAATAACAGGCTAGCTTTTTGAAAAATGCATTTAAAATTTTGTTTCCAACGGGACTTTATTCCTTCAAGTGTATAAAATACACTAAAGTTTGTTTTAAATTTTTAGACTAATACTTATTACCATAAAAAATTATTTTATATTACGTAGTCGCTTCAGACGCTGCGAACGCATGTCGTAACGGTCGCGAGGAGCCTTACTTTGAGCAACAAATTAAAAATATAAATATAAGAGATAGAAATCCGGGAGTTGGGACTTTTTTATCGGAAATTTCCTCCTCTTTAAGGATCTTTTTTGCGAATTCCTCTATCACTTATGGTTTTTGAGTTGTCATCAAAAAATCGAAAGAGCGTTTTTATCTTTCGTTTTTTGTTAATAACAATTGCAATTTTTCTTAACAGAAAAAATCCTCAAAACCATTTCTCAGTTTTGCATTCCGCGTCGAATGAGCTATCGTTTATATTTTTCCGAGCCTTCTAACTATTTTTCGCAGCAAACACACATCTTGACTAGACTATCAGATTAGTTTTCCAGAGAACAACGGCAGAGAGCTACGTTTGTATGTAAATATAGAAAATTTGAGACAGATAGAAAACAGGATTGCTTTTTGTGTTAAAATTTTTTTCCAGGAAAAGGCAAGTTACTTTGTTTTCTGGGGGGAAAGGAGATATTTGAAGTAGACTTTGCTTTTTGGACAAGATATTATGAACCTGATATTATCAGATTCGAAAAAGTTGAGAAAAGAAGATTAAAAAGTTATCCTATTTTTTGAAGAAAAAAGTCAATTTTTAATTAGGCTTTACTTTCAAGAAATGGTTGAAACGAACCTTATTTCGGGAGGATATTGAAATCAGGTTTGATTGGCATTAATTGAAATTTATTTAAAATTTCATAAAATCTATGACGTTAAAAAAACTGTGTTTTTTGTAAGATTGAAATTAGTTTAAAAAAAAAGGATGACGTTATCTTGTATGCTGAAGGAAAAGAAGAAGCTTAAATTACACTTTGCGTTGTGGAAAAAGTTGAAATAAACTTAATTTTTGGGATAGTTTTAAAGTCAGGCTCGTTTCTTGGAGGACAATAACAATGATTGAACTTCGTTTTGATTTCCAGAAAAGTTGTGTCAGATTATAAAAAAGTTCGGCGGCTTGGAAAGGTTCAAATTTTATTTCGGGAAAAGAATAATGTTACCTTATCTTCTGGAGAAAAATGTTTGAATTAATCCTTGTGTTCTGGAAAAGCTTGTTTGTTTTTAATTCTAGAAACTTTGGACAAGTTTGAAATTTTATTTACTTTTGGAGTGGTCAAACTTGATTTCATGAAAAACCAGAATTATCTTAATTTCTGGAGAAAATGGAAAAGTTTAATTAGATTTTGCTTTCTGGAATGGGTCGAAATAAACTATATTTCCGAAAAATATTGAAATAAGGCTCGTCTCCAGGAAAACAATTACAGTAAATGAAGTCTGTTCTGAATTCCAAAAAATTTGTAGCAGATTAGAAATCACTGTGCTTTTTGTGGAAGATTGAAGTTTTGTTTTAGGGAAAGAATAAAACTGTCTTGCTTTCCGAATCTTGGTTTTTTGTGAAAGGTTGTAATGTTCATTATTTCTGGGAGAGATTGAAATCAGGCGAATTTTCTGAAGAACAATGGGTGTGAATAAAATATGCCTTTAATTCTATAAAATTTGGGGAAGATTGAAAGTAGCTGTGAATATTGGGAAAGGTGGAAACTTTGTTTTGGAAGAAAACTGAAACATATTTTGTTTTCTGGAGAAAATGGAGAAGAGGGAGTTAGGCCTTGCTTTCTGAAATAAGTTGAAAAAAAGATTGTTCCGATTCTAGAAGCTATATGGCGGATTGAAAGAAACTATTATTTTTAGGAAAGGTTCCCCCTTTTTTAGGGCTACCGTAGTTACCGCACTGCAAAATTATTTTCTGGAGGAAAAGGAAAATGTCATTTAAACTTTGCTTTCTGGAAAAAGTTTGAAGAGAACTTTTTGGGGAACGATAGATGTCATGTAAACTTATTTCACGAAAATGGCAAGCGTTTAAGTTGGCTTTAAATTCTAGAAAAAAAATAAGGCAGAGTGAAATAGATATTATGAAGAATGTAGAAACTTTGTTTCGGGAAAATGCTGAAGCCACCCTATTTTCTAGAACAAAGGGAGAACAAAGGCTTTTCGTTCTGGTACTTACGGTTGCAGTGCATCTTTGTGATAAACAAAACCAACCTTACAGCCACGAGAAAATGTTTCTATAAATATTGTAAGCTGACTCGTGAAACTACTGGAAACTAACAAAAAGCACTTTTAATTTCAATTAAACAATATACTCAGTTAATCCCCGATTAAAAACAATCAGCCAGTTGAATGGTAATCATAAGCAACAGGTACGGAATAGCCGTCCACCAAAGTTGTCGGTTCTGGTACTGTGATGTCTTCCATCGGAAGACGAAATAGCCCACTGCATTTATTTGTACGCTGAAAACGACTGTTCAAAATCTTTTTCCTAATTTTGTTTACGAAATTTACTAACTTCGCGGCTGTTTACGTATGTGCGTCCTTCGACGGTAAAACAGCAAAAATTCTGGGCGGTGCCATTGTATGCGATAGTTATTGAATTTACGATACGTTTATTGTTCGTTAACGATCAACAGGAATGAAACATGCACGAGCTAAAAGCAATCAAACTTGATAAATTGGATTCGATGGTGTATAGAGAGTTAATTGCAGACCATGTAATTCGGGACCTGACATGACCTACACGCTGTCGAAATGTTTATTTATACGCTGAAATTCGGAAAAATACGTGCCTTATTAATGGAATATAAATAGATAGATTTATTGCTAAGGGCTTACGGTAAAAGCTGCCACATTTTCATGTTATATTTCTCTAATCAATCATAATTTTTTTGTGGAATGATAGCCAGAAACGGCAAATATTGGGAGAACGTTTTCCGAAGCAGTCGTCCACTAATGGCCTTCCTAAATAGACAAGTGATTACCTGATATATTTTGATTTTTTTCGCAAACGTTATGGTTCATTTAGAGGAAAGAAATGTTTCCTGCTACTACTAACAGCAAAGTAATTCTTATAAAAAGTACGAAACTTCAAATAGGTTGTAAGAGCTTTTCAAATTATAAAACGTATTTAAAACGATTACGAAATTTCTGTTATAATTTTATGAATACGGCGCACTTTTACTCTGGAAAAATCGTGGTAGTTAAATTGCGATCGTGAGTGAAATTCCGACATAAAATGTTAATATAATTTCGAACTTTCTCTGAAGGGTCTGGAGCGGTTATACGCGAGACGGGGCTATTAAGTCCAGAAAGTTTTCCGTGGGAAGGTTTCGGATGAAAGAGGAAACCTCCTGAAAACCGGGAAGCTCACATCACTTCTACGTGCAATCTACTGTAAATATACATTTTTAATCGGCATCGACATCATTCAAACCTAGATTTTTAACGTAGACCATTGTTAAACGCATGAAGAACAATCATCCACTTATTCCACACTAACCTTAACTACATAATCACAAGGCGCACTCACACAAAATTCCGCCACATCTTCGACACGAATCGCACCGAATTACAAGAAAGCTCTCCCCCCAGGGGAGGATACAATGGGGGAGTCTCAACACACACATTACCTTCTACAAGTGTCACGAAGTCCATCGTGATGGAGACGCAATTCTTTCTTCTTTTTCTTCGCTTGGAAATAGACGACCCCCGCCCCTCTGGCTCCTCTCTCACTGTACTCACACATCGGCAGTGCTGCGGATGCCTAATTTGTCCGCTTTGTATGGCAATCTTATTGTTTGTGCTCCGTAAACATCCGAGTGAACTGTTCAGATGGTTCGACAGACATTTTTTGACATTTTTCACGTCTATTGTCACAGGTTAGCAACGTTGTACTGGGGCTCGGGTGCGATGTGATGTCGGAGATGTATATGATATGGGATTCTAAATCAAACCTAATTGACCCTAATTTTTTCGTTTTACATCATTTGATGATGGTGATGATGGTGGTGGTGATGATGATGATGGAATGGAAGGAAAAGGTCTTTAAGACTCTCGCCTTAACCGCCATGAATTCATTCTGCTTCTAAGTGTTTCAGTATTAAAAGGCTACACACTTTCTACCCTTTTCGAAATGATACGAACTAATCCTAATATCAAACATAAAACTTTGACAAACGTCTTCAATTACATCTCAAAATTGGTTTGGTAATTTATAACGGGTGTTCAGTTAAATCCGTAATCTAGCAACCGTTGGAATGTTTATGAAAGAAGACAGAGCGAGAGATGGATGTCGTAGATTGATTCTGGCGCGCAATTAATGACATTTTAATTTTTTGAGGTTAGCTGTGACAGTTGGGTCTTGGTGTGGAGATGGTGTGGAGTAGCTTTGTTTTCGTGTTTTCGTGCTCAATTTTTCAATTCGCCGTGCCTTTCAATTTAAAAATCAGTTGTTTTCAAATGGTCAGTGCTAATTTTTATTGTCGCAACGAGCCAAAATGGTGTTTTGACATTTGTGACATTTACCATTTGTCAAAATGTTTACATCTAACCTAAGATGTAAGTCAAAATGACATAGAAATTCCAACGGTTGCTAGATTACGGATTTAACTGAACACCCGTTAGTTATGAATTCATTAACAGGCTAATTGATTTTAGTTATCCTTCGCTATTATTTGATTTATTTTCTGTTGTGTCCAGTCCAGTTCGCATATATTGCGCCCACAGTAGCCCACTTCATATGACATTTCTGTATGTTTTGGTATGTTTAAAGTCCACGACATTGACAATCTTTTAATCTGCTTCAACTGCCAAATATGACATTTTTCAAAAGTTACAAGGTTTTTCCTGAATAACTTATTGAAAACTTCTCTACTCCCACCAAACGAAACTAATTTATAAGGCACCTCGATTTTTGATCAGGTAATCCTAATGTTTTCCGCTTATTCGAATTCCTTCAAATCCGAAGAAACCCATAAAAATGTAATATATTCATATGTTGAATTTATTTTTTCTTTTTAAAAATCTTTCTAATATGATTGTTTCAAAATTTGCAAAGATAAGTCATACTTGATTCTCATTTCAATACAATGTTCGTCTTATTCAATTGTATCATATTACAAAAGTGCATTTTAGTTCAAAAATACCATAAACCAAACATTATACTTTGAAGTGTTGAAACTTGATCAACCTAATCAAGTATAATTAAAACCATTTACCGAAGTATATCCATTTTTAATCGAAACTTAATAGTTATTTAAACCACAAGGAATGTAAAGACGTTTTACCATTCGAGGCAAGTGTGTACGAGCCGAGGCGAAGCCGAGGCTTGTCACTTGCCGAGAATATTAACAGTCGATACATCTCGTGTGGCTTATTAGATTTTTCACGCTGCCGTTTGAAGATTTCCTCATAATTCCTCAAAAAATGAAATGTTTGATTAATTTAGACGTACGTCAATCTGACATAAGTTGACTGACATACGTCAGATCAACTTGATTTACTCTTTTGATTTTCCTAGGAATGTAAATGACAGTATTTACATTCCGTCGTCAAAGAAAAATAATACACGAATGTTATTTGCCATTTTCATGCTACGTTTCTATTCATATAAGAGCGATTTACGATAGCGGCAGCGTGAAAAGCATTTTTATATATGATTTGGGATATTCATGAGTGTTAATTCTTTTGCATTGTATTAAGACATTCAATTAAAGTAAAGGATATTTTCAGTTTGAATCATTTTCATGAAAACAAAAAGATGTCATCTTTTTTAAATGATTAAAGCATTTTTAACTTGTTTTACTAGTATATCGACAATTATTTGCAAAAGACAGTTATGTCATTAACTACAAAAAATATATAATTACAAACAACTTGACCCAAGGCAACTAATCGCAAGGGAAAAATGGAGTAAATTATTTAGATACATTTAAAATTCTGCTTTCTTATATTTCAATGAAAGTTAATGAATCGTTATTCAATATTTCAAATTAAACTGTAAAAGTATGATTAGGGATGTGGGAAAGTGTGAATTTGTAATCAAATACTATTAAGAATATCTTATATATCATTGTCAGCGGTACATCATGTCTTACAAATATTCTTACCTGAATGTTATTTTATACTTACAGACAAAAATCTCGACGCTTGAAAATTAGCCGTACCTAGTTTGATGATTATAGTTCAATTATTTTGAATATTAATACTAGATAGAATGAGTTCTAAAAATTTTTATAAAAAAATTAAATTAATACTTGACAATAAACAATGTTCATATGGTAAAATCGATCACAAATCAAATGTTCACAAACATGAATCAAAACAACTGGGGCATAATTTCTAAAAGAATTTCAAACGTTTATTACAACTCATAAACCAATTTTTTCCGATTTATTGGTTTGATATGAAATTTATAGGTAGTCGCTACCTGCGTTGAGAAGGGATAGTATATGGTTGCGACATGCTTTACATCAATAAACTTTTTCCATAGAGTTTTTCAATTATAGCTTTATAGATTTATGTGGCTTTTCACGACGCACTTTCTCCATTTTTTGGAAAATAACTACTTTGGTGGTTTTGCAGAGTAACGTCTTGCACTTTCACCATTTCTGTAAGGAACTGAATCTCGATGAAATTCCATAATCTTCAAAGTTAACAGTGGTTCAAGTTAGCTTTGTGCAGGGTGTCCAGGACGCCTACCGACCAAAAAAAGGCCCAAATGCTACATGTGATTTTATGTCGATTTACCCAAAATCACCGCTCCATGAAGAAGGTGTCTTCATTTTCAACTTCTGTTCAAATTTTAAATGACTGATAAATTTTCATTTTTGGCACATTTCATAACGATGGAATGAATCTATTATTGAAAGTGTAATTTCTCTGTGACGACCGCAACCCATTTATTTGGGAACAGCTATCAACATAAAAAAATATTATCATTTTTCCATTTTTGACATCAAATGTAAAAACTTTGAGATTTCAATCGATATTAAAGTTCTCTTGTTTATTGTCGATGAGACGCATCCAATATTGATTTGATTTTCCTGAAAATATTTTAATAATCACATTATTTGCAAAGTCAGTTGATAAAATTAATACTGTAACGCGAAATGTAAACAGCAGCGCGAAATGTGTTTACTCTTATCGAACGGCGCGGCGGCTTACCTTAAAGGAACGCCGCTACGCTTAATAAGCGCAGCGGCGAGCAATAAAAACCGCCCCGAGTGTCCCGGCAACATCTTAGTAAAGGAAGAATGATTTATGACCTTCTGGACGTTTCTAGGTAAACATAATTTGAGAAAGGAATGACCTGGAATCATCGCAAATACAATGGAGATATGTATATAAGCGGGCTTGCAGTCGGAGATAGGACATTAGACGTGAAGCCGCGAGTGAATAAACAAGGCGAAAAACGGACAAGTGAAATAAATTAGTTAAGATTGTGACATAAATTAATTAGTTGGGATATGATTAAGATAAATTAAGTAGTGTGTAGTGTATAATTTGGACAGTGTAAATAAATTAAAATAAACGTTACAATACAAATGACTTATTAATAAATAATGAAATAATTCTGATAGACATAGTTTGATTAAATTAGTATGCAACTAACGTATCGTGATTGGGGCTGCATTCACGATACCGAGACGAGAGTCCCCAAAAATTTCCGAGACCGAGACGAGACTAAATCATCCGAGAGTCCGAGACTCGACAAAACTTCGCCAACTTTCGTGGTTTCGTTGAAATTTAACCATTTTTTTATACCAGATCGATAAAAGATTAATTTCTATAAATTCAAATGTACCACACATGTATATTCAAGGAATTCAGTGAAAGTTATTAAGAACGAACGCAGTGACCTATTTCAGGATATTTAAAGAGCGAGACAAGACAGAGACAAAACAAGACAACCTATAACTTTTAAGGATTTTTCGAGACCTAGACGAACCTACATTGTTTCTGGTCTAATCTCTAAATCTCTAGTCTACCACTATTACAGTTTCGTAAAACAGTGATAAACGACTTACCGTCACCTATTGATGAACAATGATGTCAGGTATACTTTGTCCAGTCCCAACTGGAACAGCAAAAAAACACTTAATGGCTTTTTAATTGGTGAAAAGCCATGCCGCCCGGTCGTCCATGGGCGTATCATTACGGATAATAACTCAAACAATGAATTCACTTCCAAATCGCACTAACAAATGACACACACATTCACACACCACTGCATTCTGGAGTATAAGTGCCGAAAAAGAGGTCACAAGGAAAGCACACGTGGCCGCTGTGTTATGGTCCAGTGGACCATCCAGTATCCGTAGAGTCTCGCGTACTTCCTCGTACACGATTTCACTGATCGAATGTACACCTGCACCTTAGAAGAAGATGAAGATACAAACGAAGTGCCGCCGCCGTAAAAAAACATTTTGCGGTCCAATGGACCCTCTAGTACTTTATCTGTACATATCCATACATTCACATATATGAATTCACTTGGGCAACTGAACACCTGCATTTTAAAAATACCAGGGCGTTTCTGAATAAGCAAAAAGATAAGTCCCATATGGTTTTGTATAGAGACAACGGGCTCTTTTCGAATGTACTCAGTAAATTCAGATTTTATTGAGTGTTCCGATGGCTACTGGTTAAAGTATAAATACTGGACACAATAACGCTTATAGCAGCCGGTCCATGCATTTATTGAATAAAACCCTGTAAAGAAAAAGGTACATAATCTACATAATACATTTGTAAATGTCAGGCGAAGATTTCTGAATTTTTAATTGGTCTTAAAAATATTAAAACTATTTCACAGATTTTGCTAATGAAAACCACATCTTTTAAGAAGTTATTAGAATCAAATCACTAAGCACTTAAAGGCCTTAAAGCTGATTTTACAAGCTTTTCTAGAATAAATTTGTCCAGCTTCCATATTGGCACATTTTTTTTAAATAAGGTTAATTATTACATTTTAAATGTGTTTAATTTTTAAAGAACTATATGTAAGAACTTTGTTATAACTTTTTCGAACCAATTCCATATTTTATACGTACAATTGATCTTACATTTAGTAAAATTCATAATCCCTAATTAATGTACCTAAGTAGAAATGATTTGAAATAATTTTGAAAGAAACAGTTAATGAAAATTGTATATTTTAATTGTTTTAGTTTTTAGGAATTTCCACAGTTTTCATGACAAAAATACGAACGGGCGAGAGTACTGCGAGACCGAGACAACATCGAGAGCGAGACAATAGCGAGACCGAGACGATAGTGAAACGAATGCAGTGTTTCTTAACTCTCGAGAAGGTTGAGGCGATAGTGGAAAATTTTAGTTTCGGCTAGAGTGAGACCGACACTAGGATAACTCTAGAAATCGTCTCGGTCTCGTGAACCCATAATCTTGATGGTTCAAAGGCTTCTGTTTCCTACATCATCATCGCAAAACAGTTCAACTAAGTAAGAACAATTCCTTCTCGTGTTCAATTTGAATGATTGACAATGAGTAGGATGGAAGAACCTAATTCTCATGCAGTGCAGCGGCTGGCTTCCGCCTTTCAGCAAAAGTGGAGTGTGTCAATTTATTTAAAGTACATATTTTAATAGTGTAAATTTTTGCAGGAGATATTTAAAAATAAAATTGAAGTAAAGATGTAATCTGAAAGGGGCCCTACTCTTCTTTAGGAACAATGCAAATGTTATATCAAACGTACCAAATAATTACTAGCCATCCATCCTACCCATCATATTTTTTGAGAATCATGGCGTGGTACCTCCTATTTTGTGACCATCATACTGTACATTACTTATCGTTTAATATAAACGCGACACGTTGACATGTGTCCATTCAAACATAAATTATTAATAATTGATCGCGCCCTCGATTTCAATAAATTATAAGCACACCAGCGGAAGTCCTATTGATTTTATTTACATTTACATTTACATTTACGCGCCCTGACTCCTCAAATCACAATTCCACCGAAAATGCCTTCATTGTACCCCGAACCCTCGTTGTTCGACCGTTTGAAACACGAAGCAAAGGAGTTCTGCCTCAACACAGCCCTCCATGGATTCAGGTTCATAGTACTACCGAAAAGGATACTCCTGGAAAGGTTCAGAATAGTAGTATAATGAGTTCCGATCGTTAAACCTTCTTTGTTCCAGGGTGATTTGGGCCGTTGTCTGTTTTATATCCATCGCTGTAGCCGTGGGTTTATTACTCACATCTTGGTTCAATTTCCAAAGCGACCCTACCATTCTAGTAACGGATTCCAACCACTACCGGATATGGAATTACGATTTTCCAGCCGTAACCGTGTGCAACTTCAATAAGTTCTCCAAGGCGAAAGTGTACGAACTAGCCAGAAATATGTGAGTAATAACACGCTACAGGCGACTTTATAACACGATTTCTGCTTGTAGTTCTGGTAACGCAACCTCTACGGAGATCGAACTTTTAGCCTTAGAAATAAGACTTGCCTTCCAGTTGATCAAAAATACAAATCCGATTATTCCACCAGAAAATTATTATAAACTTCAGTATAAGTTGGACCAGCACGGCATTCCAATAGACAGTTTGTTAATGCGATTATCGCCGCGTTGTGACGATTTTGTCCAGAGGTGTATCTGGAAGGGAGAGGAGCAGAGGTGCGAAACTCTCTTCGAAACGATCAGAACCCAAATGGGCTTCTGTTGCTCGTTTAACTATTTCGCCTTGAAAAAACGCACATACCGCGGGTAAGAGTGCAACTTGTTTACGTTATCTACATTCGAGTATATTTTTCTCAGAGGGAATGTTAAACGTTCAGATATTGAACTACTAAATATCTTCAATTCTTGCTAATTCTATATAGAACTAGAACTATAGAACTAACTCTATATAACTATCTTGCAGTTATTAGTATCCTGTGACGTCTACGTTGATATTTTCTCTTCGGCTGTGACTCTCACAAGAATCAGAAAGTGCAAACTTTCTACATTACGTAACACAGAAGTTTTACATGAAATCCCTAGACTTCATTCCATTTTACTTATTAAAAACACGTCACGTTGCTGTAATATTAAGATCTGATTAGATTCCTATAGATGTTTAATGTTCTATTTCTTCATAGGCTTATACATGTTATTAATTCTTACCAATCTCTCTGATTACCTTAGACTGCAACTATTTTGCATCGCATTATTGTTGCTTCCAGAATTGATAAGATCCTGCTTGCTAACGAATTTTTTTCGGCGGAATTTTATTTGTTAAGTGAACCAGACGAGTTTTCTATATGTCCAGTACAGATGACCATCACTTCTCATATCATTACCATACCATCTTATCATTCTCATATTATTATCATATCTCAAATTTTTCAAACATGGAGACATTCTTGATATGAAAATCGTTTTCAGAAATTCTAAATCTTCAATCGACATCCCTAAACGCGTTTCCAGCTGTGGCCAGCACACCGGCCTGGAATTCTTACTCGATAACAAAGTGGACGACTACTTCGCAACATTCTTGCCCTCTACGGGTCACAAAGTGAGTACCTACAGCTGCACGAAAAGTCCGAGCTTTAAAATTTTCTTTCAGATCATAGTGCACAGTCCCTACCATTTCCCGGATTCCAACGAACAAGCGATGCTGTGCAAAAACCGAACGTTAAATCTAATAAGCGTTAGGCCTTACATCACCTTCTCCGACGAAATAAACCAGCTGAAGCCTTCAGAGAGGCAATGCTTGTTCCCGTACGAGAGGAAGCTGATACATTTTCAACATTACAATTATCACAACTGCATGGTCGAATGTCGTATGAATTTGACATACACACTTTGTAAATGTATCCCTTATTATTACGTGCAAGATCGAGGTATTTGAGCGAACTGAAAACATTTCAGCAAATAAACAATTTTGTTTCTAGAGATGCACAATGGTAGAAGAATATGTAACGTAATAGACGTGACGTGCCTGACAAAAAATCAACGTAAAGTTATATATCAACGTATGTTATATAAAATTTAATTCTTTTAACGTTTACTTGTAGATATAATATTCAGCTCGACACCCAAAGTGGACACTTCTGAATTAAACACTATGCTGATTGCTCGAAGCGGCCGTCAAGTCTGCAATTGCTTACCAGATTGCGAAGTAACCGTTTACGTATCCGAAGTGTCTTCCGGAGTTTTAAACAAGACGTTTTCATTGAATCAAAATCTCTTGTAGTACGAAATTTTTTGGTCTTTTCTAAACTTTTTTTATGCGAAATATTTTTTTTTCTTCAAAATTTAAGATTCTTGTTGGACCTATATTGTTTGCCTGATCAAAAACGATTTTGTTTCAGTGGAGGTTTGAAACTCCAAAACCAGAGCACAATCAGGGTATTCTTCAATGATTTGGTTGGAGTCAAAAATCGGAGGTATATCAAATTCAATTGGCATACGCTCTTAGGTAAATAAAATAAGTATTCAATAATTAATTACTAAGGAGCCATATTTCCAGCGTTTTATGGCGGTCTACTCGGTTTATTCCTGGGATTCAGTTTTATGTCAGCGGTGGAAGTAGTATATTACTTCACAGTCAAACTGTTAACGGGTAAAGAGCAGAAGCGAAAAATCATTAAACGTCATCAAGTCCAGAGTGTTGCTCCAAGAAATTAACACAACAAATTAAGTCGCCCAATTTGCTTGTAAAATTTCCAGGTTGACTCAATTACAATGATGAAGGCTCATTTTAAGCCTTCAATAAAAACGAACTATTATGAATTAGCATATTTATTCATATTTTGAATGCAAAAGTGGTCAGTTTTGTTCTCGTTAATTAATACAAAGTTCAAAATTTTTAAGGACAATTTACCTGTACCCGTTTTGCACCCAATATCCTAGTCATAAAAGAGATACATAAGTAAAATAAATCCTGTACATAAATAAATATTGCTACAATTTAAAAAAAAAACTAGTGAAGTATTTAAAATAGTTTGATAGTACAACTTAAAAACGATTTTATTTCTTGCTAGCCCAAAAAGGATCTAAGGTACTTAATGGATCAACGTTTTTTTCCACCACTTCCTCATGTTGACTTTCAACCTCGGGATGCACTTCAGCCACAACGTCGTTAAGCTTTTTCTTCATTTTATCTATAAAGAAAATAAAGTAATAACGCGTTTAGAAAGTGATTCAATGTCTTACCCTGATTGACGACTTGCCTCATGTACGCCAAGAAACACTCGTAAGCGAATTTCAAATGCTCCCTATCCCTCAGGATATTTTTCTTATAATTGGTCAGTTTTGATGCTATCAAAGCCAAATCGGGCACAGAATTTGCATTGTTGGTTACATCGTATATAGCTGCAGTTAAAAGGCAAATGAGACCACTCCTGCCAATACCTGAAGAGCAATGGACAACAATCGGATGAGTATTGCTTCTCTGTTGTTGATAGAGGGAGATCAGTTCAATGACGTAAGAAATGAACGGATCAGGAGATGTAGGGAATAAGCTGTAAAGAAGTTCACTTACTAAAATTAAATCTGAATCTTTAAACAAATAGTTACAGTACCTTCCTGGCCATGAAGTGAATTGCAGATGCATTAAGACCCAAGATTCCCGCTTTTCAGGAACACTTACAGAAATCAGTCTTTCAACCCAATGGGATTTTGTTATCACATTCTGTAACGTTACTACCATATTCATGAAATTCAAATGCTGGCCCTTCTCTTTGGGCCAATATGCATCATCTCCAATCTGGACAAAAGAACAAAACAGATTTATGAAAACATTTTCATACAGTGCGACTTAAAATGTTTACCTCTCCATCACTTAGCAAACAAAAGACTAATTCGACTTGCTGCTCCCTAATCATAGTCCAAAATTCACCGATTGTAGATGGTAAAGGTGTTTGAGTTACAATAAATGCAGGAGAATACAAAGATACATCCTAAAAAAGAAATGGAACGTTAATATGTACTTCCCTGATTATCATTCATAATAATTCTCACCTTGATCAAAGAAGCATTAATGTAATCATCTTTCGTTTCATTCAACAGTATCCTGGAATGATCATAAGGTAAGATATCAGGAAACCTATTCTTCATAGGATAACACCGAGCCACTGAAATGATTTTCTTCTGACCCTCTCCATCCTGCTTATCCTGGATCTCTTTCCACTTGATATCCAAGTTGGTAGGCCCGCTTAAAGTCTTGTTAGTCAAAGTCTCAACATACTTTTCATACCTCTCAATCTCTTGATTGAATAAATTCTTGACGTCATTGTTGTTTAACGGTTTGCTAGGGAGAATTTTTATCATGGAATGTTTAACCTCTGGCGAGGGAGTCGGTTCCTCCTTAACAGAACTCGATTGCTTCTGTAAGACTTTGGTTTCTGTTGATTTCTTCTCCTCCTGCGGTTTAGTAGGTTCCACTTTCTGCTGCGGCATCAATGGAGCTTGACTTATTGTGAAATCCAAACCGCTTAATAGGTCAACGTTTGATTCTATTGTCGTCACCGGGATTGTGGGTGTAGCCACCTGTGGTTGTTGTGGTTGCTGCTGTTGTTGTGGTTGTTGTACTGCATCGACAGGTGCATAGTTATATCCATACTGTTGGTAGTATGCTGCATATGACGCGTAATCCAAGTTTGTACCACTACCATTGGTCTGATAATTGTTGCCAACTCCACCATAAACATTTTGGTCAGGAGTTCTAGTATCATAGTTATTGGTAGTAGCATACTGTACATTTTGTTGTTGAACGCTACTACTAACACCCCCATCAGCTGGTTGTAATCCAGCTCTATTGTCATAACTTCCAGTGGTACCATACTGTCCGGTTTGTTGTGATATATGTGTACCACTGACGTTTGGGTTAATATCGGTAGGTCTATTATCATAACTACCAGTAGTACCATACTGCACACCTTGTTTTTGTTGAGGGACCGGAGTACTACTATTAGAAGGGTAAGCAGCATGTTCCGCAGAAGTATTGCTTGAAGCATAAGCTGTCCCATAAACTGAATTCTGGGAACCAGGTACTGGGTAGTTTCCATATTGATAAACATTATTGCTGTTCGAATAAGGATATGAATATGTGTCACTGGATGGATAAGACATGCTGCAAACTGTAGACGTAACAGTGCTCGATGCCGAACTAGGATAACTCTGTGATTGCGCTGAATATGACATAGACGTCGTAGGATAAGTACTTACACCAGAGGAATAGACATTGTAGTCATTGCTAGCCCCTATATAATTAGGATCTCTAGCCGGAGCGCTAGTCATATTTGAAATTGGTGAGGAGTAAGTTGAGTTATAACTGATGTTCATTATATTAGGTTGAACTGATGTTGCATACTCCAGAGAATGATACTGGACATTACCGGTAAAATTTTGGCTATTTTCTTGGCCGGCACTTGAATAATTCGGATCATAACCTGTCGGATAGTATGTATTCACATTTTGTGCCGGCTGAGTGACACTTGGGGAATACTGGTACTTGTTGGGATTGCTTTGTCCAAGATTGGAATCTGGGTATTGCATGTGAGTATTAGTGTTATTTGTACTTGAAAGAATTTTGTAGGAATTTGTCGTAGTCGTATACGCCTTCGTGTGATCATAAGTGGATGGTACTGTCTCAGTTTGAGTAAATGGTTGTGAAGAATATGGGTAAGAAGTAGGAGTATAATTCTGAGGAGTGTAACTGCTGTATGGAGAATACTGAGAAGTGTTGATGTCAGATTTCGAATTTGACAGTAAATTACTCATCCTGTTAATAATTTCCTGATCGGCATTGCCGACATTTGGCTGTTGGTACTGATAGATCTGTGGCTGGTAATTGTATGAGTAGTTGTTGGCCAGTTCCGTTCCAGTACTTTTTGGTATATCAGTAAATTCAGAACCTAATGGTGCAGGTCTAACTCCTACTGGTAAATCGGTACTGGGATTGATCGCATAGTTCATCGTTTGTTGATACTGAAGGTTAGGATCAGGGTAAGCATTCATATTAGTATTCTTTTTCCGCATATCGAGGTAATCTTTTAATTTTGGAGTTGTGGAGGCTGGCGTTGTACCCTCCTCCAATTTGGGATCATTCTTCAACAGCATTTGCTCTCGTTCTTCCTGTTGCACTTTACAAGCACTCTTAATTCTCTGGAGAAGTTTTGAGACATTGGTCTCGAGTTTCGTGTAAAACTCGATGCCTTTGTTAGCTTTGGCTACTAGGTCATCGTAGGAATCGTGGGAGGTGATAAGGGCAGATACGGTGGAGTTGCGTTTTTGAAGCATATCCTGTATGTAACGTCTGGTGTTAATAGCTTTAGCATATGAGTCCACTAGAGCCTTTTTGATGTTCTCCTGGGCAACTGTGTTCTGCTCTATTAGAGTAGTCTATAAAGTGATTAAAAAATATTTTATTTCATAGAAATTGGGTGAACGCTAAAATTATTCAAGTAAATTTTTCATTACGTACCAGCTGTTCGTGTTTTTTAAGTTCTTGCTGGAACAATTGTTCTAATGACTGATTCGGCTGTTTTGTAACCAAAGAGTTCGTAATATCATCTTTGTGTACAGACTCCCTAAGCTGTGCCCAGAGCATTGCCCTTTGATTGCGCATTTCCTCTACTTTGGAAGCCAAAGTTTCCAATTCTCTCAAGCAATTCTCATCAATGTTTGCTAAAACACCCATCAAATCATACATATCATTTTTTATTTCAATCATAAGTTATTACTTACGATTTGGAAATTCAATGGCTGGCAATTGCTGTTGTAATTGCCTCAATGGCATTTGCAGCAGTTTCAAATTCGCCACATGTGCCATCATCGCCCTGTGTAACATTTGATTCGAATCGTTAGCTTTATTGTGGGCTTCTTTGTATTTTGCAGCTTCACGAGCTAAATCTGTAGCTATAATGCTTGGAGGTCGCTTGCCCATTATTTCCTGGTAACCCTTTTCTGCTTCCTCCTCTTCCTGAATAAGCAAGCATAATTAAAACTAGAATTTATTTTTGTCGTATGGCTTACTTTGAGTAAATAGTCTATTTCCTTCAAATTGGATTCTACTTCCTGGTAAATGCCAGATAGTTTACCCATGATATCAATCAAGTCCTGAGTTGCAGTAGGTTTGGCTGCTATAGACGCAGCTCTATCTACAATATCTTGAGGGACGCCAGTGGCCTGGTGCATCTGAAAAAGTAATTGAAAATTTCAGTAATGTAATTGTTTTCAAAAAAATCTAATAATCATTTACTTTAGTAAGCATATCCAGTTGCAATGAAGACATGAACTCTGCAAGGGCCTGATCTTTACTCTCTATGAGTTCCCCGATATTCCTCAACATCTGTGCCTTCTTCTCACTATACAAAGAAGCTGCTTCGTGAGCTTCCATAGGAACTAATCTGGCAAAAATATCTGGCCCGGATATCTACAAAAAGTTATAATGTTTCATCTTCCATAGAGCATATGTTTATACAACCAACCTCAGCATCATTTATACTGAAAGCGATGCCTTTAACCAAAGAAGCTCCTTTGACCTCTTGTAAATTATCTTTATTGGGAACTTCTTCATGATAGATGAACTCGTTTTCATTTTTGGCAGCTTTCCGTTTGCCTTCCACGACGTCTTGAGTGAATGCCAGACCCTCATTTATCTCAGCCTAAAGGAAAAGGATGCTGTTAAATGCTGTGATTGAAAGTAAAGTTAACTCACGTGTTTATTTTTCAATGAACTAGCCCATTTCTTGGCTTCCTCCAGCTGTTCACAGGCAGCCTGATAGAAAGCTACTCTTTCCCCCATTTTCTGTTGTTCTTCTGCTTGCTGTCCTTGGAACAACAATGCCACACATTTGTAATAGGACAGTTTGAACTGTAGGAATTTAGTCCATTCTTTGTAGGTTTTATCTCTGAATAGATCTTCACTGCAACTCTCCAGCATGGTCAAAGATTGACGGTAATATGAATACACTTGTACAGCAACTTTTGCTAGAAAAGCGTTCAAAAATCAATATTTAAAATCAGGAAAAAAAATGTAAAACATTAAAGGTGGTACATAGGAACCAGTTTGAATTACATTATTTTATTAATACCTATTATTGTAGCTTTCCTATTATCCAACATGCTTTTCTCTAGAATACACTCCTGTGCTTGAGCTAAGCAGACTTGTTGAAAGAAATGCATCAACTCTATGAGTGAAATATACATAACGAACTGGTGATATTTCTCCTTAACAGTCTAAAAATCAAGGTTGTAAGTATAACACTTCAGTAGGTGAATTGAAACATACTTGAAACGCCCATGCTGCACATTGGAAATGTGTACAAGCCAGTTTCATACCATCCGAGCTGCTTCTAGTGTCATTTGCTCCCAGGTACGAATGCAGAGCTCCAATGTTGTACATTATTACCATCAGTTCAAAGCGTATGTCATTGGACGAGTAGCTTATGTCGAGTTGAGGATTTTTCCTAGGAAAGGTTGATACATTTAAGTAGGACTCATAAAGTGAAACTGGTTTCAAAGACTGAAGTTCATCATATGTTACATAAATTTTTTAAAGGTATGCTAGAGAAGATAATATTTTTATAACTTATTGTTTTTAGGGACATTCACTGATTTCCATGCTTTCCTTCTTTAATATTTTTATTACTCTCATCATGAAACGGCTCAGCCAAATTCTTGCTTTTTCTAGACAAAGAGTCTAAACCAAAGAATCACAGCAAAACGAAGATGTGTATCTATCTTGTATTATGTTCAAATCTTAAAACAGTAAGGCCTACAACTGTAACACCTTAATGGTTATCTTACACTTTAAATGCTTGAACCTCAAATAACAAATCTTATAACATAAACGTCTGCTTTCAACCATTAAACGTTTACGCTGTGTCTCATGATTAAAGCTTAATAAATGGCAAAACTCCACAAACAACGAAAAGATTACCTAAAACGTTCAAGAAATGAAGGATATTTGACCCAAAGTGGTTATAAAGTAATTACAGTGTTATGAATACCTACTATTATTATTATAACATTATTAATTATTAAGTAATACCATTATAGTATATGTACTATACTAAAATGTAAGTGACTCATGCAAATAACGTTGTTGATAATGTTAAACCTTTGGCTGGGATAAGCTTTCGAAATTGTGTTCTGTTTTGAATTTATAGCATTCTTGATTACACTCACTACAATTTAACGCTTAGGAGGATGATTGTGACTCAATGTATTCTGAAAAATATCGAAGTGATACCACAAAGTTACCACCACCAATTGAAGACGTGAACGTTTTAATACTCTTACAATTGAAAGGTTTGTGTGCTAAATTCATACACAGCATTCATTTTAATGCAATTTACCATGAAAACTGCACCGCAGCATCCTGATTCTCCTCCATGGGAAAGCGTGACTTTAAAAAGTGCAGCTGACAGTAATATTTTTTAAGCAACTGCACGCCGGCTAAATCCATAGAAGGCCGAATTGCCCCGGCTCGTAGAGTTTCCAGGTTATGAATCTCCGTTATATACGAATCTGGATCTTCATTGTAAAAAGCTGCAATGTACTGAAACAACAATGGTATTTAATTTGTCCCACACAACGTGTTGTTCCTTACTTGTTTAAGCTGTGGTGAGAACTGCGTGCTCTCTGTACAGACCTTCAGGTCGAAGAAGAGCATCGGTAGCTTCGGAGCAGCCTCCATCCTGGTGTGTTCTTATTGTTCTTATCTTGTAAATAAATGATTCATTATATCAATGAGTATAATTAGACTTCAGGGTGGACCGAAAATCGATGATGATGGTATGGGATGTGGTGGTAGACGGCACTGGGGATTTCGGGAGGGTGATATTTCTTAGGGAATGATACGACAGAATGAAAGATACCTGTGCAATTGACATCAAAAGGACACCACGGTTAGTGCACACAAAAACCTAGGAAACGAGCGATTAACGTGACAGATTAACAAACAAATTTGTTTAATTAGTTAATTCGTTGATTGCGAGTTCACAGAACATTGACGTTTGTGACAAGTGACAATTGCAGAATCGTGATGGGTGGTGAACTCTTGTTCCATGGATAGATTATTGTTAAAAACGGGAGATTTTATTGGTTGAAATTTGCTTGGTTTTCAACAGTGGGAAAGATATTATGGAATGTTTGAAAAATGGCGGATAAGCCGCTGCAAACGTTAGCATTTTTTAAAATGATGACAAAAACTTTATTATCGATCAGTTCAAACTTAAAAATATTCAGTTTTATGATTAAGAGTTCTGCATTTTGAAACAAGTCAAAATTTAGTGAAATCAATTAAAAATTAACGTTTATGCTTAAGCAAATATTAAGTGAGCGAGCATTCCTAGAGTGGAGGTGCATACTCCTTAATTATATCCAAAGTAGGTACGTCTATTTAACACCCATTGGACGTAAATGTGACTACTGTCTTACATGAACATCCATTGAATTATTTAAAATGCTTAAAGAAGAGTGTAATAGGTACCTACTCAATATGCATATATATGTACCTTATTTATGTGAATAGACTACCTAAGTGCTGACGTCACGCGAGGGGGCGGAGCTTCCAAACCTTTCCAAACAAATCGCGAAAGCACGCAAATTGTCCGTAAGAGAGTTTTAATTCTACATTTTTTCCTAATTTTCTTGTAAATAAGAGTTGCCAGCTATATATTGTGATAAAGTTTGTTCAAACCTATGTTATCACCAAAAATTTCTAAATAGGTAGGTAGAATAATGTAGTTTTGGCCCATATTATATACTATAGGTTATGTTATCATTTTATTTTCATCAAAACTTATCATTTTTGTTAAGTTTAGTGGTGCTGATGTGTTTAAAGACCGTTTTTTAGGCTCGTAGTCAATATCTATAGTCATGGTTATGTGTTTTGTGCCTGACTGTAAGCACTACAGTTACCCAAAGAGTTTGTAAATTTTTTACATTCGTAGGCAAGATCGAGAACCTTCAAAGAACTCCTTAGTTTGCAGTTGTCATATTATAATACCCAAAAAGAGCCAACGCAGCAATATGATGGCATTTTGTACCCCTCGGGTAGGTACAAGTAGCCAAAGTAATCTCTCCTGATTTATTTAGTGTAAACTGCAATAGGAACATTGAATAAGATAAATATCTATAAAATCTATGAGAAGCAGAATACCTACCTGTACTCTATATATTTTATCCTTTATGCTGGCATGTATTTCCCCTCTAATAATCATAAAGTCAGCATCAAACTGCATGCTTTTTACATGATTGGATTCCAGTGCATTTTCACCCCCTTTTATCATTTTATTCTCGTCTTCAAAAACCTAAATAATGTCGCAGATCTTCAAAACATGTTTGGATGCCATTTTAATCAAAATTCTGACTTCAAATGGTTTTATTTAACTAAAAAGTACACAAAATAAATCACACTTGCATACAAAAACATAACCTCAAAAAAGTAAAATGGGCGAAAAATAATAATTAGACTTACCTTTTATCAAAAATACTTTGTTAAAACGTTGAACCGTCCTAAGCTTTCACCAAATATTGACCTGACCACTCTTATTCACGTCCAAATTAATAAAAAACTTGAAAATAAAATCGTCATATGAGAAAATTGCACGCTTTCTCGGATTGTTTGGAAAGGTTTCTTAGCTCCGCCCATTTGTGACGTCACGCTTAGGTAGTCCATTATATATAGTTATTTGGGTATTAGCTTAAATTTACTTGATTTTCAATATTTTCTATTCTAGTGTTAAAGGAGAAGACGACTCGAATCCATGCAGACGTACAGAGTCGTCACGTTCAAATTCAGCAAAGGTAAATAAAAATGTTTGACTTCTATTTCACAATTTGAACATAGGTGCCTACGTTTTCCCGCAATATATGCACGCAGGTTGTTTTAGTTATTGCGAATGGATATAGTAACTAAAACCTTTATATAACAATTGAAAGAAAAAATTTTCATAATATTTTTTAATGCTGCCTGATGAAAGATAATATCAGGCTTTTCCTGAACACCAACCCATCCTAAACATTTAGGATTTTCAAATTTACGCTTGATAACTTGAAAGTGCTTCATCATTAGGCTCCAAATTAGAAATGTGGATAACCAGGGATTTTATAGAACAGGAGGAAATCTATGAACTTTTTATATACATTTTCAACCATGTAAAACGATTTCCACCTAAAAATATTTGAAACATATATGTGATCTCAACTGTACTTTGAAAACATACTACATAGTACCTAATACTATATACAATCTTACAAACTTGACAGGTTTTAAGCCTGGGTTTAAATAATATAAGAGCAGTTCCTCGTGAATTCTAATTCTACTTATAATTTTTCAGGTTTGAGACCCAGATAATCAAAATTGTTTAAGTCATTCTCAAAACAGGTGTCTATAAAAAAGTTTTAAGTAAAATAAAATGTTGCCACCCAAACCTTTATGCGATGTTGGTGTAAGTTATCATTATCAATATCATAAAACCGAATATCACCAATTGTTTCTTGTGTATAAGTGAAATGGGACAGAATATCATATTTTGTATCATCAGCAGCATTAATATATTTAATGTTTACCCCCAACATTTTGGTACAACTATTTGATTACCTATGTATTTGCTATAATAGAAATTTGATTGTGTCAAATCTAGAAGATCAGAAACATTTATTTCATCAAATTTCAAAATAATCATAGTAAATTATTTCAGTATATATTTGGGAATTGTTGTATCATAATCTAGACATTTTACAATCATAATAAAATGCATTTCTGTTCCCTAGCATGAAACTCCCTTTTTGAATTCTGTACTTACAAAATGTATTGAGGTTATTCAAGATACTGAAGGTTTTAAAAACGTGTTCCTTTACCTAGAATTCAAACGCCATAACATTAGGTAGTCTTACCGATGTCCCAACAGTTTGAACCTCCATAAATTAAACGTAAATTAGGCTTAACCAAATTCGTGTTAACAGTGACTTCATAATAGTGTAACTTCATGTATCCTCAACTACCTTAATTTCTGTCTAATGTAACGTAATGTAATGTAATGTAGTTATTGTTACCATATTATAGTACCATTCTGAAAGCAGCTAGTATAAATTCTGAATTTTGTGGGAGACAATATCCCACTTATTGGATTACAAATTGCGAACATGTTAGCTTTCCAGTCTTGAAACCATTCACCGCATCGGATGAGTACAATCATTCAACTTTCAAAATACATTAGGCAAAATTTGAATCCGGAATATCGTTAAAAGCAACATCCCAGCTAAGGTGTTTTTCACCAAAGTCAAAGCAAATTTTATCTATTTATGTAGAAATTGAGTTAGGTAGGTATATTTCAGTGAATTAGGTGAGACCCTTCAAGGTAACCAAATAAGTGACGTAAAGATTTCGTAAAAAATATTCCTAATAAGTCGCAGTGTTTGTTATGTTATGCAGTATCAGACCATGGTATCAGATCACCTAAAAGCTTTCACAAGAACATAATAAATTAATAACCAATTAGATAGAACAGGGCCGATAATACCACATAACTTATGTTACCTAATAGGTTATTATAGTCTACTTGCTGGTTGCAATTTGGTGAAATATGTACGGCACCATGTTTCACCCATTAGGTCACATTTTCGCTATATGACGTATTAAGCTAATTTGGTAGGTAACACGAACACCACCTAATAGGTAAAATAAGTCGAATATTCCTGTTTCGCTAATTAAGTGATTAATTTACAATGAAAAATATTCTTTTTACCTAATTGGTTTCATATGGCATATTACATTGTGACCAAGTAGTCTCGTTTGTTCAATTTCAGTATCAATACGTTATTCGCCCCAATAAGCGTATTCAATTTTCCTAATTTGTAAGTAATTGAAGTGAAATTGTACTTAGGTATTGTAACGCGAAATGTAAACAGCAGAGCGAAATGTGTTTACTCCTATCGGACCTCGGCGGCTTACCTCAAAGGAACGCCGCCACGCTTAATTGAGTCGCGGCATCATGTTAAGGAAGAAGATTTATTACCTCCTAGACCTTTCTGGACATTTCCTAGGTATACATTATTATCGAGATAGATCGAGTTCTTTGTGGAATTATCGAGAATACAATTGAGAAATGTATATAAGCGGGCTTGCGGTCGGAGATGATTATTAGACGTGAAGCGCGACATAGTAAACAAGGTGAAGAGCGAGAGCGTATAAATAAATTACATTTAAGAGTGATATAAATTAATTAGTTAGGAAGTAGTTAAGTGTGTTATATAAATTAGTTCAGTAATAGTCTAAGATAAATTAAGTAGTGTGTAGTGAATAATTAGGATAGTGTAAATAAATTAGAGAAAATATCTCTTGGATCATATCAGTAGCCCAAATCTCTTTCCCCTCATCTCATGATAACCAATTATGGATCTCCACATCATTAAAAGTGTTAGGTGATTTTCTTCCAAGATGTATTGAGATCGGTAACTTGAAGCTCCATCACTACTACGAAACCCCAGGTACCTATTCTACCTGGTTCTATCCTATAGTGTCCTGATTTAGCAGCCCCGAATCATTTTACTCTGTTAAATTATCCTCTTCCAAGGTATATTGAAACGATTGCTCAGTAACCTGGAGCTCCAGTACCCCAGATACCTACTATGCATGACCTGATCCAGGTTCCAGGTCCCTTGTGTAAATCCCGGTGGATAAGGTCGCCAGAGGGACGAATCCCCTCCCGTACCAAATTAGCCCCAGTTTTTACGTGCGAGATAGAGATGCGGAGCTCTGCCCCCCTCATTTCCCGCAATCGTTCGCATTTCTCCGTTCGACGCTCTCTCTCCCCCTGCATTTCACTTTCGACGGACGTCGACGCTTTCGCGCAGCCGACTGCGATGCGTCGCGCACCCTTCCGCGTTGAATAAAAAAAAGTCTCGCAAGGTAAGAGCCACCGTTGCCAGACCGAAACTGGAAACGATGGGACGGAAATAAAAATCCGGACGAACGTCGTCCCGAAGTCTGCCCTCCGATTGGCCCTGATAGGACGTTTAAGGGACGTGCGAGGGAACAGACCGAAAGGGGTGAAACGTCACGGCGAAAGTGAAGAGCATCGGGAAGGATTTTGTCGTGTTCGATACAGTCTCGAAGTAAATCGACCAGAAATTACGTAACATCGTCGCAAATGTATAATGTTTGCTGGATTTATAACAAGATTAACTCCTCCTTACAACATTTTCTTCTTACCCTATCTTGTGAGATTAATGGAAATCATTATTTTGCGAGATAATATTTTACAGTTCAGTATTTTATTCTATAAAGTAAATATACCTTTACTCATAATTTATTCTAAAAATGTGAAGGTACACCGGGCAAAATTAATCAATACGAAATAATTATGGTTGCGTTGACAATTAATAACATTTAAAAAATTAGTTCCTATGTCACTCAGATTGAGCAGAACGCTACTCTGTTCTTCACTTCGATTTCCTAACCTCATATCACCTTTTTACTTCGAAAGTACAGGAAGCTCAGCATCAAAGTAGGTTTTCTCTTTACAATTCTACATAGAACAGAAAAAAAATGCCGATTTACCGAGCGCATTTATAAAATGACCCATAGCCCTATCAAAGGACTGCGTATCTACAACGTGATCAAGAATGACTGTTTGAGTTGGCAATACTGAATTTCATTTTTAAATGGTACAACTGGAGTAACATCCGGTTGGTGACACTGAGAGCGTCATTGACAGATAGTATTTGCTATTTCAAATTCAAATTTCTGGTATTCTTTTTCAAATTTATTTATTTAAAATGGTTTTCACGTTACAACGCGATATTTTCATTGGAATTGCGTACTTTCGAAGCAGGATTTATAACCCAATTACTGGTTGGCAGTACTACCTCGAAGCGAACATACCAGCAATTTCAGGAAATGTTTTCGGAGAGTTTGGTCACTTTTGCTGTCTTTCAGCAACATTGCATGCGAGTAGTTGAACGTTATTTAAACACAGGGAGTGTAGCAAACAAAAATCAACTAGTAGACCTTCTACTCTAAACGGGGAAGTTTTCGAGGATATCAGAACTCGAATGCAAAGAAGTCCTCGCAAATCCTTAAGAAAGCTCTCCCTTCAAACAGGTTTGGTCCTTGTGCCTCCTATTCAACCAATTTTCATTCTTACCCACAAGACTTCCACTTTTCCATGTTGTTATAATTCACGGTTTTACAGGTTTATCATATGGAAGTTGCTTCACTGTGCTTAAAAAGAAATTAAAGTACCACCCTTACCAAATTTCCATCGTCCAGTCATTAACCCCTCCTGATCACCAGCAGAGAGTTTTATTTTGTAATTGGTTCAATGACATATTAAATAATAATGATATCCTTGACAATACCTTCTTTTCCGACGAAGCCTAGTTTCATCTCAACGGCTATGTGAATAAACAAAATTACAGAATTTAGTCAGGTGAAAATCCTTACGCTATCAAAGAGACACATTTGCACCCGGTTAAAGTTGGTGTTTGGTTGGCAGTCTCATGGACGCGGGTGTATGGGCCAATTTTTTTAAATTTTACCGCCAATTCGGAGAGATATATCCAACACCTTTTGAGGCCTTTTATAAACCAATTAACAGACGAAAAGCGTCAAATTGGATATTTCCAACAAGACTCTGCAAGGGCACATACGGCTTGTGCTACTATGGGATATTTAAGAGAGAATTTTGGCGACACAGTAATTAGTCAGGGCATTTGGCCACCAGATCTCACTCCATTAGATTTTTCGTTATTTGGGCTCTTGAAGGACAATGTCTTTAGGAACATATTGCATACTGAAGAAGAGCTGCGAGAGGCAATAGTTCAGGAAGTGGCAAACATTACCCCCAATATGCTGGTGAATATCTTCGAGAGCCTAAAAAGAAGAGTTAATTTATGTCTGAACCAAAATAGGGGGCATTTTGAGCTTTAACTGTTTAATTAAATTATCGTTCTGTATTTCGAGTTTCATTTTTTAAGCATTAATTTTTATTCACATAACCTACAATATTATCGCTGATTGTTATGTCAAAATTTTGTCAAATAAACATACCCGGTTGTAGTGTTGCAAACAGACAAGTAAAAAATTTCTCTAAAAAGTGTTGCCAACTCAAACAGTCATTCTTGATCATCCAGTATATTAAGCGTGTCCTGGTGCATTGGGCCACTCATAAACGTAAGCAATAGGAATTGCATATCTGTATCGAGTATTACAATAAATCCACTGTGCTCGTAACATTTTTACGATCGCGTGTCGTGTTCTCGAGGTGCACACCTATAACGATCGGTGGTGTTGTAACATTAGTCCATTTTAACTTACAAACTTCGATTTGTCAAGCAATTTAATTGGTTAGTTACAAATTTTGTTATAACATTACTAACGTTTTAACCTATTCTTAAACTTTGTCATAAAATTTGACGCCATAATAGGTGTATTTATCAAAGAATTCCACAATTAAACATTCATGTTTTGAGGTTCGGTTCTGCTTCATATTAAACTAATTCTCTCCAAATATTAATGAAATTGCTCCCATACAAGGTGTTTGAGAACGATTTTTTTTTAAACGCACACCGATAAAACAATTTATTTTTAGTATATCAACATCCACCGAAAATATATTCTTACCACAGTCAATTTAAAATACACCAAAAATGTTATTTCAGTCATGATTAGTAATGTATAGGTACGTAAAGTAAATGCTATCTTACGACGCTCCACATGGATCACTTTGTCCACTGGAACGAGCATATGCTGACAAAAAACATACAGCGGTGCTCTCTTTTGTTGGTGCTCTACAAACGTTTATGTTATCATTAGATTTTTGTCGCTTCTTAAATTTGTTCTAGATAGACCTTATATTTTTTACTTTACGAAACTTGTCTGGTCTTGCCAATGAAATATGAAGTCTCGTATCGAGTCTCGTCTCGTTGCTCTCAGTCTCGTGTCTTCTCGAGAGTGTTGCAAAAGTATCATTTATTTTATGAAAAATTTTTCATATACTACTACATTTAGTTCCGAATTTATAATTGTTAGGTATGTAGTTATGCAGTTTTAAAATTTTCAGAAAAAATATACTAGCAGTGATTTGCCATTGAAAACGGTATTAACAATCTTTAAATGTCAACAAAATACAATTTATTTCCTCAAAATTTCACTTCACAAAATGGCGATGTATCGATCTGACTACTTTCTCATATATTCGGCAGTAGAATAAATTCTTGGAGAAGATTTACGGAAAACATTAATAAAAACCGAACAATAAAAGTAGTGACCTTCAGAGAAATTTTGTAATTAATTCAGAGCTAAAAATGTCATTAAACTTTGTTATGTATTGGATGATAAAGTAATTATTCAAAGTTTAACAACAGACCTTTAGACGGATTTCGAAAAATTAAAAAAAAAAACAAAATACGACAAGAAAAAATGCCCTTTATAGAAATTTATCCTGAAATATCAAATAACTTTATTATACATAATATATTCAATAGTAGAATAGGTTTTTAAAGTTTAGAAAAAAATATTGTAGTGGATTTTGAGAATTTTTCCAAAAACTGAAAAATAACAAGTATGTATAAATTGCCCTTCGTGGAAAATTTAGAGAAAAATATTATAAAACGTTATTATATATATTTGATAGTGGAATAGCTATCAAAAGTTTAAAAAAAAACGTAAATTTTGAGAAAATTCCCACAACCGAAAAATGACGAAAGAAACCTACTTTTTAAATTTTAATTTTCTTTTAATTTCAAAATGTCACTAAAAACGAAGGATCAAATCAAAGTTTCGGTTATAAGGTAGGAATATATTCAAAATACCAGTAAGAAACGGAATATTTGCTCAGTGTTTCTAAAAAACAAAAGAATTGCTCAAAATTTCACTAAAAATTACAGATCAGTCTTCTCAGTCTTTCAAAGGGAGAAAGTATCTTCATGTATTTTATTATGTGATAATGGAGTTTTACCTTGGATTGGCATTTTACAGGAAACATATTTGAAAATAGTTGAAAATAATGCTGGCATTTGCCGGTTGATTTTTCCAATATTGCCCACTGCCGTCTTAATTTCCTTCTAATTCGCACAAATTTTGAACCAGGCTATTTCTCCTCTCTTGTCCCTTCCACTTCAATGTTGAAATATATATCGAATTTGTTTTTGTGAGAGTGCGTTTATGTTTATTAACGAGGCGAACAGGTACTGCTATTTAGTCCCAATTCACTTCCAGTTATATTGTTTGGTTTTGGCACGTAGGTACACCTCTTCACTTCTACTAGAAAAATCCCTAGAATTATGTCTCTACTTCATTCTCGTACGAGGCAGGAGGTATCTCCCGTGAGACTCGAGACGAGACCAACAAAAGTCTTGTCTCATTTCGCCGCAAGATCGCCTCGAGTCTCATCTCGAAAACTAGACGAGCCATGCGAGACTCTCGAAACTGATACTCTCGTGTGCATCAGTAGACTAGAGAGATAGAGAAACTATAACAATGAGATTGCTTCGAAGAATGTGGTTCGTTCTTCCGTTCATTTTTTATTTTTAATATGAATACAGAAGAATACATGAAGACAGTAGAAAAAAGACTTGCGCATAACATGGAAACCCACGCAGTCTTTATAGATCTAACTAAAGCCTACGATAACGTTCCCCTGAGCAGACTGTGGGAAACCATGGAGAGACAGGGCATAAAATCGAACTATATTAAAGCAGTCCAGAAGCTGTATAAAAATATGACCGCCAGAGTAAAAATGGAGAATTCCGCGTTACGAAAGGTCTTAAACAAAGCTGTTGCATAGCCCCACCACTGTTCAAAATATTCGTGAAAGGAGCTTTAGAAAGCTGGAGTATGAAGTGCTCAAATCTCGGAGTACCGATAGGACATAAGAGACTGTTCAGCTTACATTTCGCAGACGACCAAGTTGTGTTGGCGGAAGACGAGATGGACATCCACTATATGGTTAGAAAGCTATATGAAGAATACAAGGAGTGGGGTCTGCCAATCAACAGCACAAAGACAGAATATTTAATAGTGGGAGGAACAGGATCTGATCTTATCTTGGGAAACGGCACAATCAGAAACACACGAATATTTAAATATCTGGGGGTAAAATTGACGGACACAGGTGGAAGCAATGCGGAAATAATCAGCAGAGTCGGACAAGGTAGGGCAGCTATCCGACAGCTACACAGCACCCTATGGAACGAGAAAATATCAAAAGCAAATAAGATTAGGATTTACAAAACCATAGTGGAAAGTATAGGAGCTGAGCTTTGGGAAATCTCGAATCGTAATAGCTCACGCATAAACGCCATGGAAATGGACTTCTGGAGAAGATGCTGCCGGAAAACAAGATTAGACAAAGTTAGAAACACTGATATCAGAGAGGAAATGGGCATAGACATAAGTACATTGGAAACTATTGAAATAAAAAGACTGAAATGGTATGGGCACGTCAATCGGATGTCCAACGATAGATGGCCAAAAAGAATATTAGAGTGGTCTCCGCCCAATAGAAGGAAAAGAGGTAGACCAAAACGCGCCTGGGAAACAGAAGTGAAAGAAGCCATGGACAGAAAAGGGTTAAAGGAAGGCGACTGGCGCGACAAAAAGGCTTGGAAATTAGGATGCGAGAAATGGCCACCAGAGCTGTAAATAACTCGCCTATCTATATATATGATATGAATACATTACATTACGTTTCATATTGAGATTTTACGATATCAAAAATATGACAACTAATTGTTTTACCTAAAAATGTCTATTTCAAAGGTGTAATTGAAATGATTTAAAAATGACGGCCCTCAATATGACTCAAATAAAGAAGCCATAGCAATTTTCGAAAATGCCTGAATCGCAGGTTAATTCCTAAAACTTGAAAAATAGTTAACTGAACAAACAAGTCTTCAGTATATAACTGTGATTTGGTGCGTCCAATTTATAGTGAACACAATATATTCTCATAAGAATATTTTTACGACCGAGCCAATTAATCAGAAACTAGGAAAAGAGTGAGGTAGAAACAAGACAGGTACCGAGGGCGACAGGGCGACCGCCAAAGAACGGCTGTTGATGTTCTCATTTTTATTGCGTTCAATTGACACAGTCCTAAAGTTTTTTGATGCCTTTGAAAAACTCTTCTTATAGTGATATAGTACATCTTCATCGTGCACAACAATTATTTTGTCTCCTTTAGAATAATGTTCGTTGCTTGTGTTGAGAATTGAATATTTGAGCGCTTGAGCGCTGGTTTTTGAGTAATAAACGTGCGTTAATTATTATGTGACCATTACGTCGGGTAGCCAATCTCAAACTGTGTAATACAATATAATTTATCCGGTTGCATGCGTCGAACCACCATAAAAATCGAAAATTATAATTAGTTTTTTTATCACCCCCGTTTCACGACGCAACTATTTTCGTTGTCACGATTTCATTAGCCGATGTGAATTTCTGCATTGTCCTTCGGGAAAACTAGTAGCTGTCGTTCCGACATTTCGGAAAGTATTCAATTATTGCCACTTTTCAATCCAAGCGACCGAAATATTTTAATTTTTTCGCTTTTCCCGTACCGAACCGTCGTTTCCGTCCCCTCACCCTGGAAATGTGTTATCATTAGGAGCGTACACATTTAGGAAAAGAGACGATTTTCCGAACGCGGATCGAATCGAGCGATTTCCCCGTCCGGAACAAAGGCGCCGAGGAAATTTCCCACGGCGGCGTCGGCAACGCCGCCCGGATTTGACATGCGCCAATAAGGTGCAGAGTCGGTGTGTGTGTGCCAGTGTACAAAACTACACAACTAAATTGATTGTTTTACCGCGACGGCAGAAAATGCATTGTTACATTGGCATAGTTTCCCCACTTGGTTTTTTTCAAATAGTAAATGTTGTGATAAATGTGATAATGTTAGGATAGTTTTCGCGCATCAAAACCATTCCTTGTCGTACCTGAAAAAAATTGAAAAAAAAAACCGTAAAATAAAATTCAAAATCGAGCTGTGCGTAGTGAGATGGAGATCCACTGGTAGGAAAATAATCGAGATTTAAACGGGTGCTGGTGCATACTTCTCTCAGGTGAGTGTTACTTTCACTTTCACTCGGGTATTTAAACCGATGTTAATTCATGATCGTGCCATACAGCATGCAGATCCCTTAGGTTTTCCGAGCGGGCGAAAATCGCCTGCATAATAGTCAAAGGACGACGTAAAGGGAAAACGGGAAAAACTGCACTGCGGCGTTTTTCCATTATTCATCCCCTTGAAATATCCTCACGGACGCGATCGCCGCAGGTTGGGCGAAGTAAACAAATCGTATCTAGCGTATGTGAAAGTGAAATTTCTCTCGGGGGTGCACCGGATCCCTTTCTCCGTCCTTTGTATGACATAGATATGGGGGAGCCGAAAGGCGCATATGCATGCGTTGCTTTAACTATTGATTGACTCATTGACTGTACAAGCGAGAGCAAATACCTCCCCAATCAAGTGATGATCTCCCTTTCCCTCCGTGTCACTCTCACCTGCACAGGTAGGCGGGAGGATCCGGTGCGTTCCGGGGATTTTGTCATGGAAATTAGCTATTCTTACACTGAGCTGTATCTGTATCTTTAATGGTTCTAAAGGCGGCATGACAAATTTTTGAGAACGTATCATGTAAACGTGTGTGTTTGATTTCCACTGAGCGAAATAAATTGAATACGACGTGCTATTAAAATTGTTAAGGAGGCATAGGAATTAGTTGAATTTATTGGAAATCTAACGAAGTCGTAGAGTTTTTACGTTAATAATTAATTCTTAAACAATATGGCCCGCTGAACACCGTTGAGGAGGTACCTAACATAATAAATGAATTTCCTAGTTATCTTTCTCAACTCATTTTAAAACGATTTAATGCTAATTTTAATTGGGTTGTTTGATAAATGAGTCTTAAAGCTAATAATCAAGTCGAATAAACCATGTAAATCGATTGTTTTAAGAAAAATTAATGAAAAATGCAAATTCGTGACGTGTAATTAAAATTTGAAAATATTAGGTACTACAAAAATATTGGCTATTTAACTTGAAATGTTTTTACTCATGATTTTTTTTTAATTGCAAGAAATAATGAAGTTTCATGTTTTACAGGGATTTATTAAAATTACAGAAACAATGCATATTAAAGTTGTTCATGATGAATTCTTTGATACCGATCAAACTTCAAAATAAAATTTTGTTTCGAATATGTGGAGTTGGTTCGCTATTGTTATGACTTTCAACACGAAGACATTACTAAATTCGTCAAATTAAGGAACGTTAATTGGAAAGATTTGCGTGCTTATAATGTTTTGTAAAGTAGCAGGAAATTCGGCACTTTAACTTTAAAAATATTTATGGGAAACTATCTTCAAATACGAAATTAGTAACATTTTGGAACAGGTAATTGAGGAAATTAAGAAAGATATGCATATCCATGAAATAACTTCTGATTGTAAAACTTATAAGAACACATGACATTCATAAAGTCAATTGAGATTTATATAAAATTTCATGAAATTTTTAATTTCTTTTTCGGGTTGTAACCAATTGGTTTTAAACTTGAATTAGTTTTGTTGTTGTGGGTTTAGCTCCTGACACGTGAAAATTACATAAACTTAAGAGTCGTTAACGAAAACATGCTTACACACATTTAATCTAATTCTTATAGGTTTATTCAAGGAACTGAAAACATACAGTATATTAGGTACTGTATGTTTGTGCTGACAATAAGGCAATGAAAAAAGTGGATGGGAAAAGGTGTGTGACTGAAGATAACATATTTACAGTATGATTTTCTTAACTTTTTTATAATAAATGCATGCCGAAGTTGATATCCCAAGCCTTAAAACCAATTCGGTATATGTGTGTTTAAATTTGACATCCACCGATCTACAATCGTTTTTAGGTCACACGTGCACACATTCAGCAGCAGAAATAGGTTGATTTTTTACAAAACACTAAAAGAAATGGAATGTAGTTCTATGTGGAACGTATTTATTTCAATTATGCTCAAAAATTTATTGTTGATATGTTAATATACAACGTTAATATCTTTCCTATATTAACGTAAAACTACATAAAATTTCTAGATTTCTTTGCAATGAAATCCTTTATAGATAGGAAAGCACCTTCTATTACAAATGAAAGGGCTATAAGATATCTTTATAACGAATTTAGCCCAGTGCAGAACTTTAAATTAAACTCGAGATACAACTCAAAATAAATCTTTTGTACATAGTTTCTTAATTATGCCTTCTAGTATGAAATCATCTGGAATAATTTCCCAGCAGATTCTTCCTCTAACCTCAATTTTTAGGGAGATACATCCAATTTACAAATTCTATAGGTGAAATGAAATGGTGCTTCACGAGACCGAAGCAATACCGAGAGTTGCCCTAATCTCGTCGAGACTAAATTTTTCTACCCTTGCCTCGATCTCGCACAGCAATAACAAGCTATTTCAAAATTAAACAGATTTAAAATTCGATAAACAACTTAATCACTTTAAAAAATTATTTATTTTAACTTAACAAAAAAAATTTTATGACCTTTTTATACTGAATTTATAATATAATATTAGTAGGCAATGATCTAATAATACATTTACTATGCTGTTCAGAAAAACCCACGCCACAAAAACCTGCTATAAGATCTTTAAGTGCTTTAGTGCTTTAATTTCTAACCACCTTTTTAACAAAATTGGTTCCATCAATTAAATCTGTTTAATAGTTATTGTACTTCTAAAAGTAATTTAAAATTGGAGAATTCTTTCGCTTCCTATTCAAGCATCTATTATATACATAGATATATATTTTTCATTATTTTGCCTTTATTCAACAAATACATGGAACGGATAATGCATAAGTGTTATTGTGTTGTTATTTACCTGACATCATTGTCAGTCAACAGGGTGTTGCTAGTCGTTTATGGTTGTTTAATGAAACTAGGAATTTCCCAAATGTATAGGTGCAAATAGCAAATCTCAACGAGACCACGAGAGTTGATAAAATTTTATCTCGTCTCGACGAAACTCTCGGTTGATTTAGTATCGTCTTGGTCTCGACAATTCTTGAGGACCCTCGTCCTCTACCTTTACCTTTCGATACCTTTCGAGGTTTTGTCTCGGTATAGTGAGGCCTTAAATGCAATTTCTATGAAATGTTTAAATTTTGTGGAAAGGTCTTTGATATTAATATTTATAAGTTTAATAGGGGCAGTTGGAACTATATTCCATTCGGAAAATCGAGAGAGTAATAAAATGTCATTATAAATGCAAATCCTCAAAAATTGTAGTACTGGCGAGATATGTATAAACATTGCATTTAGTTATACGTCTCTGTACTGTGCCTAGGAACTATTACATTGAAAAGCACCCGGATCAAATTTCTACCTGCGTTCGGGTCAAGGGATATAATCCGTCTTTATCTTTCTTATGAAGAATTGAATGCTCTTTCTCTATTACTCCAATTCGGTTATTTCGCACTGTTTTCGTTTACTTGAAATCGTCACATCAGAGTCACGCCATGGGGTTTTTTATTTAAAGAAAAAAAGTAATCATAAGCAATATTTGTTTATTTAGAATTTATGGAACCTATATATAAATAATAAATTTATACCGTGAGGTCGAAATGAAACTATAATTAATTCACTTTTACTCAAAGAACTGAACTTTTCCTAATATTATACCTAACACTGGCATATGCCATAAGGGATAGAAATATACATCAATCCAAATTAATTACTTACTAAATTAATATATCAAAAGCACAAAGTATACATAACATCACTTTTGTCCAAGCTTATAAGAAACAAAAAAATTTTAAAACGAGAAACGTGGCACAATTTCACAAATTATACAAAAGAAGTAACTGAATGGCTTAAAATAATAATATATTTATTGGAAATAAACGTTTTTTTACAAGAATAACAAATCTTGTTTAAACAGTTCAAAACGGTTTAAATCTTACGTTAATAATAATATAGGTAACTATAAGTATACCTAAATCGATTTTCAGAAATCTCATTTTCTCGTACAAGAATCCGTTCAGGTATAGAAAAGGTACACGTTCAAAAGAAAAAGGAGTAATCGTGAGGTTTTGGAAAGACGCAATGTTCAGGAATGTTTTCAAGTTGAAATTAATTAATATTCAGAATCATCTAAAGAACTCTCTTCATTGATATCCTGTGCAGTAATGATTAAGGGTTCCACGGCGTTATCAATCATAAAATCTAACTCCCAAAATTTTTCTTCTTCTTTTATAACATGATTTATGACTTTTTGCCAATTTTCAGAGGTGGTTCTGCGAATGGATTCTTCCAGAAGAATTTTAACATCTTTTAATTTAAATGTTTTATTTTCCCGAGCAACATAGCCTTTTACCTGAGCCCATATTAATTCTATGGGATTGAGTTCGCAGTGATAGGGCGGAAGACGAAGCACAGTTATTTGGCGATTTTGTGCCATTTCATCAACTGCATACCTTTTACGAAAGTTGCAGGTCTTTACAATTGATATCAATTCCGATTTGACCATGTCCTCCTTATACGGAATATTTTTTCTTATCAGCCAATTTAAAATTTCAGCCTTCCGCCAAGAAATTACCGGGGATTTATCGACCTGTCTGGAATGATAGCTCGCATTATCCATGACAATTACGGAACCAGGTGGGATGAGATCGAGCATTTGAACGAAGTACTCCTCGAAAACGTCCGCGTTCATGTCTTCATGATAATCTCCCGTCTTCTTCGATTCAAAAAGAAGTAAGCCGCCATCCACAAAGCCACTAGTACTGCCGATGTGGGTAACAATAAGTCGTTTACCTTTTCCAGCCGGTGCTTTTAGTCCTGTTGATAAACCTTCTAAAAAGGCTTGTCGCGGATTCACCACACTTTTGTCCTGCCACACTTTTCCCACGGTATATCCTTGGTTTACCCAGGTTTCATCCAGATAAAAAATAGCCCTTCCTTCTTGTCGAAATTTTTTAATATCTCTGAGGTAGCTTCTTCGCCAGCAAATAATTTCATCGGATTCCCGAAGAGGAGAAGTTTTAATTCGCTTATCCCAACAAATACCTAGTTCCTTCAGAATCGTCCACAACTTGGTCCTTTTCAATGTCATACAGTCTTCTGGCAGTTCATGTAACATTTTATCCAATGTTGGGATTTCACGTTTGAAAAAAAAGGAATGAAGCGTTCGACGAATGAGTCTCTTGCTATCCTTATCAACAAGCATTTGAGGTCTTCCTGGTGCAGATTTTGGAGCCTTCACCTCTCCACTCCTCTCTTCCCTTTTGACGCGATATATCGTTGATTTTCCATATCCCGTCATTTTGTGACACATTTCAACTAGGTCATCTACGCTGGATTTAGGATGTAGATGTTTCAATCCGTTAAATACATTTAAAACAACCACTTTTTCACGACACGATAACGCCCTCTTATTCGGTAACTTACACGGGGTAAAGTTCATAAGACTTGACATATTTAATTCTTGATAGTAAGACTATTAGAATAAGAATAACCGAAATTCAGGTATTTCCCTTTTATACCTCCTTCAACGGAGGGAGAACTTTCGACCCCATTTCCAGGTAATTCTTAATCCTACAGGTAAATCTCTGGTAACAGTTAACTAAGTAGTTTAGTGGAAGAGTAAAGGTGCCTGAACAAATTATTAAGTGTCCACATTAAAAAAGACCCTTTCCAAAATGGTCTCCGAGTTGACGAATTGTCTAAAAGTATTCAATATTTACAAGTAATATCATTCATTGATATATTTCGTTAACGGCACCGATTAAATTGGTAATTATATGAATTCATTCCTTTTAGGTTCAATCCTTAATCACTATATGTACGATACAACTTCAAGAAATTTTAAAATGGAAACAGTTCCATGGGTGAATTTAATTTATATTTAAAAATCAGGGAAATAAGGATGGTACGCCCTTTGTTACAACCCTAACCTCCGATTTTGAGTTATTTATTACTCTCTCCCTATTTCGAATGGAGTATAATTAGAAACAAAATTATTTATAAATTTATACACATTTTACATTATATTTGTATTTGCAAAGGTAGTTATTAAAAAAAGACAGTAACAGTTCATATACATTTTGCGTAGTTGGACAAAATTATTTGAGTGTTTGTAAACGTTTTTCTTGAAATTACATTTCACAAGTAGTACGATACTCGCCCATTTAAAACTAGGAAGTAATAACTGAGCTCTAGGTTAGTTAGGTTTAAGTATTTTATACCACGATAGGCATTTTTTGAATTCCCAAATATTTGCTCTGCAGTTAATGATAACTCGGGAGGTCGATAAACATTTTCTATAAAAGTGAGTCTATTTCAAATGTCGAAATTAAATCATAGTCTTTAAAACAGCCAAAACGTTTAACGTTTCCAGTATTGTGAATCATGTATTGAGAACGTTATGCATTTTGAACATAATTTCCATTTCCAGGGTTTAATCCACCTCTAATCGAACTCATCTCGTTGCGGTTACATAATGACACCCTCATACGACGATTGATGCTTTTTCTACTTCTACTATTTGAACATAGGTACCGTTATCACATCCCTCCCTTGTGATAGTTAATTCCCGTGGACAATTCTATCACTATTCCCGGAGTTTCGTAAACATCCCTTGTGTATGTATTCGTTCCCCCGTTCCCGGGATGTACTCAGGACTCACGTGTGTGAATTATAGATTTTGGCGGTGATGCCAGGGGAAGATATCAAGGGGGGAGGTGGGTGGGAGAGGGGATGAGGAGGAGACGTGTGGGGGAATCGTATGTGGGCCGATTCGGGATTTGCGGGAACATGTTGCTATACACGCCATACAAGGATACAAGTACATACATATGTTGCGAGTTACATGAGATTAATAAGTAAAAATCTAATGGGGGATGTTCAGGAATTGTCCTCCTCCGAGTTTATTAAAATAACGCATTTTTCCGCCTGTGTAATAAGGTGGGAGGTATTACAGCACTGAGCACTCTCATAGCATATATGGATCATGGTGTCACAAATGATAATTTAGACGAAATAAATATTGATACCGCCATATATATGTATGTAGTTAATAAAATATCCACTACTAGTTATTAAATTGAGATAAAAATAAACTGGAAGTCTTCATCAGTTTTCTCTTCGGGTACCTATTCCTCCGTTTGTTTTATAAATTCGAGCTTCATCCGATACGGTTCACTTTTGTAGGTCGAAGCTGAGGTTAACCGCAAGAATACAATTAGCAGCATTTTAAGAATTATTAACGTCTCTCTCTTTTTTTTTATCGAATTATCATCAGTTCTTAAGGTAGAGACCTCCTGCTACGTCCTAGTATTACCCAATTAGAGGTTATAAATGGCGGGGAGGGAAATGAAACACGTTCCGGAAAAGAGCGTTATAAACGCAAGAAAAAATGCGATAATCGTCTTTAACAATGAGAACGCAAAAGTCGGAAGCAAATGGGAATGGGAATTCCAGTTTTTCATTGGTGTAACTTCTGGGGCCTGACTCTTGAGATATGTATGTAAGAGATAGGATGTCATTTTTACTGAGTGCTTCAATTTGTTTAAACTTATTGGTGAATGAATCAACGTTGTTTACGTATTTTCATGCACTCACACCATCGGTAACTCGATTCATCGTGTGCATTACATTGAATCACCGACCTGACGTTAATTCCGTTTTTTGTGTTAGTATCATATTTCTCACGATTAAGTATGATGGCACCGTTCTGGTATTCTATACATTCAGAATTGATGCCATTTTTAAATTCCCGCCAAATTGATGCAATTAATTAAGTCAGCCGGATCGTTACCAGTTTCTGAAGCATTAAATATGACCGACTCTTTTTCTGGACTTATCGAAATACTCGTGTAACCTCGATTCGATGAAATCGCCGAATAATAATCTATCGAATTTTTTTTTGTCGGAATACGTGAAGAGAAACTTTCACCTACGCGCGCCAATGCCGACCTCGAAATAAACAGTTGCATTGTGCACTAAATCGTTAAATAACGAAACGAGAGAAGAAGTCGAGGTAATGAGGAATAGCGTAAGAGCCAGAGTACGAGGACTATGCAAGTAAAACGTTAGTTTTCTTATGAGTCCCTATGTGTAATTTTTCATCACGTCGTGTTTTCTAAATTAGTATTCAAGAGTTGTCACTTATGATTTACTACAGAGGAACATCTCGAAAGCAATTAGTTGTAACTGCAAAACAGTACGGGCCTAATATTTTTATTAAAAAAATACACAAATAATACATCACAATACACTAATATCACAAATAGTAAATTGTTTATTGTTGCTCTGGCAACTGCACAGTAAGAGTAGTGGATCTGCACAACACCTGACAGGTAGTGTGGTAGGGTAGCGGCGGGTAGCGCCGGTATCGATAAATGTTCGATTTTTGTAACGTGCTTAATAATTTAGGCCAATTATAGAGTTTAAAATTGGTTATTTTAATATTTTAGATAATGTGACAGATATGTTAGGGACAAATGTGGCCAAACTCATTAAAATCACATTTTTTCTTCCTGCCTCTAGTTTATAGAAGAGGGAAAACGGCCAGAAGTTAGTGGCTCGACGAATAAGTACAGATGGGCATTAACAATAAACAATACAGCTTTTAGCTTTAGCATACCTTCTTCCAAGCTGATATTGCATTTCTTAACCAAAACTGGGGTAATCTTTTAAACTTTCCTTTGAAGGATAAAGTTGATTACCAATGGCGATGGCGGAATTATCATCAAGCATTGGTGAGATGGTGTTAACCATTTCTCATAAGATTCCCCATTCTCATTTTCCTATCTCTTCATAGTAGTCAAATGTTTTGTTCTATTCAAACATCCATGAGGCACCAGAAACAAAGCTATCTCCATCACCCATATTGGATATCGTTAAGTGTCCCTGTTCCCGAAGGATTTTTCAGTCCGTGGAAAGACTATTGAAGAAGGCTTGCCTGCTGTAGGCCCGGTTCCGTCCTTCCACGTTTTCTGACCATTCTTATGCCATGTTTCGTCTAAATAATAATTGTCTTGCCTTATTCTCCATATCGTTCAATCGTTTTTAATATCCCTCTCTCCCACATATTGCTTCATTTCGATCTGTTAACATTGACTATTACAATAATAAACAACAAAAGTCTATTTTTCCATAATAATATTATATATACATATATTATTGTATGTCCAATGCTAACAACAGTTTTTTGGTCGAGAAAATTACTTTAGGGTAAATATATGTCATGATTTCCATGATGTAATTCATCAGACTGATAACTACGTTAAGGATATGAGTATGTTTATAAATAAGTTTAGATTTCTATTCCCTCAAGTTTCAACAACTTTGTCTAAGAAGTTATTTGAATCAACAGAAACCACACAGCACATAATATATTCTAACGATGTTTCAAGGGTGTTTCCCTTAGAAATAGTTGTTTTGTTTACACCACTAAAAGGAAAATAAGGTTCTGTAAATTGGTTTCGCTAATATTTTATTTGTTTATTGTGTTTGCTGTTAAAGCTTTGTATGGAAGTAATCTCAGCTTTATTGTCATTTTTACCTTTGCCATTGAGCGCTGCATCTGCCGAGATGTCTTTTCCAAAATAAAAAATTGTAAAAACATATTTACAAAATAACTATTAAGCTACTAAGAACTTAAGAATTTTAGCTACTAATAAGTGTTAAGCTACTAAGGTTAATTAGCTCAAAATAAAATAAGTATTTATCTCTGCTTTCCATAGAGGCGAAGAAAGCTGGCACTGTGGGCAAAAATTACTTAATTAAGTATATTGCAGATGCAGGTGATTTGATTTTTTTTCAGAGTTTTTACCGTTTCTGGTTTTCGGGATTAACTTTTTTCCAATTGTACCATACGAGTATCATTTGCTTAGTTTGCCTGTTTATACGAGTATAATGTTGCCTTTTACTTGAGTTGTATTATCTAAATAAGTAGAGACACAACTTATATTTCCTGCTAGTTATATTAATTAGTATATAAATATATATAATATTTATACATATGTATATGTATAATTGCTGGTTTGTTTTCTATCCTCAATAAGATTTTTTGTGAGGATTTTCTGTTACAGCTTCAGATACCGTTATATTATTGTAACTATAAAATTGTGATTTTTCGTTACATATTTTAAAGGAAAACTCGGTATGTCTGAATTTTTATGTTTTTTGGTTCATTCTGGTTTCTTAGAATATCCCATTATTTTTCGAATAGTTTAAAAAGTAAATTTTTAACAAAAAGGGGGGTTGCAGAATTTGTCGCTATGCCACTTCTATGAACTTAATGAAGACAACAATTAAAATTTAATACTCTTGGACTAACATATAACAAAGTTCTTTCATAATATATATTAATTTAACTAAAACACACCTGTTTGAGTTGTGCCAGTATTGCTGTACATAAGCGAAGTATTGTCTCTAGGTACCTGTGTTACCAATATTATTGTTTAATTTGTTTAATTCATATACAACTTGTTTCCATCAATCCTTATTCAGTTTCCTTCTAAGATTCATATATCAATTTTGTGTTCATAGACCACACAAACCATAGATTTGATACCATTACATTTTATTAGCAACGCATGTCATATAGATTTGAGTTTATCGCTCTACTTACATTGAAACCACAATAATTGGAAGCAGTAATTCTCATGAATGAAAACCTCAAACTTTTTTAACAGGACCAAAGAATAAATTCATTTTACACGAACGCGATCTGAAAAGAATTCTGATTATAAACAGAAACATCGTTATACTGAGTTAAGGTATGGAAAGAAAGTTGAAAAAAATTTGTTGTAATGCAGTACCACGTTTAATGAATCAATAAAGGGTAATATATTGCAATGAAATAAATATCAGAAACTGGAAGATTTATTCTGTATATAATCGTCAAAGTAACTGCGAAAGATATTTGTCAATTTTATTCCGAAATATTTCAAGAAGAACTCCAGTTATTTTGATTGTAATGTTGGCAATACCATAAACAGAAGTTTTGGAACAATCACCCAACAAATATGTCATGATGACGCTAATAAAAATACACACGTGTCACTTCATATTTTCCTTGCATTAATCCTTGCTTCTTTAGTTGTTGTGCAAAAAATTGTTTTTGCAGTTTTACTGTATAGGAAGCCTTGTTTGAACTCAAAATAAAACACACACAGAAGTATGTGAGCTAAAGATAGAAAACAAATGAATTAGCCGTCCTCATAAAAATTAAACAAACCTTTTGGTGAGACACTAAAATTAGTCTTGACTTGACGACGATTACACTTAGTTAACCACCAAACTATCCCTTAGGCGACTAAATCAAGCAACGCTCTAGTGTGGATTAGAGTGTGACTGATTTTAAACGAATCATATGTGAGCTTTGATACTAATCTATCCTATATCATCGGTTAATTAGTTCTTAACGGCGATAAAATTGGATTCTGACAAAGATCAATAATATTTTGGTAACATTATAACCATTCTAAATATTCATGTTTATGCATAAGGTTAACCAATGTCATATTTGATAATTTGAGATAGAAGGTAAGGTGTAAAGACCAGTTTCAATTTCCACGCAAAAGATATTACAACTTGCAACTACAAAAAAAATTGATTTGTTCTAAAATGATAGCTGACAACTAATTGTTTATTTATGGCAAAAAAATTGTAGGCATTTTAGAGGAGTAAAGTACCTTTGATAAATCACTGGTTTCGTGTATCTCTATTTTTTCGTTTAGATGTAGTTAGGACATAGGCACGCATATACCGTGTTGTTAAATTCATAAAGCAATTTCGGCCTGTTTATAAAGTAGAAAGGAGCAACCATTAGCGAAGTGAAACATAGAACTTTCGCCCAAAGGTAGACGACATCAAAGGGATCGTACGCTGTTTGAATTAGCTAGATAGTAATTTTTTGTTTATTTTGTAATTCCTTTGTTATACTTATATATCGGTCCGGTTGGTATCAGTGAACCTAAGTGCATTGCATTCAGAGAGGCGAAAGAAAGTCCCGTTCGAAGGAATTTCACGCACCTTGCGTTCGTCGATTCTCTCCTCTCTTTTTCCTCCTTTGTTTTCGGCCCCTCACGAAATTCTCTCTTCTCTCGGGTCGTGCATAATACGGTTCATTCACGTTCTTTTCACGGCCGCCGGATTTTTGTATGCGGCCGAGAGAGGGAGGAGGAAGAAAAGAGTAATGATAGGTTGGGAGGCCATTGTTCCGAGGAAATTAGAAGGTCCTGTTGGATTTATGGGAGCAAATTCGGTCGCAGGGATTTTCGCTGGGAGGTCCTTAAAACGTCGACGACACTCGATTTTTGACGAGATTTAAATCTTCCCCCTCGGTGAATGGATCTGGAGCAGCAAGACGGGCTGTCTCGTGGGGAGAAAAAATGGGGCACCGGGATACGGAAAGGTGTCGAGGTGGTTGGATTTACGGCTCAATTTGAAGTCCCCAGCGTTGTTACTGTACTGTAACTTTCACGTAAGCGCTTTATTCGTTAAGTCACATTACATCGTGTAGTTTATTACTCCAGAAATTAAAAATAATCACAGAACTCAGATTTAACCAGTCAGCAAACTTTTATAAACCTAAACAGACATACCAGACCCCTGATATGATCAGTCAGGCGTTGTTCAGTTCAGTCAGGTTAGTTGGAACTCTTTTCCCTTCAACATTCTTCTTCTAGTGCCTATTCGTTTCGAATATTGGCGACCATCCTGGCTATGATGACCTTGTTGACTGCTGCTTTCAACAGTTCTGTGGTTGTTTCTGAATACCGTGTTCTTAGGTTTTTGAGCCATGATATCCTTTTTCTTCCGGGCCCTCTCTTTCCAAACACTTTTCCTTGGAGGATGGATTTTAAGAGTTTGTATTTGTTGAAATTTGTATTTGTATGTCCGAGATATTCCAGTTTCCTTCTCTTAATCGTTTTCATCACCTCTTTTTCGTTCCCCATTCTTTCCAGTATTTTTTCGTTGGTCACTCTATCTACCCATGATATTCTAAGAATTCTTCTGTATAGCCACATCTCGAAGGCTTCGAGCTTCTTTTGTGTTGCTTCTGTCAATGTCCAGGATTCCATGCCATAGTACAATATGGAGAACACATAGCATCGCAGGAGTTTTACTTTGATATCTAATTTGAGGTTATGGCTTTCGAAAATCTTAGACATTTTGATGTAGGCATCTCTTGCTTTTTCTATTTTACATCTTATTTCTTGTGAGTGGTCCCATTGTTCGTTTATCAATGTTCCCAGGTAGACAAGTTTGGATACCCGTTCTATTGGTATATTTTTAATATATAGTTGGCAGTTTTCTCTCTTCTTTTTACTTATGATCATAAATTTTGTTTTGTTGATGTTCATTTCTAGCCCATATCGTTCACTTACTTCATTCACTTTGTTCATTAGCTGTTGTAGACCTTCTATACTATCTGCAAATATGACGGTATCATCTGCATATCGGATATTATTCAGTCGTTCTCCGTTTACAAGAATTCCATTATCATCGTTTTCCAGAGCTTCTCTAAATATCTCTTCTGAATACAGATTGAATATCAGAAGGGAGATAATACACCCTTGTCGTACGCCCCGCAGAATGTTAACTGCCTCTGTTGTTTCATCTCCAGCGTTGATTTTTATGGTGGCTGTCTGGTTCCAGTACAGATTTTGTATAATTCTGAGTCTGAGGTCTTTATCATCCATTCCGGTGCCTTTCAGCACTTGTATCATCTTCTGGTGTTGGACTTTGTCAAACGCCTTTTGGTAGTCTACAAAGCAGATATAATTGTCTCAATTCATGTCCCTACACCGTTGGAATAATACTTGTATACTGAACAGTGCTTACCTTGTTCCCACTCCTTTCATGAAGCCAAATTGTGTGTCTGCTACTCTCTCTTCACACATCTTGTATATTCTGCGATGGATAACCTTAAGGAAAAGCTTTAGTAAATGGCTCATTAAGCTTTTGGTTCTGTATTCTCCGCATTTCTTTGCCCCTTGTTTCTTGGGCAGCAATATAAATTCAGAAATGAGCCATTCTTTCGGGTTGTTGCCGGTGTCATAGATATTGTTAAATATTTTGCAGATCATTTTTATTGATTCTTCGTCCAAAAGCTTTAGGAACTCTGTTTGTATTCCGTCCGGTCCTGGAGCTTTGCCTTCTCTCAGCGATCCTATGGCTGCTTCTATCTCGCTTGTTAGTATTGGTGGTCCAGTTTCTGTTGATAAGGAGGGGGGTCTCCTCTCTCATCGAAGAACAAATTCTCTATGTATTCCTTCCAAGTGTCTTTAATGCTTCCTTGGTCCACAATAAGTTCTCCGTTGTCATTGACGAGTTTTCCTACTGTTCTCTTTTAGTACTTGCAAGTTATTTTTCTCACTTTTTTATGTACGTTGAAGTCATCAAACCTTCGTTGCAGTGCTTCTATTTCCTGGCATTTTTCTTCCATTTCTTTTTGTTTGGCTTCTCTGATCTTTCTTTGTATTTCACGGTGTATCTCACTGTATGTGGTTATGCCATTCTTGTGTTTTCTCCTCTCTTCCATCATCTGTAATATTTCCTCTGTCATCCACATCTTGTTTTGCCTTCCTTCATTCTTCAGAAATTTGTCCTTGACCTCCTCTACCACTCTGTTAAGTGAATGTATTTTCTCTTCCGTGTTTTCGGCTTTTTCTTCGATCTCCCTACAGTTCTCATTCATGGCTTTACTTACTTTGTCCTTCATTATTCTGTCCTTCAGTTTTCTGATGTCATGTTTCTTAGGAATTTTTCGTTGTAGTTTCTTATACCTGGTTTTGTATTCTCCCACCAGAGGGTTATGATCGGACTGGATGTCGGCGCCAGGGTAGGTTTTTACACTTGTGAAGCTGTTTCTATACCTTGCGTTTACCAGGATATAATCTATTTGGTTCCTTATGATAACGTCTTCACCATTATCTCTAGGCGACTTCCACGTATACAGGCGTCTAGGTGGGAGTTTGAAAAAGGTGTTCAGAACAATTAAATTGTGTTCCGCCGCAAACATACTCAGAGTTTCTCCTCTGTCGTTTCTCTCTCCGAGCCCATGTACTCCAACATGCTGTTCTTCCCTTCCTTTGCCTATTTTTGCGTTAAAATCTCCCATCAATATAAGAAGTTCATGTTTCGGTAGGTTATTTATAGTACTGTGAATCTGGTCGTAGAATTCTTGTATTTCTTCGTCACTATGATCGGTTGTAGGTGCATAGACTTGAATGATATTAGTGTTCACTGGTGAAGCGTTGATTTGTATGAGCAGGATTCTGTCGTTTACTGGAACAAAATTACGTACGTGCTTTACTACGCTTTTGTGAACAAGCATTCCCACTCCGTGTTCGTATTTGCCATTCATGGATCCTGAATAGTAGACTCTGTCCATCTACGTCGTAGTAGCTTGAGTCGGGCCATCTCATTTCACTTACATCCATTATGCTGATTTTTGTACGCTCCATATCCTTTAGTGCACATTGGATTTTTCCAGCTTGAGCCATTGTTTTTACATTCCATGGGCATATTCTCTTAATTTGGTTTGTGTTGGTCTTGTTGTTGTGATTCATGTTTCTGTTCATAACCGCTCCCCCCGGAGATCCGATCGGGGAGCTTATTACTCCGGACTTGTGATTTGATCTGAACATATCCATGATGATCTACACTAGGGAAAATCAATATGATCCTTAATGCAGTGGTTTCCCCTTGCCTTCTGCATTCCCCTGCCGTTGACCGTATAGGTTCATCCGCCTTTTGGACCGATTTCTCAGTCCAAGGATCATAGATGGCTCTGCCTCTTAACTGCTCCTCCACCCGAAGCTGTTGGCTATTAAGAGGGGGATTACCTATCCCGGTAATCACTCGGTCGACAGAGCCTCGTCAGTTTCTAACAGGGTGCACCAACGTGTAGGTGAGGTTGTCATTTGGGCCAGCTTACATGTGTGTCGTCACCCCTTACACCCCTTCAACATGATGACAGGAAAATCATCAAGGAAGCAATCTTTCTAAAATCATAATATTGCAACGTTTTGCTGTTTGAAAATAATTAACACTGCGCGACATGTCGTAACTAATTTATTTTCACTAACACTAACGCTTATTATCTAATTTGTATTCATTCTCCATCGTCGTTCACTCATTACTGAGAATCGTGATCATTAACAACTTGTGACGTTATTTCTCTCCATTGACTTCGGTCCCGAGCTATATTTACGGAACTGCAGAACAAACTACCGGTGGCCTGTTGGATCTGATCAGTCCATCTGGTTGGTGAGCGCCCTCTAAACCTTCGCCCTTCTGTGTTTCCCGAAACTATCAGCCTTTCCAGGTTGTTTTCATCTCTTCGCACGATATGTCCAAAAAAAGCTCAATATGGATGTTCAGTTCTCTAAGGATTGACTCGTTCGTCCTGTGCGCCATCCACGGAATTCGGAGCATGCGTCTCCAGCACCACATCTCGAAGGCATCAATTCTTTTTCTGTCTGCTGCTTTAATTGTCGACGTTTCAGCTCCATATCGGAAGATGGAAAAGATCAACTATTAAACTAGTTTCATTTTAGTGTTTTTCGTAAGAGATCTGTCTTTCAAAATCTTCTAGTCCTATTCAAAGACAATACGGTTTGTCTTTTGTCTTTGTCCTAATGTCTTCGGATGTCACTTTCACTTAAACCCGTGTTACTAATATAAGAACCCAGATACATGATGTGGTCAACGATTTGAAATGTTTTTAGAGTATCTGTCAATTGCAGAGTGTTGGAAAGATCAACTATCAGAATTTTGGTTTTCTCCGCGGTTATCATAAAGCCACAGTTGTTGCTCTCTGTCTCCACTCGGTTTAGGAGATCCAACGTTTCTTCTTTTGACGCAGCTATTATTGTTGTATCGTCTGCATATCTCAGATTTGTAATCTTTTTAAATGCAATTGAAATTTCTCCATGCCATTCATCCAATGCCTTTCTCATTATGTATTCTCCATAGATGCTATAGAGATCTGGAGAGAGGATGCATCCCTGACGAACACCCCTGCAGGTCTTGAATGGGGGCGAGTGCTGGTTGTCTATTCTCACCTTGGCCATGCTTGTGTCGTTGCATTTCTCTATGAGTTGTCGTAGATTAACCACATGTTCTCTGGTACCTTTGCCCTTCACAAATTCTGCCGGTTCCTGAGAAATCTGTTGATCCAGATAAGTCTCTAAACGTCACTTTATAATACGAAGTAGAATATTACACCGATGTGATATCAAAGAAGTGGTACGGTAGTTGCTACACTTTGTCCAATTTTTATTACAAACTGTGTATTTATCTCTGCTCACTGCTGCTCCGTTCGATGGCTCGCCGCGTTGGATGTTTTATGACTGCCTCAGCCTCATCTCGGCTGGCGGTCTCTTTTTATGTCTGCCGCATTATCGCTTCGGGAATATTCTCGTCGCCACGAAGGATCCCGAATTCCAGAAACTAATATCGCTTCGGGAACATTCTCGTCGCTTCGAATTCCGAGAGTTCACATCGGACACTTCCCGATTTATGTTTATTTTACGTCCGGACTTTCCGTTACAATATAAACATATATCCAATATAGCACAATGTGAACGTGATTTTCAACTTTTCAAATTTGCCTTTTTAAATTTAAAAAGGCAAAAATATGACCTTTGGCTAAGAACCAATAACAAACAAACTCATCAATAGTGCAGTTTTACTATCTTTGAGTAAATACATGCTGTCTCACGTTGTTTTTGTTTGGCCCAGCCAATATCTCCGAAATACGTAGTCCTACATTTGGAAAAAAATCGCTTTAGTTGTGTTCAAATATCTCTTTGTTCATAAATGTTAGTTTGGTTTAGTTCTTAAAAATTATCACCAAATTAAGATTTTTAAATGTCACCACTTTTATTTCGCCAATTGACTAAACTAGCATTTATTCCTTACATAATTATCTTACACTAAAATTTTTAATAAATGTACAAAGGCAAAAAGCAGGAAATGGGTCTTTTAACTTTACTCACGTTTTTCACTTATTTCATTATTTTGATTTATTGTCAAAAAATTTTTTACTGATACCAGTGTCACAGATTTATTATTTAATTATTTGTTATAGTCATTACAAATTTCTATCGCAAAGTTTATAATTGTAATTTAATCACCAATTATTTCTCCGTGGCAAGGATGGGGTACATATTTGTAGTTTAATGCTATATCAAGGAGACAACTTGGCTTTGAAACACTGCACAACTATGTCTTTGATAACAATATATGATGAAGCTATTAATTTAATTAAGAGATACCTACCAACGTACTTACTTACCTACATATTATTTTACAGGTTATGTTATTACAAATAGCCTTACCTATGTTTATTCACGTGAAATCTTAGGTCCTTCTCGAAATTATGCAGAGCAAAACTGAAATAACGTCTTCTTCTCTTACAGTAGTGGGTCTAATCTACAATGTGGAAAGCCAGAGCTAATAGCTTCCAACGAAAATGATCCTTTTTGAATTCTTGAATGCACTTAGATTCTTGCAATAAACACAAAATGTTACTTTCGCTTCTTGCTTATCACTGAAACGTTGGTTTTTACACTTACAATTTTGGTTAGTAATTTGATTGGTTTGATAATTTTGGATTAATTTATTTTTCTATGCTTGGTTGTAACTCCCGACTTGAACACTGTAAATGACAGACGGGTAATGTAAATTAACCTCTATTTATTTTTACTGACAAATTCACAGAATAGGAACTCTGGAACACGACATAGCTGCATTCTTTTAGTAACCTGCAGCAAGTTATATCCGTGGAATTCTTATGCCATGAATTTCTGTCAGAAGGTTAATTTAGTGTTATTGTCAGTGGTTAGGTTAGTTTTATTTTAATAATTAAAGAAGAAAGTCAGATTTGGAAAAATATCTTCGAGATTCAAAAGTTCGTAATCAAAGAAATGTTCATGTAAAAATTTCATAGCTTAAGATGTCTTCGTTTTCGCTTATCCGAACCGACATACAAACATACTTACCAAACAAACTACATAGGTGAAGGGATAATAAATTTTTAAACTTATTTTATAGAAAAATGTCTATATACATTTTTGATATAAAAAGCTTTTTTTAATGAATATGTACTTGCCTACGTGGTTCATTATTCTAAAACTTCAATTCGAACATAGACAGCTGAAATTTGTATAAGTAAGTCGTCTGTGCAAAGAGTATTGAAAATGCCGCCCCTTTGCGCCGATTTTTATTCCTCATACGTTGATTAAAGACTAAGTTATCGAAAGTAACTAAAGATAATGTCGAGTTCTTTGATAGAATGATGTGGACTGACTAATCAAACCTTCATAATAAAGGCAAGGAAAATCGCCAAATCGCCACAACACGCATTACTGGTCAGATGAAAACCTATACTGGGCGAGACAAGCAAATTTTCAAACTGTCCAGCTAATGTTTGATGTGGATTATGTAATAGTCGCGTCATGGGTCCATATTTTTATGACTGCCTACTGACCTGATATATTAGACCAGTGAAAAAGAAATTATGTGGTGGCACCAGTTTCGTAATAACATCAAAGCACATGTTATATTAGGATAGCTGCTTTTGTAGTTTATTTTTGATCTCGTGAATAATTCATGCTAGTCTTTACATAACTTCTTGAAAAGCTAGTTGTTTTTCCGTTATAATTGCTACCATAACCGGTTTCCATTTACTTTTCATATCTGGCTACATGTCATATCATATACTCTTTGCCCGAAATCATAGTGGCAATGATCATGGTTGGCTGCAATGGTTAAGTGCAATAGATTCTAGCTAAACTACACTGCATCTAGTGACCCGTATGCTTTGTGCATTTGCGTACTTATGTACATGCATGTACACATGTTGCATATTTATATATACAATGAATAATCAGTGTTTGTCCTACCCCACACCTGGAAGGAGAATTGTGTAGTAACCTTTTAACTGATGAGGACGTTACCCCTATAGTTCGCTCTGGTTTAGTATATTAGTTGGCAAAGACTTCGTGTTTTCTTCTGGTCTACACATACAATGAATAATAACTAAATAATAAAATTAAACTAATAAGGAATAAATTATTATTTTTATTGTTATTATTATTATTATTGTTATTAAATAAAGGATGTGCTAAAAATGGAAAATTCCATTCCTGGTATAAGTCTTTATACATTCATTAAAATTTTATTTTAGACACCATGATGTGTAATAAATAAGTGGTAAATTAAGAATCAATAAAATTGTTTAAAATTAGTGAGTGTGCTTTAAAAAAAAAAATGAAAGTTAGTGATGGACTCTAAGGAATGATTTAACCTAAATATCGACTTTGAACGCGCCCACACGCTTATTTGACTATAGTAACTGAATTCATTTTTTTTCCAAATTTTACAACGACGTTTCTCAGAGATAGTGGGTGGGCAGAAACACGTGGTACACCCTGTATAACTAGACACAATTACTCAAAAAATAAGCTGAGAACCTACACTAATAAATAGATGAATATTTTCCAGTAACATATCAGTATTTTTAAGAAACCAACATATTGCAGAAGTTCAGGTTCAATTACATAAAATATTTGTAAGGTTCCTTCTGACATTTTTAATCAATCAAGAACATATATCAATATGACTTAGTAGGAAATGCAAACGTTACTATAAATGTAAAAATTGGAAGTCATTACAGGTCAACAGGCGGAATACCAAAATAAGGGAAAGGTGTTACGTCAATCACAGAATAAGAGTGGAAAAAAAGAAGATGGTGTTGGTAGCAAACGAAGGGAACCCAAAAGCCAAAAGACCAATTTGAGGCACACGTGTAGGGTTACAAACACCTTTAGGAAGATCTCCAAAGGAATGGAGAGCCACTTTTAAGCAACAGCGATATGGATTTGTGAGTTGCTTCGATTTCCCAGCTTTATTATTTCAAGTTTCGCTTATTAAAAAACAAATGTTATACATTTAGTATTATTTGTTATTCTTTGTGCATTTTTACGTTCCCACGGTGGAATCGGATTTGTTTCTAATTTCCACAAATCGAGCGTGCTCGAAATTAAATTCGTCCCTATTAAAACGATCTAATACATATTTTCCGCATCGATTTACCATCAAAGGCGAAAGCGTAAAGTTCTCGAAAATCAAAATGTCCCAGCGAGCCGATAAATTGAAGAAATACAAGTGAGATTTTGGCTCGAATAAAAGGTTTATGACATCTGAGAGAGTAAGAGAGGGAGAAAAAGTGAAATTGGAACTGGAGAACTTAATCTTGTGTAACGAACGGATATGGCTGTCGTATATATAAAAAGGAAAGAGTAGAAATTGAGTTGTAACCTGTAACGCATTGTTAAGATTCGATAAGTCTTTTATGACGTTACCTGTATAAATCATCGTTACGGAGAGGGGGTTTAAAGACCGTTTTCGGCGACCGGGAAGGAACGCACGAGTCGGGAATATTAGGGGAGAAAAGTCGAATGTGAAATTCTGGAAAATTTTTGTCCCTTAGAGGGTTTTAAATGGCGACCAATCGAATAAACCACTTTAATCTCGATTAGGACTGAAAAGCAAACGGGCAGTTATCTCTTATCGAACAGTAACTATGGAGTCATAAGAGTCACTAACACTAATAAACCATATGGGATGTACATACGTATGCAGATTTTAAATTGGAGGGCCACGCTTAATAACTATGTGAACTAGGTATAAAAAATAAATATTTGGCGTAATTTTATGGTTTCTGCAATCCAGCGTAACAATGAAATGGTAGCAAATTTTTAAATAACAATTATAGACAACGATTAATACTTGACCATACTGTAACTATTTCAGTTGTTGGGGAAACGCGCCCAGTTTGTCATCTTAATATTTTCGTTGTTAATGAAATCCATTTCTATCATTACTACCATATTTTTCTCTTTCTCTGACAATTACGAGCATTTACTTCCATAAGTTAAAATCGGTTTATCATTTTGGTTTGCAGTGTCTTTTTGTTTTACCAGAATTACAAGTTTAGAAAACAGTCATTTTCCTTTGTTATATCCTATGTTTGACTTAGCACTTCGTTGTTCCATCTTTCGAAAGGTGGTTTCCAAATTCGCAACATTTTTCCAGTCTATAATATCTCTTATCTTCAAATATTCTGCATTATATTGCACGTATATTATTAGATTTCATATTCTTAGTTTAATTTTCTAAACATATGGTCTTTTTATAAGGAAGGGAAATCTTTATGAACACTAGATGAGATACAGGACATATCAGAAGAAGACACAAAGTAAGTTCTAACTGTAGGAAACCTAAATATTTTATGGCCTCTGGTAATGTGGGACTTCTCGCATATTAGCAATATATTAATAGACTGCAAAGTAGTGACCCTCGATCTCACTTTTCTAAAGGCTAGCTGGAAATCCCATAAGGTATATTCCAAGAATTCATCGATGTTTTCCCTAGATAATTCTTTCATATAACTTTCATAAAGAACTTAATAAATAGATCGGTCTCTTAACGGATCCCACTCCATTGGAAAGGGGTTGCTTTAGAACTAGTTAATTGAACATTATATAAATAATTCTATATGCTTCTACTATGATCTCTGAAAGAATTTTATCCGGACCTGAAATATGTATAAGTTTAATATTCTGACTGCTCCTTCCACTTCTTCTCTAGTGATCAAGGTGACGATTTGATGGTGTTTTCGGATTCATAACCTAATTCTGAGGAGAAAAGATGAACAATGATACTCATTGCATTAGGAACTGCTCATTGGGAACATTACAATTCGCTCGACTTTTAATACAGGCCAGTTAAGAACATAACAGCCAAACATTAGAAAACAATCTCTCTTCATATATTTTTTATATCAGCCAGAGAAAGACCTTTTAAGTACAATTAATAATTTTTGATATACACATGTGCAGACATCACAGAGAATAGGGTGATTGATTACCCAAAGATCCCAATAAATCAGCATAATATATTTCTAGAGCTATAGTTACATCTTGTGGAAAATAATAAATTGGTATTTATTTTATTTCTAATTATGATTACCTATTTTGATAAAATTCCCATTTAGCAATTTCCTCCATTTCAGTTAAAAATGTTTTTTTTTCAATATTTCCAATAATAGTGCGTTTCAGGTCATTAAACTATACCTACTATAGTTATTTAATAACTGACATAATATAATCTACAATGCTTATGATCAGAGACTGGAAAATATGCACTAAAAATGGTGTAAAATATGTATGCAATATGCACAAAAAAACACCAAAATATGCAGCTAAATATGCATTTATTTACAAAAAGTTAACACTAAAAAACAAATATGGTAATCAAAACAATCAATATCAACTTATAATACCTTAATATTTTCATCGTCAACATTATTATTATAGTATGTCATAATATATTTTTCCAAGTTCTCCATTTTGAAATTTAATCTGCGGTCGTTTAAATAGTGTTTATACATCGAAAAAGATATTTTTACATCACAAAAAGTGACTGGAGCAAACTTATAATTAATTAATACTGCTGGATCCAAATTACTGATCTCATCGCAGTTTTCGTTATTAAGGATTTTATTAACATATTGTAGTTTAGAAAATCCTACATTTTTTGTTAGTAACGAGACCATGATTTGAATTTAATAGTTTTTGGACTTCAGAAACGGTTTTAATGCTATAGTACGAATACACAGAATTACGCTATAATTTTCTCATATGAACTGATAGAGAACCAAAATTATCTATAGTCTGAAGAGAATAATTTGGAAATGTTAATGTTTCACAGAAATCGTAATGGTAATACATGGACTGCTCTTCGAAAATAGGACTAAAGGGTGTAAACAGGAAACCAAGCGTTTAACGCAAATTGCTGGTTGTAAAAGCTGTAAAGGGATTATCGCTTGAGATTTCAACATGCTACCTATGTTTAAAGCAGTTGGTGAAGACTTGGTGTTTTCTTCTGGTTTACTATGACCTATGTTTCCTAAGAACTCCGCCATTCAATAAGATATAAAATTTGTGAAATATTAATATCCTGCAACAAATGTTACATGTAAATCCAACCCCTACCACAAAATATTGTAAATATGGCGAAAATATGCATCATCACTAGATTTTACGTAAAATATGCGGCAACCAGTCAGAATGCGCTAAATATGCAAAGGCATATGCCAATATGCAAAAGCATCTAATCCAGTCTCTGCTTATGATTGTAATTGATAATGTAATGATGATGATAATTGAAAATAAACATGATTCAATGGTACTGCACTATCGAATCAAAACAAATTGAATTTAATATAGAGGTAAGGACTCATTCGATATCTATAGTAACAGAATTTTAAGTTTTCTCTGATTAAAAAAGCAAATCAAAATTGTGTTACATATCGCAATAAAATTACCTTTTATCTTTTTATTGAACTCTATTTCGTTCTGATACAATAATACATTACCCTAGGGCCATGTTCTACCTAAACCCTTCTAGCTATTGTAAGGGTTTAGGAAAAACACGTTCCTAAGGTAGTGTATTATCCTATCAAAACGCAACAGGGTTCAGTGGGGAGACAAAGGATCGTTCTATATCCGTATAGTAACAGAATTTTAATGCATTCTTAAAATTTTTATAATTTTCCTAAAATTGCCCTATTTTACATATATTTTCAGATAGTAATCCAATCAGAGAAAACATAAAATTCTATCATTATACCGATATAGAATGATCCTTTATGAAATGGGGTCCATTGAACCCCATTTCACTTTGATACGGCAATACTTTACCCTATTAGGATCATGTTTATTTCTAATTGCCAATTAGAGGTAATTATCTCCATAATCATTGAAGAGATAACAAAACTTTATGAGACTTTTTTGTAGTATATTTTCATTTTGTGAAAATTTTACTAACAACTTTTTCCAGTCCATTTGATAGTTTCTGAGTTATGGCGATTAAAACAATTAATAGTCCAAGAGCTAGCTACATAAAACAGTATCGATAAGGTACACGACACTTGAGTTCATAACTGATTGTAAAAACATTAACCCAACACCAAATGGCGATTCTGCCGGTTCGCATAGGCCGGATATGAAAATGGCGGCCAGTTTTCCACGTCGGGAAAATATACCTGAAAAATCGATAACGTACACGCGTGAAATTTTTTAAGGCATTGTTTAGGCCTTGACTAAGAGTGGTGTACCAGTGGCAGAACGTTAGCAGGTCGGAAAACCCTCGGCAGAAGGAATTGAAAGTCGTTGAAAATTGCCATGAAAAAACCGATAAGGTACACGTGAAAAACTTTTTTCCGTACCCTCTTTATGCCCCAAGGAAGAGCGGAGCGATAGTGGCAGAACATTAGCAAGTCGGAAAACCCCCGGCAGAAGGAACTGAAAGTGATGAAAAACGTCTTGTAGGAACTACATGTAGAATCTACATGGCGTTTCTCATGTCACTCATGACTTTCAGTTCCTACAGGGCGTTCCATGTAGTTCCTACAGGGCGTTTTTCATGACCTTCTGCCAAGGGTTTTCCGACCTTCCAATGTTCTGCCACTATCGCACCGCTCTTCCTTGGGGCCCAAAGGATGTACGGAAAAAAGTTTTTCACGTGTACCTTATCGGTTTTTTCATGGCAATTTTCCCGACTTTCAATTCCTTCTGCCGAGGGTTTTCCGACCTGCTAACGTTCTGCCACTGTTACACCGCTCTTAGTCAAGGCCTAAACAATGCCTTAAAAAAAATTCACGCGTGTACCTTATCGATTTTTCAAGCATGTTTTTCCGACGTGGAAAACTGGCCGCCATTTTCATATCCGGCCTATGCGAACCGGCAGAATCGCCATTTGGTGTTGGGTTAATGTTCTTACAATCAATTATGAACTCAAATGTCGTGTACCTTATCGATACTGTTTTATGTAGCTAGCTCTCCGACTAATATAAATTATTTATAACTTTTGTTTGCACCAACTTACGGAAAAGCGACGAGCATATTTATTATTCGTGTTCAGCAACTTAGAAACCTCCAGAAAGCACTGCTTTTTCTCGCTGCGGTTTTAGTTTCTACAAAACGACCCCTAGCGTAAGAACTATGGTGAGCTAGTGAAAAGTTGGATTTGTTTATGTGTTCCACGCAAAAAATTAATTAGCTAATTTCGCTGTCTACCGCTGGTAGATTCCCACACGCCCTTAAAAAAGTGAAGAACTTAGATGGTTAGATGGAAATTTAATTTACAAAACTTTGGCGCTTCTCTTGGTTTTCAGAACTGTCCTGTATTTTTCCGACATCCTCAAGCTTCTACACGTTTTTGACGGTCTGCCCGGTGGGCTTTTGTTGTTCGGTCTCTCTGTTATTTTGACAATTCTATCAACATCCGTTCTCCTTCTCTTCTTCTTGTGCATCCAGACGGAATGTTTCCAAGCACATCAATCGTATGATTCGAACAGACACGAGAATTTTTTTCAGCGATTCCTCACAAAAACTCGTTTAATTTCGCTTTCTGGCGATGTTTTACTATCTCGCACGTGTTTTGCCAGCGTCTCCCCATAAACAAATGTCGCCCAGGAGAATTCCTAATGGATAAGGATATCCTGCTGCTAACGAGCGAACGTGATTAGTTTGTAATGCTTGGAGAGAGCGAGAGGGTGAAGGCAGGTTCTGGATCCTTAGGAGAATACGACGTGAAATTGGGTATTTAATCGGATGATTTAGTCTCCACACCGTCAGTTTCCAATGCTGGCCAATTAAAGCGACTTCTTTGGTTCACAATACTTCCAAATGTTCTTCCGCGAGATAGAACACCGGTTGAATCGTTAATGTACCTATACAGAGAAGAAAAAGGGAATCAATAAAACGGAAACATGCTGTCTTTCAAGGAATTGTCTCACGCAACGCTACTGTTCCTAAGGGAGGGTCAAGGTCGCAGTTTTTTCCTCCTTCATTTTCATGCAAATATCTTCCGGCGACGTGTTGATTTAATGTTAGGGAATCTGAATTATGCCTCGAAAACATTTCATGGCATTTTAAATTTTAATCTGAAATGTGAAAAAGTATCATTGATCTCGTTTAAGTACACGTCGTCACATCGGAATAGGCAGGCAGGCGACTTGATTTATTCTCACAGTCTTTACTTGTTTATATTCGTTTTCTCCATGATAGGCCAGGCTACAAAAAAAAGTTGATATAATGTTCTACAGATATCTGAAAGTTTTAAATGGTAGGGAGGACCTATAGAAAGATCACTGTATGACCATATACAGCTAGAATGTCCCTGTTTTTTTATAAACAATGGGTAAAGGTGTGGAAATCGATTTTTTCCTCATAGAATTTTCCGGTTGCATTTTAGAGAAAAGTGGTCAACAGGAAAGTTGTAGAGAATAATAAGACGGTTAATTTGGTATTTTATAAATTAAAATCGATAAATAAACAATTGCGTTATTAGCAAAAAAAAACATCAATTTTTCATTATTATATAAATGTTAATAACTTTTGCAATAATAGTGATAAGTGAAATGTAATTCACGAATTATGAAGCGTTTAGGAGTCTTCATAAGTGTGCAAAATTTCACCCAGATCGGGTTATTAGTTTACGAGATATATTATTTGTTTATCCCAGAGTCCCAATGTTTAAACAATTGAGCTTGCCCAGGCTGCAATCCTACAGATATTTAATAAGGTGGAATACGTTCCTTGAATGCTGAACTGTAAGTTGTTTGGAAACCAAGTCATTTTTAATGCAATTTATTAAAAACGTGTGTAACAATAGACAAAAAAGTTATTCAATTTGTTTATAAGCAAAAAATTATCCCCTTTTTAAAATGATTTTTTTAACAACAATTTTATTAAAAATGAGTTGGCCTTCAAACTTAACTTATAGTTCGGCATTCAACCTATTCCTATTCCCAAACCTATTCCACCTTATTAAATATCTGTAGGATTGCAGCCTGGGCAAGCTCAATTGTTTAACCATCGAGTTTCTGGGAAAAACAAATAAGATATCTCGTAAACTAATAGCCCTATCTCGCTGAAATTTTGCACACTTCTACGACTCCTAAAGGCTTCATAATTCGTGTATTACATTTCACTTATCACTATTATTGCAAAAGTTATTAACATTTAACACATATTGAAAAATTGATAGTTTTTTTATAATAACTCAATTGTTTGTTTATCGATTTTAATTTGTAAAAAACCAAATTAACCGTCTTTTTATTCTCTACAATTTTCCTTTTGATCACTTTTCTCTAAAATGCAACCGGAAAATTCTATTAGGAAAAAATCGATTTTCACACCTTAACCCATTGTTTATAAAAAAAAACAGGGACATTCTAGCTGTATATGGCCATACAGTGATCTTCCTATACGTCCCCATTACCATTTAAAACTTTCAGATGTCTGTAGAACATTATGCCGTGAAAACTTTAATTTTTCAGTATGTAGTCTGGGCTATGATCTTTATTGGGGTTGTTTAACAAGGCTAAAATATCGGAGATGCAAAAAAAAATCATAGAATTAGAGGCGCTCTAATTTAAAATGTGTTTTGAAACTTATTTGAACTAAAATTTATTTGATCACTTGATATAAGCCAGGCGGAATTAGCGATGCTCCAAATAAATCAGCGAGTTTAGTACAGTAATTTTAACCCTAAAATCCCCCGCAGTGCCGAATATAAGAATCAGTGAGCAGATTTAATGTCATCAATGTAGGTTTAATATTGGTAAATTCATCACAGCAACTCCAAAAATCGTATCGTAGCTATTTTGCATGTATTAGATGTCCGTATATATTCTATATAAATAGAGTAATATCCCGATTGTCACTATTTTCGGTGTGTGTGACACTTTGACATTTGTGGGTAATCCACCAACTTCGACTCTACAAATAAACCAACAGTATTACGAGTTTTCGTGGCATTAAATTAAACCCAACGGAAATTCCTTTGTTCCGACAGAAAGAGAGAGCGAGCGAAAGGGAGAGAGTGAGAGGGAAAGAAGGCGAAATCCCTTGTATGTGAACATTTTAGCCGATCCGAAAGAGGAAAAATCCAACCCGGAGTAGCAACAGCAGGAGCAGTAAACTCAACTCAATATCTCCCTTTTAATTATAAACTCCAATAAACTTTTAATTATCCCCCAACTCAATACCTCGAAACTTCTGTTACATGCACATTACCTCCGAGCTAAATTCACTCTCGTTTCTCCTTGGAAGTGAAAGGGAAAGGCATAAGCCCTTAATTGAATACGTAGAAACAGAAAGTGAAGGCTTAGCAGAAAGCAGAAACGGAATAACGGCGTTGCCATATCGAACCGCGCCCGAGAATTGGAAGGAGGCTCTCTCCATACATACATATACACACGCACAGGTTGGAGAAAGGGGAGGAAGGGGGATAACTGGGTCATGTTAGGAGATTCAGTCGGGACGGGGAAACAAGTGACAGGTAGCAGACATTAAAGGGTGTAGTACAGGAGAGGAGGCACTTCTGGGAGCTGGGTTCCGTTGGAGTTCTCGTTACAAATCAGATTTTGTCCACGGAAACACACAACGGGGATGCTCCCTATTAGTAAATTAGAAAATTCCACAGAGACTATTGCAAAATTATACCAGTAGACAATCTGCTTTTCTGAAATCTTTCAGTTCACCGTTTCTATCGCCAGATTTTTCCAATGCTTCTATCATTTCTAAAAAGTCATTTCATTCTAATGGAACCACCTTCGGTACACATAGCTTGTTTAAGTTTAAAAACCTCAACGAATAAATGTGAGGTGACTACTGACTCACATTTATTAAAAACAAATTGAAATCATCACTGCTCTATATAAATTTTGAAACACTGTACTTATTGTCACTGATTGAGGCAGGACTAAAGGGAAAGTTATTTCACCCTCCTCACTAGTACTAAACTTGTTAAACAAGGACTAAATGAACAGTTTCATGAAAAATACATAGGTATGTTTGGTCCCGTGATTTCTCATGATTCTACTTACCCCAACCTTATAATTATTCTGTAGGACACCCTTTTTAAGACCTACTGCTGAAGCTACTAGGCTGGTGAACTATTTCAAATTATAAGGAGTGATTACAGTTTATTACTCTATATACTGATATACAATAAACATTTAGAGCATACGATTTTCGATTAATGTATATATTTCTTGTATATTATTTAAAATTCCTAAAAATCCGGTAACAAATAACACAAATATTCAAGAAATAGTTATTTTGTACTTAAATTACGCGCGATCGCCAAATACTGTAGTGAATTCGCCAAATGTTCGATGTACCACGACTGTGCGTCAGAATTACTTGAAGCTAGCGGAGTCTAGGCTAGAAATGCTATTTATGTAAATCTTTCCGTATAAACTACTTACCGTGAACAAAATTTGGCACCCCGAATGTTGGCCTAATCCTGTAAATAGAAACAAAAAAATGTAACGTTAATTGAATTATCATGTTATATCAGACCCCAGGAAACCTTTCTGGAGGTTGTATAAAAACTTAAATTCATGAAAAAGTTTGAAGGTTTTACCGATTATTTCATTTTATTGAAACGAAAACGCAGTAAAACCAGTTCAAGCACAGTTCTTTCAAAATATGTAAACATATAAAATGATTTACTTCCACCAACGAGATTGAGAAACACAAATCTATTGCTAAAAACGCAAAATGCTATTTGGAATCGTGACTAACTAATTAAAAAAGGTTAGTGGTAAGGGGCGCTGCATATGATACCTTACATACCTACTCAAGAATATGGAACGCTGTACCCTTTAATCTGATGATTCAGCAAGGCATGTTTTCAATTAGTACGATGTATGTTCTCAAATTCTATAGGAGACAGCAAGACAAGACCTTTTCAGCGTTTTAAGTTCATTAATGTTTTCCATACATATCAACCCAACAAGAAATGAAATGCGTGAAGGAAATGTTGGTAGAGGTATTAGGGGCTGTCCATAAATCACGTGACGCTAAATTTGTTATGTTATTTAACATATTATATACGGGGAATAAACATCAAGAACGTTCTTTCACGGAAAAAATAATGTTATTGAAAGGTGGTAAAAAATGTATTGTACCACAAATGTAAAATAAAATTCTTGTTTTACTGAGCGAATAGCTTAGACTCGTATATGAAAGATGGTGTTAAAATGGGATTACGCTTCAATCCTATAAAATGTTATAACATCGATGTTAAATATGACGTGATTTGAAATTAAATAGTAGGTTGAGAGATACGACCTTAAATGAAAATTAGAATTGCTCAGATTTTCTTGACAATACACAACGAATTTGAAAATTATGATGAATCAATCTTGGAAGCATAGCTTTCGTATTGTGGGTCTCGCTCGGAGCACTAGATCGCTGAGAGGTATGAACACCGAAAAAACGAACGACCGTAACGTAACGACTCAAGCGACTTTATTGCGCCGCACTACGATTCGTTTCTTTACATAATATATGTCGTTATAGATTCACAACTGGCACACCCTCTCTCTTTCACACACGCTCTACTACCATATACGGGTTCGCAACTTGCAATACCGGAGTTGTCTTGAGGGAAGACGCGACATTTACAATTTTAGGTTGATTAATAGGTATATTGCACTTTAATTGAAATTGATGATAATGATGAAATTGAATTGAAACTAAACAAACATAATCCAAACTTAGGCCTAAAGATGAACTTATCGAAAACGAAAATAATGACGAACATGTAAGAAAACACACAAGTAGAAATCAATGGAATCAAGCTAGAACAAGTGGACAAATGTACATACCTTAACACTTAACAAGGAAAATCAAGGAACAAATAAAGAGGAGAATACAGTTAGACTAGGCAGCTTTAGGAAGATTGAGTTATATACCTTGAAACAAGAAAACACCACAGTTCCCAAGATCGAAAGTCTTCGAGTCTTCGACACATGCATTCTACTAGTGTTGACATAGTCCTGCCAAACTTGACTTGCCTTCTTGACCAAAATATAGACACATTGATCAAGACACAAAGGGCCATGGAACGTTAAATGATAGGGATAACACCAAAAAAAAAGAAGAGAAACTCGTGGATTAGAAATATAACAAAGAATAGAGACGTCAGAGAAATAACAGGAATACTGAAGTGGCAATTTACCGGACACAGTACCAGGCAAACGGACGATAGGTGGAACTCACAAATATTCAGCAAGGGGAAGACCTTAGATGAAATGGATTGACTACGTAAATAGACACGTTGGACTGGCCCGGAAGGTAGTAGGGAAGGTTGGAAGGAAACAGAGGAGGCCTACATCCAAAAATTGATTGAAGAAGGCTAGAAGAAGAAGAATATATGACACGATCCGGTTCCGTACCGCGAGAGGACGAAATGGCGGTCTCATTTCTCGTTCCCCGGTTCTGTCTTCCGTCGACTGTCTTATTTTTCCCGATGCGAACGCCACAAAATCGTATGCCTTTATATGCCCCCGAGCCCGCAACTTCCAATACCGGAGGTACCTTGAGGGAAGACGCGACATTTACCCTCTTAGACGCATTAGTATACAACCGTTCAATTGGCGTAAACAGTACAGTTGACGCAGATATACAGATACGTTATGGTTTCCTGTAACGTTGTACACATTATATAGATGTGAATTTTAGCTCTACATATTTTTTTCATTAAATTATATCATAAAATCATGGTAAATTCAGTAAGTGCTAGTGATGTGTCTAGTCAAGAGGAAAATGTTAAAGTTTGTATTCCTCAGTCAATGTAAGTAAATAATTAATTTTATTTCATACTGTCTAGTAGATGTTCGCTTACAATATCAATTTGAGTCCGGTAGGTGAGTTATAACAGCATCAGAGTCGGTAAGTGGTGCTTAGCAACTGTTTCATTGTTGTAAATCAAATCACACAGTTTACCAAAGATTTGTTTAAAGGGACTACATACATTTTTGCTTAATTAATAATTATGTATTGGGAATATTAACATGTATCGTAATTAACCTAACCAACCAAATTTGTGAATTGTCAAGAAGAATTGGGCTAACTTGGGCAGCCTTCGGAAAGTTAAGCCATGTCCTAAAATCAGATATCCCCATCTGTCTTAAAAGGAAAGTCTTTAACCAATGTGTCTTGCCTGTGCTGACATACGGCGCCGAGACTTTAACCCTGACAAGACGGACAGTTAATAGAATCGGAGTTGCACAGAGAGCTATGGAAAGAGCAATGCTAGGTCTGTCTCTGAGAGACAGGGTTTCCAATACAAGTATAAGGGTAAGAACTAAAGTATTCGACGCCATCGAGAAGATTGCTACCCTTAAATGGAACTGGGCCGGGCACCTGGCCAGGGTCAGTGACGACAGATGGACGAAAAAGGTGACAGAGTGGAGACCACGAGTCGATGCATTCCGCAGCAGAGGACGACCACCAACCCGATGGTCGGATGATATAAAGCGTATCTATTCCAACTGGATGAACGCAGCTCAGGACAGAAGGGGATGGAAATTACTACGGGAGGCTTATGTCCAGCAGTGGACGAGAATAGCCGATTGATGATTATGATGATGATCGTAATTGAATAACCAGCAACGTTCATGACGTCAATTTTAACGTGACAAATATTGAATGTAAAATAATAACAACCACGAGAAGAAACGTGATGCGATTTTCAAAATTTGTGATTTTTTTATTTTAGAATTAAAATAATAAAATAGAACAAACTTATAGTATGAAATAAAATTCATTACGACACGTACACGACACGACACGTCCGGTAGCACTTGTAGCAATACTCGTCTGGGCATTCTTGACTCGTCCCCTGACGTCGCCTAGTCCATAATATCTGACTCGTCCTGTTACCAGTAACCAACCAGACTTATAACTTAAATAACTATTAAAACAAAGGCACAATATAGCCTCTATGGAGAAATGCCGGCTTTATTTGCAGCCTACTTGCTTTCTCTCTTTTCAAACAGTATATTAGGTAGATAATTTAAAATGTATGTATTTCATATTTAATGTTTTCAAATAATACATACAAATTTTATAGTTGGCGATCCATAAACGAATAGAATAATTTTTCGAAAATATAGTCAAAAAAATCACTAGATGCTCTGCATGCAACAGTTAACTTGAGATTAGATCTGATAATAATCCACTTGAGTCTATAACAAAGTGTGGTACAAATATTGATACCGATTTTCAAGACATGACATTTAGAAATAATAGAATTTCAGTCTTTCGTTTCTTATTTTAGGTACTATAAACCAATTGTATCATTTGTAGAATGCCATTCAATCAGATAGATAATGTTTTTATATTTAACATTAAGTTTTCTTAACTCATTTAAGTATACTTTTTATCAATATAAGGCAATAGTACTTAAATTAACTATTTTCTTTTTCATTTATTTTTAATTAATATCAGTAAATTTACATTACGTCATGCATTTTTCACATATTTATTTAATCCACTTGTAGTGCAGTGTTTTAAGAAAGCTATGCTTCCCCTCTCGGTCATACGCGGAGTGCCTCATTGGGTTTTTAGGTTACGTTATCTTTTGATCGGGAATCTAGAAAAACCGTGCTGAATAACGAGTGTTATGGTATGAGCAACGCCCTACGTGATGTATTGCATTGATATAACCATCCGAAGCTTATTAATACTAAACACGAAATGTAAGAGATCACAGAGTGGAACTTCTCGACAGGCAGTAATAAATAAAATGTATTGGAAGGCAAGACGGCTTGATAAAATAAACCATATCAGATGATAAATAAATAAATCGTCGGGTCCGGAAACTTTCGCTTTTCCCCAGGAGCCCCCCCGTCGCCCCCGATCCGACAACGTTCTCCTGTCGATCGACCCCGGTCGCTCGCGCGTGCCGCAGCCCCAAAACGGGGGGGACGGCGACGCCGCCGTCGCCGCCGCCGCCGCCGTCGTCAGGGCCACCGAAGGTTGCGGGGGTGCAAGTCGTCTGCGCGACGGCTCGACGCCCGCCCCCCTCGCCCCGGCCCGTCTGCCCACGCGGCCCGCGGGCCAAGGCTGCACCTCCCCCCCACCGAGCCTCCCCCACTCCTCCTCCTCCTCCTCCTCCTCCTCCACTTCGTCCTCCTCCATCCCCCTCATCCTCCTCCTCCTCCCCGCGCCGCCCCTGCTACACCCGCCCCACCGACGCCCCCGGAGGGGGGCTCTCGCAGGAAAATCCGCTCCTCGACTGGGAAATAATTATCATGTCGTTTTGTTATGAATGGGCATTTCGTTATTTTGGCGAGGGAGATCACGGCCCCTCCTGATGTCTTATGTATAGGTTGTGAATGGACCAACGTCCTCTTTCATTCCAGGAATACTGAATTTCAAAAATATCAGAGGGCGCGCCGCCGTACCGGCATTGGGACTAATCCGTTCTCTCCAGTAATCATTTCACCGTTTTACTCCGTGTCAATACAAATTTTGGCAGCACTCATAATTTAATCGTATACAGCACTCGTGCATATCTTTCACCCGAACAATTTTGAATTTCTAAAATTGGCACAGACCTGATGGGTTCTTTCCCTATCAGCACTTCAACACGTTCCTGAAAGCGTCAGTACGCTAACAGGATAATAACTCCCGAAACGATCACCCCTCGGACATCTACCCCCGGACATTTGCCCCCCTTACCAAGAAATAACGCTTAGTGGAAGCATATTATATAGGGGTTAATTTAAGCAACAAACCGAAAAACGACAAGTACCTATAAAGTACTCCTCACAGGAGATTTAGCAAAAAACGTTACAAAACTTTTTTATATATTATATCTAATGTAGAATAGGTACTCAAAATTTTATAAAAATTCTTGGAGCAAATTTCGGAAAAAATTCAAAAAATTGAAGAATGATACAAAGTGCCTTTCACAGAAGATTTAGCCGAAAACAATAAAATACTTTTTTGTACATATTCAATAGTAGAATAAATATTCAAAGTTTAAAAAAACTCGTTGAGTGGATTTCGAAAAAAATTGAAAAAACCGAAAACTGACAAGTATAAAGTGCCTTTCACAGAACATTTAGCCAAAAACGCTAGAAATTTTTTTATACATATTTAATAGTACAATAAATATTCAAAGTTTAAATAAAATTCTTGTAGTGAATTTCGAGAAAAATTCAAAAAACGAAAAATGACAAGAGTAAACTACCCTTCTATCCTGGCCTATTTAAATGAAAAGCTTATTTTCACGTCCTGGTATGGTACAAAGTCTAAATACATAGTTTTGATCGTTTGTGGTTTTTAGTTTTTTGAGAAAATCCTACCCCAGACATACATACATACATACATACATACATACATACATACATACATACATACATACATACATACATACATACATACACATACATAGACGGTTTTCCAAAAACATGTTTTTTTTGGACTCAGGAGCCCTCAAAACGTTCAGAAATGCTAATAATTCAATTTCGAAAAATCGACCCGATTACAATACTGTCCATATATGAGAACCTCATAATATGAGAAAGTTAAAACCCAAATTCGACAAGTATAAAGTATCCTTCACAGAAGGTTTAGCCAAAAACGTTAGAAAATTTTTTTATACATATTCAATAGTAGAATAAATATTCAAAGTTTAAAAAAAAATCGTAGTGGATTTCGAAAAAAATTGAAGAAACCGAAAATTGACAAGTATAAAGTGCCCTTCACAGAAGGTTTAGCCAAAATCGTTAGAAAACTTTTTTATGCCTATTTAATCGTACAATAAACATTCAAAGTTTCAAAAAAATTCTTGAAGCGAATTTCGAGTAGAATTCAAAAAACCGAAAAATAACAAGAGTAAACTACCCTTTTATCCTGGCCGATTTTAATAAAAAGTTTATTTTAACATCCTGGTATGGTATAAAGTCTAAATACAGAGTTTTGACCGTTTGTGATTATTTGTTTTTGAGAAAATCCTACCACACACATACACATTCACACATACATACCGACGTTTCCAAAAACATGTTTTTTGGACTCAGGGGACCTCAAAACGTTCAGAAATGCTAATAACTCAATTTCGAAAAATCTACCCGATTACATAGTACCTCATATGAAAAAGTAAAAATAAAAAAAAATGTGAAGTTTAATTCTAAAAGATAACGGGTGTTGTTTTTTTTATTTCACCTCATGTGGATAGTTTGTGGAGTAATAAAACGATTATTTCGCAGACTTTAACAAATTTCAATATTGAAGTAGGATGACATAACCTCACTTTTTTAATAAAAATTGAAACTGCTCCACTCACGTTTTAATAATAAAAATTTTTATTGATACAAATTATAATAAATAATTAAAATTTCCACCACCTTTAAGTATACACATTTGGATACGTCGACGCATTCCGTTAGCAACGTTTATCAGCATATTGGGTTAGTTATTTATTTCATTTTGTTAACAATTTGATACCGTACTTCATGCAAATTATATATTGGCCGTTGGAAAATGGAGTTCTTCAAGTACGGCCATAAAAAGAAATCACACATCAGGGGACCTTGAAGGGTAAGGCCTCTAAGTGTGGCGACTAATGATTCGTCTGTCGAAAAATTCCTCTATCAAATTTAAAGTTTCATGTGTTGTGTGCGGAGTAGCCCCATCCTGTGGAAAATAACCAAATCTCAGATCGTCATCATGAAGCTCTTCAAAAAAGGGTTGCAAAATTTCGCGATATCTTGCTGCAGTTAGTGTGCCTAAAATCACAACACAATAATTTTTCTTACAATCATTATAATCTCTCATACCGTTAAAAAAGGGCCAACTATTCTTCGCTCTGAAATGACTGCCTAAACTCCTACATGTGAGGATTAAGTGGTGCCTCTTCAAAGAAATTGGGCTTCTCCGTACTCCACATCCTCGTGTTTTGAGAATTGACATATCTAAATAAGACCACGCTACATCTGTGAAAAAACTCTCGTCCAGTAAGTCCTCGTGTGAAAGTGTTTTGAAACCATTGACAGTATTCGACACGTTGAGCAAAATCAGCATCAAGTAACTGCTGGACACTGCAAACGATAAGGATATAAATGAATATTCTTTCTCAATATTTTATAGCAAGTGGTGACCGATAACTGAACTTTTTGAGACAACCGACACAATGATGTCCGGGGCGCTTCTTTCATAACTTGCCTTACATTTTGAATCACTTCTTCAGTTCGTTTGGTACGGCGAGCACTACCTTCTTTTCGTAAAACAGATCCAGTCTCACGAAACGTATTAATGCAATAATTCAACGAGCCTCTAAAAGTGTCGTAAGTATTAAACAATGTCCTGAAACTGCTGCTGAAATTCTACAAAACAGTCTTGACTTGAGTACTGCCAAACACCTTCCACTCGTAGCCCATTACGAAAGTAAGATTCAACAATGAAAATCTTATGTTCTTGTAGCAAAACCATTTTGTTTCGAATAAGAAACCTACACGCGACAAAATAGTCACACAAGATGAAAATGTTAGGTTGTGAATTTATATTCACCTATTTCACATTCCTTATCCTCACAAATAAACCAGTCTTAAAAAAGACAGCTTAGCTCTATTAATTAGGCGTTAGATGAGTGAGACTAAAGAAAAAATCTAAATGCGACAATCTCGGTGAAAACTAACTTGACACATGAGGTGAAGTTTAAAGTAAAGTTTAATTCACTCGATATATATCTACATATAATTACATCTTAAGAGTCCATCACTCGATTCAATTTAAGGCGGTTTTAGAGATACGGGGGAAATATGATACCTCGAACATCATTTGAAATATTTTTTTCAAATAAAAACCACTAAAATCGAAAAACTCAAACACACTCGGTCCAATAATGGATTTTTGATATTTTCTTTTTATCCGTTTAAAACCGCCCCTAAAGTTGCCCTATTTTACGTACTATTTTCAGATCACAATTTGACCAAAATAAGAGAAAACTCAAAATTCTGTTACTAGACCGACGTAGAATGATCCTTTATCTCTTCATTGAACCCTATTTCGTTTTGTTACGATAATACACTACCCTAAGGTCATATTTTCCCTAAACCCTTACAATCGCTAGAAAGCTCGTTGTAAAGTGCTGCCATCATATGTATTTAGGAATTTAAACTTAGTGGGAAAATTAAGTTTGTTCCGGCTAGTTAAAAAGTAGTGGAAGGGAGAATTTGAGTCACGCCTACGTACCTCGCCCTTGTCTCTTGCCCCACAGCAACGTTAACTTCTCGCCGCGTGATGGACTCTTAAAAAGTAAAATCATGGACAACTCCGCGAATGTAATCTAAGATGTCTCGTTGCTCATAACTTTGGACTATATTGAGAAAGCGTGCATTGGAACCGGCATATGTACTCCTCTTTTTGTGCTTATGGTGAATGGCCGGATAATATTTGGATGTAATGTACATCTTGTATCGACCGTTACCTTTGTAAGTAAGAAGCAAATGTACAGATAATAGGGTTGCTACTGAGCAACGGAGTTGCTCATTTTTGGCAATTCATTAAAACATATTCCACATGTTCTTGGGAAAAATTAGTTGTCGTTGTCGACGATTTCGCTGTGGTCGTCCAAAGTAGGTATCTTCAAAATAGTCAGCAACCGGCTAGCATTCGGGGGCTAACATTTCACATACTTTTTCATAGGCATTATCTACTTCGTCTACTGGTGCAAATGCCTCTGCTGGTATAATTCGAAGCTTAAGTGAATAGTCAGAATCTTTTCGGTACCTTTGCTATAATCGATTCTGTTGAATTTTCCTGTATATGTTTTGGCTCCAGTAAAAGAAGCATTCTTTGTCCTTTGATGTTGCTGCCCGGAAACCTTCCCTGGAGCACTGCTGACAACAGCCAATTCAAAGTTGACCATGCTGCTTGTTGCCTTCAAATTTGTGTTTAGCTTCATTATTTGCTGGAACAATCTGGTGTAACTATGTTGTGTCACAGCAATGCGTAGATGCATGGAATAGTCCGTCCACTGACTGATCCATGGGTAACAAACAACTGGAAGAAAAGAGCGGTGGCTGTTTTGAATGTCCCATCCATGAACCAATCAACAGTCATTTCCAGCAGTCGAAGATTAGCAGGTGTTCCAAAATTAGTATTCTGTCCGCATCATTTCAGCCGGAATCAAACAGAAGAAGATCTTGCAATGTAAATGATGAATTGTCGGCAATTTCGCTCCCACATCTTCATTAACCGTCCCAAGAGATTGTGAAGTAATCTGTTGTGGTGCCTGTTCGGATTCTTCTGCAAGTCTCTTCATTTCTGCATCTATTTTACACACTTCTTGTCTGGTTGGATCTGGAGCGTAGGTATGGTTGTTAGTACGTTCCATGAGTTCTCCGCGGATTTTGGTTGTGCACTCGCAGTGGTTACGTCTCCAAATCCCTCGAATAGTCCTTTTGTTGATCCTTTGGTCGATCCTATGAATTTCATCGTAGATAGACAATGAAAACAAACGTTTTTGATACAGTTACTTAACTACGAATAGATGTAATGTGAGAAAGACATTTATTTTGAAAGGTATGCAATATAGTCCTTAATGATAATCCATTCTGGAAATCGTTACCTGATAGGGCTGCTCCCAAAATTTGTATTGAAAAGTTCTTTTTGAGTTTTACCTGGAAAACATTTAAAACGTTTATACTTAAAGAGTATATAGTTTGTAAGGAAGTAGTTAGTACAGTTAGATCAGTAGTTAGCTCCTTTCAGTTCGAAGGGTATATGTCCGGGAGATATTGGGTATAAAGGTCCAGGGGGTAAGTGCCAGGGGGTTCATATCCGGAGGGTTATTGCCTCGGAGGTTATTGTCCTAGAATCCTTCAGTAGGACTTTCTATGTTTAAAAAAATTAGTTCAGTATTTCATTCACCATCATCATCATCAAACAACTATATTCTTGATCACTGCTGAACATAAGCCTCCCGTCGAGATTTCCATATTTTTCTATCCTGCGCTGCATTCATCCGGTTTGTGCAAATACGCTTAAGATCATCAGACCGGCGAGTGGGCGTATACTGCGAAAAACATTATGCCTCCTTAAACAATTTGCAGGTAAACAATGAGACAAAATAAAACATTTGAAGTTATATATTTTAATTATTAAGCCGAACTGCCATCAGTCACTAAAACTATTGTTAAAATATTCCCTCATGTGCTAACAAAGAGTTGTCCTGCGATTTATATTTCTTATAGAAGTTTTTGTTGTGGTGTTATGTGATGAAATGTAAATCACGTTTGTATTTTTCGTTTTTGCGTTTTTAGTGTCCTACATTTGGGATTCGCCTATCAAAGATTTTGTTTTCTAAAAATCCCATAAGCAGGGACTCGAAAATATGGAGAACGTGGTGGCCAGCAGATCGGTTCCTATCGAAGAATTTGGACATAATTCGCCCAAAGTTAAACCACCATCCTCAATTGTTTCCTGTCATAACACATGAATTCCTTTTCGTGACATGATGTCTACTGCTTCTTTTACGTCTAAGTCATTCGTTTTCTTTACACGGACCAGTGTTTTTCTTAGCTACTATTCCTTTTATGTTACACAAGCACCTTAGTCGTTTCTTCTCTATTTTCTCATCTATCGTCGTCTATATGTGATATATTCGTTATTTGCTTTTTCCAGTTTGGATTCTATAAATTTACTTGAGTTTCGTCCCACAAGGTGGTAGTTCCATCCACTTTGATCACAGTCATTTGATTGAAATATAAATATTTTTACGTTTTTCTCTTTCTAGACATTATATATATACGCGAGTTGTATACAGCAAACTAAGGCCGTTTCTCGCATCCTAAGCGCCATTGTTTTTTATATTGCCACTCGTTTTCCGTCAGTCCTCTCATTTCCATAGCTTCCTTGACTCCTTCATTCCAGTCTTTTAAAGGTCTTCCTCGTTTTCTTCTTCTCTCCGTTGGGATCCATCTCCACACTCTTTGGGGCCATCTGTTTGTATCCATTCTTCGTAGGTGTCCATACCACATCAATCTTCTTGTTTCTATATCATTTATTATTGTGTGTTGAACATTAATTTTTTCTCGGATTTCTTCATTTCTTATATGTTGTAGCCTAGACACCCTACAGCTTCTGCGTAACACATCCATTTCAATAGCCATCAGTCTTTCTTTATTTCTTTCTGCTATCTCCCAGGTTTCGGATCCGTATGTGATAATACTTTTTACTATGCTATTGTAAATCTTTATTTTTGTATTTTTTGATATTTGTTTAGACCACCATATGGAATTTAACCTCTGTACCGCCTGTTTGCCTTGCACTATTCGACAATCTATATCTTTACGGCTATGAGCTTCTGCCGATATAATAGATCCCAAATATTTGTAGTCTGTACACGTATCTATCATTTTCCCATTTATTTCAAGTGGTCTAGCAGTGCCTCCAGTTACTAGATATTTAGTCTTGTTAAAATTTATTTTGAGACCCCATTTCTCATAAGTCTCCGTCAACTTCCTCATCATATAGTGTATGTCGTCTTCATCGGCTGCTATAACCACTTGATCGTCTGCAAAAAGTAGCGAATGCAAAAATTCATCGTCAATAAGGATCCCCATTACTTTACACTTGGCTTGCCATTCTTTTAATACTTCATTTATATATATTTTAAATAGAGTAGGCGACAGAACACATCCCTGTCGAAGCCCTTTTGTAACATTAAATGTGGTTGATATTTGTTGTCCCACTTTTATCGCACTTCTTTGGTTGTTGTAGAGGTCTTTGATACATTTTATATATTTTGAGGGTATTTTAGACCGTTCCAGTACTTCAAACAATTTTTTATGTGGCACTGTATCGTACGCCTTTTCCAGGTCTACAAAACTAGGTGAGTCTCTAGATTTCTTGTTATCCTTTTCTGTGTGAGTTGACGCAATGTAAAAATGTTGTCCACACATGATTTTCCTGCAGTGAAACCTGCTCTTCCCCTTTTCCTATTTCCCCCTCAATCCTGTTTTTTATGACTCGTCCGTACAGTCTCCCAACAGACGATGTAACAGTGATGCCCCTGTAATTACTGCATTGTAGTCTTGTACCTCTCTTATGTATTGAACTAATTATACCTAATCTCCATTCCGTAGGTATTTTGTCTTCTCTTATTAAACATTTATTAAATAACATCTGCAGTTGTTCGATAAGAATATCAGGACCACTTTTTACTTGTTCTATTGGGATACCTCCGGGACCAGGGGCTTTTCCACTTTTACATTGTTTCAACGCTTCATAGATCTCTGTCTTCATTATACTGCTTATTATATTTTTCTCTTTGTCTTTGTCACTTATAATTGGTTTATCATCTTGTTTATATTTTTCACGATCTTCATTTAACATTTCTTCATAGTATTTCTTCCATTGGTCTAATTTTATCATGTTAATGTTTATCCTCTCCCTATTATTTTTCCTAATATTGTTCACTGTTTTCCAAGCCTCTTTTGATTTTGTTCCTCCGATGTATCTATCAATATGAGCACATTTCTCATCCCATTCTGAATTTTTTGCTTTTGCCACTTGTTTCTTTACTTCTCTGTTTAATCTGCAGTACTGTTTCCGATTTTCCTGATCATTTGTAGCCAACCATGTATGATAGGCAGCTTTCTTGTCTTTAATTAGTTGTTCGATTTCCACATTCCAGAACTGTGGCTTATCCTTTTGTTTAATTTCTAGACATTAATTTCAAATTATTGTTACAGGCAACATTTCAATAGGGCAAAATTAAATGGGGACCATAGTCACACATAATCTAAGAAATATGAGATTAATAAATCTAAGTGTATCGAATTAATTGAATAAATTTAAATCAAAAACTTTTGAGTTGAGTAATTAGGAGTAGTGGAGTCTTCGATACCTAACGAAACGCAAATGTATTTAATCGCGTAGGTAATACATCAGTTGATTCATAATGCAAATAAATCAAATTAGCCTCAAAATGCTCATATGCTAATGTTTCTTTTATTTGGTAAAATCTAAACTTGATATTATCAAATGACAATAGTGATTTGCAATAATCTAAATTTCATTCCATTTTGTTTTCCGATGTAAACGCTAATATTCGCCTAATGAATAATTATCAACTGTTAAAAGTTGAACAATGCAAGGTTGTCGGCATCCAACTTCGCAAGGATTTGTGTCTGTCGTCTTTGCTTCGTAGTTGTAGAGATATATTGAAAGTGAACTGGAAATATGCATTTGTTTTGAAGGCATATTCAAAAAGGATCAAAATTTGGTCTACCCGGTGTGGAACAAATAATCGTGAGATCTAAAAGAAGAATCTTTTACGTTTGCCAAACTAGTTTTAGGTTTCCCAGGCAAAACATATGATTTCGCTAGCGTAGAAAGTGGTATTATTCAAATTTGTACTAGGCTCGTAATTTATAACAATAAAACAAAACACAATTTAGCCTATCACGGAATTTCCGCCAGGATGTTCCCCCCAACTCTAGACTCCCAAGGATTATTTATAACCCCCAGACCGAAAACGAGACCTTGAGACTGGGAGGCATAACCTATTAATTTCGCAAAGAACAAACGAAAAAATAAGGAAAACTATCGTCGTCTGTCACGAATAGCACCAGGATATATATAACTACATTTAATTTAATTCCTCGATATCACCCCCCTCCCCATACATTCCAATTTTATGGGGTTCGAAATGTCATCATTTATGGCAGACAACACGGAAGGGACGTCGAGACGGTTCCCGACTTTGGGGACAAAATAAATGACTGTCTGGTCGAATTGTCGATATCTTACTTTTGATATGCGGCACACCATTTATGGAATTATATCGGAATCGGGACGGGGTCGCCGTTTCCATTCTCTTTCGATATTTGAGTACGGAAACATTTTCTCCTCGGCCGTTTTCCATCTTATAATGCCGACGTTTTGAGATTCGACGAAAGCCGGACTGAAATATTTTACGAGGAGGTGGGATCTCGTCTAACCCAGTTTTTCTTCGAGAATTCGAGAAAAACAATACTATGACAGATTTGCCGCTATTCCTAAATAATCTTATTAATATCTGTCACCGTATTAGGGCCTTACGAGACCCAGGCGATACCGACAATTGACCCAGTCTCTGCCTCGCTCTTGCCGAGACTGAATGTTTTCACTCTCGCTTCAGTCTCGCTATCGTCTCGGTCTCGCAGTACTCTCGCGCGTTTCATTTGAAATTTTGTCATGAAAATTGTGAAATTCCCATTAAAAAAAATATTTAAGAAACAATAATTGCTATTTTCTCTTACAATTATTGTTAATCAATTTAGCATTTAAGTAGTAGTATTTGTGTAAAAACTTATAACAAGTAGGTCCTAAATTGAATATTAATTATTTCGTTAAACTTATTTAATAAATAATAAACAAATCAGCTAGGTTAAACAGTTATTCAAAACAATGACCAAAAGATGTAAAAATTGGTAGGTAAAAGTTGTATTAATATATGGGAGATTCCATGGCAACTGATCAGGGAGTGAATGGGGTGGTTTTTAAATCGCTACCAGAAGTATCTAGTCGTCTTTAGGATATAAAAATACGTCCGATCCTACAGTTTCAGCTCCTAATTTTGCGCCATTTTGGATTTGTGACCTATTTTGTGTTTTGTTCATTTTTTTGCGGGCCATGACAAATTTTCGTTTTTAGACTGCCGATGCGAGAATATGAGTTTAAAAAAAAATTCTGAAAATAGTGGGTCGATGTAAAATCTTCCCAAGAATCCATTTCCGGCGTCAGAATTAGGATTGGATGCTCCCCCGAGCGAGAAATTCGAAAAAACTGTTTTTTTTTTTCAAAGTGTGATATCTAAAAAGTTTATTTTTTTTAAAATATTTGGAAGCTGCCAAAATATTCCTTTTTACATATAATTTAAGGTCAAAACAAATTATCGGTGTGTATTTTGGTTTTAAGTAATAAAACACGCAAAAAACTGTTTTTTTTTTGTGGAAAAATGAAATATTTCTGTCTCTAACCCCGTGAAAACTCATTCAAACATTCAATTTTACATTTTTTGACGTTCCAGTATTATACGTTAATAGTAAAGAAACATTTTCTGTTCATTCCAAAGCCTATAATCTTGATCTTAGCTTTTTTTGCAATTCTTACAAAACAAATTGTTCTAACTCACCAGTTGGCATATTCAATTTTTTCACCGGAGGGAGGAGCTCTAGAAAATATACTAATTAATGGGAAAACACGTAAAAATACATTGTAAAAACCCAGAAATTTATACTTTATTCATCCAATCTAACTGGTACAGAGAATTTTAGGAATGAAGATCTTCAATGCTAAATTTGTTGAAATATGTTTGAATTTTGTGTGCCTGAGCTTGTGTGTCTGAGCCTGAGTCGAAAACCAATGCCCAATTCTCGTTTTTACATTTGACGATTTGCTTATTGTATACACAAAAGTGATGAAAACTTCTAGCGCCTGGAGTAGTTTTTGCTTCCTTTTTGTCACTGTTTTCATGGAAAAATTTAAGAAGCTCGTCCACTGTCATGGTTTGGTTTTCATGGGGTCATTTCAAACTCGCAATAGCAGCTTGACGGTTAATCAAGCCCTTGATGAAGGTTTAAAATTTTTATAGCTTCCACTGGAACGTCGAAACTTAAATTTTGTCATGAAAACAGTGACAAAAAGGAAGCAAAAACTATTCCAGGCACTAAAATTTTCCATCAGTTTTGTGTTCACAATAAAGAAAGCGTCTAACGTAAAAACACCAGTATGGATGAGAACTGGGCATTGGTTTTCGATTTAAAAGGTAAAGTTGTGAAACTTTGGGAGGAGAATTTGGATGTTGCTTTTCTATTCAATAACAACTGGCATTTGGGTCGCATAATTCACAGCAAAGAAGATAATCTTGTTGCAGAGACGTTAGTGTTTAGCTATAATTCTGTCTCAAAAGTTTACTTCTTTCCTGACTCACCTATTTAGCTAACTGTATCTTTTCCCCATGTTATTTGTGAGGTTAAGCTCACTGAAAAAAAGAAATCACCGAAAACGTTCACTTTGATTCACAAAGCTCAGGCACACACAATTCAAACACATTTCAACAAATTTAGCATTGAAGAGCTTGATTTATGAAATTCTCTGTACCAGTTAGATTGGATGAATAAAGTATAAATTTGTGGGTTTTTACAATGTATTTTTGTACGTACGTGTTTTCCCATTAATTTGTATATTTTCTAAAGCTCTAAAGCTCCTCCCTCCGGTGAAAAAATTAAATATGGCAACTAGTGAGTTAGAGCACCTTGTTGGTTCCAAAATTGCAAAAAAAGCGAGGATCAATATTATAGGCTTTTGGAATGAAGGTATAACACTGCATCGTCAAAAAATGTCAAATTGAATGTTTACATGAGTTTTCACAGGGTTAGACACAGAAATATTTCATTTTTTCACAAAAAAATCAACTTTTTGCGTGTTTTATTACTCAAAACCAAAATACACACCGATAATTTGTTTTGACCTTAAAGTATAAGTAAAAAGGAAGATTTTGGCAGCTTCCAAATATATAAAAAAAAATAAACTTTTTAGATATATCGCACTTTGAAAAAAAAACTGTTTTTCGAATTTCTCGTTCGGGGGAGCATCCAATCCTAATTCTGACGCCGGAAATGGATTCCTGGGAAGATTTTACATCGACCCACTATTTTCAGAATTTTTTTAAACTCAAATTCTCGCATGGCAGTCTAAAAACGAAAATTTGTCATGGCTCGCAAAAAAATGAACAAAACACAAAATAGATCACAAATCCAAAATGGTGCAAAATTAGGGGCTGAAAATGTAAGATCGGACGTATTTTTATATCCTAAAGACGACTAGATACTTCAGGTAGCGATTTAAATCGCCCTGAACAGTTGACATGGAATATCCCGTATAAGTATTGTTAATAATTCAGTATTTTATTAAATTCATTGAAGTAAGTGAATTAAAGTAATTTTTCTACTTAATAACTTAAAATGAATAATACCTAATTTTCCACCTATTATTTTACATCTATAACAGAAATTTCTTTTGGTCAAATTTCATGAAATCTATCAATTATGAAAAATTAAGCTTCTGTAATTTGATATCGAAGCGAAATTTATTTAAATTTCAAATAATTTTTCCACAGTTACTGCTGCAGCAGTAGCGATTAGCAGTATTAATTTCGTACCTCTAATTAACTATGGTCCATGGTCTAATGACGATTTAAGATTGACACTGAACTCATCAATTTATTATCAACATCTTCGACAACACGAATAACTAAAACGATGGCTCAAAAATACTATAACTTTAAATTTCTTTTCCAAGGGGGTGAAAAATAGGGGTGAGATTTACATACTCCGTTTTATCCTGAGGTACTTCTAGAGTACTTAAAAACTTTATAAACTCTTCATGGGTGTAGCTTAGGCCCTCGAGTGGCTCCAAAGAGCTTAAAAGCAAGAATTTCACTTCCTAAGGGTGTGGAAATGGGGTTAAATTTATGCAATGGTTATTAAATAGCTAGAAACTGGAAACTTACTGGAAACTCGGTACGGTTAGAGATTTAAAAAATGCGATAATCGTTAATTTCACTTTCTGTGGAAAGAATGAGCGAGATTAAATCGAGCCCCGAGGGAAACCAGATACATCTGTCTACTAGTCAGTTCGTAAATTGAAACTTGATCAGCTTTTCAAAGAGGCATATCAGATGAAACTGTATCGGTTTTTATCTGATAGATCCGATAATTTTCCTAAATTTTTTTGAAGTTTAAAGTTAACAGAATATGTGTATTTTCTGTTTCTTGTATTCAGTAGTTGTCAAATGAACAACTGTTTAAATCGCTATTGGTTAACAATGGAAACTTTATTAACGAGGGGACATCGGACAAAAGTGTAGGTATAAGCTTTTAATGGTTTTTGTCATATTCAGAATTTTTCATACTTTTTTAAAATTAGCAAACTTAATAAGACATCTATCAGTTGATAAATTCCAAACACATCAGGGGAAACTTATTTATGAGATTAATCATATCATCCTATTTAGAAATTTACCTCAAATTTTAAACTTACTATTTAAGCCTTTATCTACTATTACCGAAAACTACTAGAAATGATAACATTTATTCTAATTTTTGCACTGTTCCAAAAATCTGTTTGCCTCCGATTTGCTAATTTCCTTTCGGGGCAAAACTCAAAATAGATAACGTTTAACATGAGTCTCGGTAAGGTGAAAGGAATCTATTTTCCATCACCGGAGATAGCTCCCTATGAGGAATTATGAGGCGTGAGAGAGGCCCCCATCTCGAAATGAGAAATCCCACTAGGTAAGATGAAAAATCCCTGAACGCCACACGTTTCCCGTCGGAAAATATCGCTCGCTCCCCGCTGGAAATTTCCCAAAATTACAATCAACTAGCGCTCAAGGAAGGGAAGAAAGGGAAAATAAAAACGGGGAGAGTTGTCAAATTACAAAGGACACACAACAACAACGAGACGACGTTCTCTCCCGAGTTTCCTTCATAATGATGTTAGGTGTCAGATGTATAAAAAATTAATAAATCCTGGGGCCTCGAGCAAGGCGACTGCGACTTTCCGGGAGGGGCGGAGAACCCGGGAGGGGGGAGCGGGCGGCGCGCGCGAGGGGAAAACTGGTAGAGAGAAAGTGACGTGACATTGGCTGTTTAAATAAAATATCAATTGGAAAATGGTGAACGGAACGCCTTGGTGACATGTGACAGGCTTGCAGGGGGCGACGCTCCTGGCAACCTAGAGCGTCAATTTCTGGGGCATAACCAGGACCGTAACGTGACGTATCGCTAACTCGGCACAAGCGTCGAGAGTGAAAGGAGAGATTTTGGGGGATTTCACTTATTTCAAACATTTCGACGTTATAATACGGACGAAAAGGTCTAAATGCAGATTTGAAATAGAAATCAAAATTGTACGCTATATGCGGCAAATAGGATGTAATTCAAAGACTATCAGGTCTGACATTATTTAATTTCAAATTGGAGATTGTCAATTTTGTAATTGTCTAACATTCGAAGGTTATTCCTTTCACGTTATATTTTGAATACGTGAAAATTGATGAGTCTGAACTTCGTTTAATAAGTAGTTGTATTACTAAAAGTATATAGTAGTATAAAAATAGTAATTTTATTTTTAGTACTAAAAAACCAATTATTAGTTATTAAAAGGATATGGCCATTTGAAAATTCCTTTTTACACACACATATATTCGAGGATTCAATCTTTTTTGTCTTTCTGCTTTCTACAACGTGATCAAGAATGACTGTTTGAGTTGGCAATACTGAATTTCATTTTTAAATGGTACAACTGGAGTAACATCCGTTTGGTGATACTGACAGCGACATTGACAGATGCCATTTGCTATTTCAAATTCAAATTTCTGGTATTCTTTTAAAAATTTATTTATTTAAAATGCTTTTCACGTTACAACACGATACTTTCATTGGAATTGCTTACTTTCGAAGCGGGATTTAAAACCCAATTACTGGTTGGTAGTACCAAAGACAATATAGGTTATATTGTCTTTGATAGTACTCTCTCGAAGCGACATACCAGCAATTTCAGGAAATGTTTCCGGAGACTTCGGTCACTTTTGCTGTCTTTCAGCAACATTGCATGTGAGTAGTGGAACTTATTTAAACACAAGGAGCGCAAGCAAACAAAAATCAACTGGTAGACCTTATACTCTAGACGAGGAAGGTTGTGTAGGATAGCAGAACTCGAATGCAAAGAAGTCCTCGCAAATCCTTAAGAAAGCCTTCAAACAGGTTTGGTCCTTATGCCTCCTATTCAACCAATTTTCATTTTTACCCATAAGACTTCCACTTTTTCATGTTGTTCTAATTCCACGGTTTTACAGGTTTATCATATGGAAGTTGCTCCATTGTGCTTAAAAACAAACTAAAGTACCACCCTTACAAAATTTCCATCGTCCAGTCATTAACCCCTCCTGATCACCCACAGAGAGTTTTATTTTGCAATTGGTTCAATGACATATTCAATAATAATGGTATCCTGGACAATATCTTCTTTTCCGACGAAGCCTGGTTTTATCTCAACGGCTATGTGAATAAACAAAATTACATAATTAGGTCAGGTGAAAATCTTTACGCTATCAGAGAGTCACATTTGCACCCGATTAAAGTTGGTGTTTGGTTGGCAGTCTCAAGGACGCCGGTGTATGGGCCGATATTTTTTAATTTTACCGTCAATTAGGAGAGATATATCCAACACCTTTTGAGGCCTTTTATAATCCAATTAACAGACGAAGAGCGTCAAATTGGATATTTCCAACAAGACTCTGCAAGGGCACATACGGCTCGTGCTACTATGGGATATTTAAGAGAGAATTTTGGCGACAGAGTAATTAGTCAGGGCATTTGGCCAAGCAGGTCACCAGATCTCATGAGCTGCTAGAGGCAATAGTTCAGGAAGTGGCAAACATTACCCCCAAAATGCTGGTGAATATCTTCGAGAGCCTAAAAAGAAGAGTTAATTTATGTCTGGACCAAAATGGGAGGCATTTTGAGCATTACCTTTAGCTGTTTAATTAAATCATTGTTCTGTATTTCGAGTTTCATTTTTAAGCGTTAATTTTTATTCGCATAACCTACAATCTTATCGCTGATTGTTATGTCAAATTTTTATCAAATAAACATATCTGGTTGTAGCGTTGCAAACCCTTAGGCAAAAAAACTCTCCAGGTAGGACTACCAACTCAAACAGTCATTCTTGATCACCCAGTAGTATAAAATAGTAATTTTATTTCTGGTACCAAAAAACCAATTATTAGTTTATAAATTGATCAATTACAAGGATATGGCCATTAGAATATTCCTTTTTACACACGCTTATGTTCGAGAATTCAATCATTTTTTGCTTTCTGCTTTCTATGTGCTCAACGGCGTTTTTTTAATCTTATCTGTTGTCACATTTTCTTTCGCCCTAGATATAACCTCTAATAAACTGTCAAATGTCATGATTATATTGGTTAATTGTGGAAGTAAATTTGAAGGCGAATAATTTACGCGACAACCGCGACAATGAGAATTATCTAAAAATTGACATGGAAGAGGTGAAATCGGCTATATTTTTGACAGTTAGACACTAAAATACGATAATTATAGCAGTTAATTGCCAATGCCCCATTAACTTGTGATATTTGAAAAGAATTTATGAGATCATTAGTTTATATGTAATCCTAATGCTCAAACAATCCCTTATTTCAACTCTGGATATGCTTTAATAAATTTTCGGAAGTTACTGGCATTAGTCGGGAACATTCTTTAAATTGCCGTTCTTTGAAATGTAAAGTAGTCACTTTGTAAACATAAGTTTTTTTTCCAAAATCACTTTCCGTTTCATCTTCATCTTCAATAATTTCTGAGACATTGTTGATAGTTGTCCCCGTTATTACCACCATTTTTCGACGTCTATAGCAACAATGTAAATCATATAATACCTCAAACTAAGAAAATTTACACCTACATTTAAATTACTTTTACTTCTCCTTTTGTTTTCTTTAGTAAACATATTTTGACAAAGCAATATATCGATTTAAATGGTGACGTCATATCAATCTAAAAACTTCAATTTTCTTCTTGTTTAAAAAAAATGAAACTTACATATCAGTAAATAATAATACAGTTAGTAGTACTACATATCAGGAAATCCCGATCGATCCTCAATTAGTTCTAATACGTTTAAAACACAAAAACGCACAAATTGGCCATGTCCAAGGTATCAAACTAATGTTGCCGATTGTACATTTCGCGAGGTAGCCGGTTATCTAAATAATCAAAAATCAAAAGGTCTTCAATTCCTTGATTGATTACAGTATCAATATACGTTGGTTTTAGGTTAAGGGACTGTTAAGTGACAAGACGTACCGTGTACCACTTAAAAATAGTTCGGTAAAAAATGATCGGTAAGCTGACTGGTGCAATGCACTCACAAATTTAAGTGTCACTTTTGGATTTTAGGTGAAGCAGGTGCAACCGGTCATTACTGCAATAATCGGCGGGCAGTAAGTTATTTTCTGCAATATATCTGACTCTACATGTTTCCCACTAGATTTCACACATTTTGAGATAATTTAATGTGATGTTTTTCGCTGCGATATTGCTGCGATGTTTGAAACGGAAAATGAAAACCAGTAGAGGTTTCCATAGTCACGGAACACTGAAAATTCGGCAGTGGTTAATCGGACGCAAGTACGAAGTTACATTCACAATTCTAAGCAAAGATTTACATGCACAAGTCTACTATGCGAGCATGTTAGTCAAATTATGCGATCATATAAATGCAATAACCGAACGCTGCTATTTCTCTTTGTCACAGTTGTTACAATTTTCTACATAAACGGGCTATTTAAAGTGATTTTTACGTTTCGATTTAGAAACATACTTTTTGGTTTGGTTGGGATTTGCTTGATATGGATAAAACCGTGGCCCACTCTATTGATTTCTCTCCAGTTCCGTGGAATTCAAAATAGTGTCGCAAAATCCAGTCATTATTTTTATCAAACACTAAAATAACTATTAACGATATCATCCCCTTTTTACGGTAGATTTTTGTCAAATTCGTTTCATAAACTTAGTAAGATTCGTTGCTCGGACGTTAACCATAATGCATAACCATTTCTCTGCTTGGTTTAGCTGTCTTAGGAATCCCAATATGGGTGAAGAGGGAAAACGTATTTGTTTATATCCCCACCTGTTAGAGTGGAATTTTAATGTTAATGTGTAATTGGACAGTCAAAGTTAATTATTAACGCCAAACTCGTAAAAATAACTCACTGGAACATTGTTGAAATGTACGTCAAAAGTGACCAATTTCGGAGAAAGTTTTAATTTTTTTTTGGAAAAACTACTGACGTCCCAAAGTTAATATTATTTCTTGCAATAGACTGTTAGTGTTATCTTTCCTTAAAAACAAAAACCGTTAAAATTGGCGTGGTTTTATAAAATGAATCTTTACCAAACGTTCACTTCAAAAAATTACATCAGCTTACATGGCGAAACGAAAAGTATAAGATTTAAGGAAGGTATTGAGAGGCCCAGAGTGGAAACGAAGAAAACACGAAAATGGCCCGACAACAATTAATTGAGGAGCAGCAGAATATTTTAATACCTTATTTACAACGAGTTAATTCACTTTACACCACTTGTAATCTTGAAACACGGCCTTCATTTACATCTCCACAAATGTTCCATGATCTAATGAATTTAATGATCGACTACGAACAATTTTCTCGGTAGTTGTGAATAACTTTCATAGTAATGATGTAATAGGGGGAAACAGTTTTCAGCGATGAAGCCTGAAGAGTTCTGTCTGGATTTTTTAATTCACAGAATATTGAAATGTGAAGTGGCGAGAATCGAGGTTGTTATTCTCATGTGGATATAAAGACAGTTACGTCACAGAAAATGGCGATGTGTAACATCGTAAGACTGTCTCATATGTTCGGGCAAAATATTTATGGCAACATTATCACCGTTTTATAAAATAAATTCGGAGTCTTCATTATTTTCACCCTGTGACGAAAGGTTTCTTGAATCACCCGTTATCAAATAAATAATAAACACGTAAACTTTGTTTCTTCAAAACTACATTTTATGTGTTTAGCCCTACCTTTACATTGATAAGTCAAATATTTCCAGCTAATATTAAATGGTTAGATTTGTAAATATTTTTTGTGCAATATGCAATAAACACCTTTATTCCGAACTATGTACATTAACACTGATTAAGTTAAGATTTTATTGTTAAAACAATTGGTTGTAGGTTTCAAATGACCTTTTCATGATTTTCAAAAAAATGGGTAAGCGATTTGAATATAATCTATAGATTTAGACATCCAAGTATATTATATTTTCTTTATCCCAACTTTCGTATTCATTACCATTTTAACGTAGGTAGCTAGTTACCTTTGCTAATATTTTTGTATATTTTAACCTTATTTTTCACTGAACATTTATCTTTTGTAGCATTTTTCTTGTTGCATTTCTGGGCTCTTTTCCGTAATATTTCATTTCGTTCTTTACTCTATTTTCCTTCGTCTTGACCTCCCCCTCGTTAGATTAATTCGAGGCTAATTTGTTCCTCCCCAAAAAACATGAATTTCCCCACCCTATCAAAATCGTTTCGTGTGGATGAGATATGTGGATGACAGCCGAAAGAAACTAGGTCGAAATTATGTTCTAACACTTTAAATGTTAATTTAATACTGTCACGAATACTTCTGATGTTGTCACGAATGGAGGGGGTTAGCTTTTCCTTAAAGTTTTTGATATATACTTCTGTAATATAATCATGAATTGTCAAGATTTTCTTATAATAACCGTTCGGATTAAGACGAGAAGATATTTTTAAGTATATTCTTAAAATTTATAAAAAGTAGATTTCTAACCAACAATCGTTCAATGTAATTGCTGTTGTTTAAATCAAAACACACGAACCCTGTTATATTTCCATATCAGTTTTAAAGTTACATATGACGTACCTAACTTGTGCCAGAGATAACAAGTGAGATAAAACGTTTCTTTTAATTTTGTTTAAGATTGTAGTTAAAATAATGGGTGACCTTAGATATGACGATTCTTCGTTTATGGCAATTCATGTTCGTCCTTCAAGTTTTACACGTGAGCCCTGCCTCAACAGATGGACAAATCTTAAGTATAATAATGTAGAATCTTAATAATAGAAACATTTTTAAAATTTATATTTACAGCTCTTATGGCTGTAGTAGGAATGCTTATGCTATAGTTTCAATGTCAGAAATGATGATATCGTATTGACAGCAAACTCTGTCAAATATGGTAAAAAGTTGTTTTCAACTCTGAAGGATGCCATTAGTGTGTTACATCAGACTAATGTTTATAAGATAATTTGTCCCAACTGTAAGAAGCTTATGTAGGTAGGTATGACATCTAGAAATCTTAAATATAGAATCACATCTCACAAAAGTGATATAAAAAGACGAAAAGACGCATGTACCTGGACGGATTTGGTCACCACCCTGACTTTAAGAATGTGTTTATTCTCACTTCAGTATCTAACCGAGTCAAAAGAACATTTCTGGAAATGGCATTCGTCAATAGTACGGACAATCTATTAAACAATGTCTTTACAGTAATTTTTCGAATAGTTTACATTTGGAAACAGATTTTCTTAATAATAAACGAAAACTTTGCACCAAACATTCTGCAGGTCCTTCTTTTGATGACAGCATAAATTAAATTTATTTTTGTACATCATGATTGTAAATGTCAAAAACAAACCTGATATTTACACAACCAATACATTTTATATATATACAATTTATTTATTTGGGCACTTCTCGATACATTTGGAGTGAATGCTTGGACCATAGTTTATAGATTCAGTTCCAGAAAGTTTTTATTGCTTATTGTTTAAATTATTAATCCAAATTGTAAGTGTAATGTAATAGTAAGAGTGAAGTGAAAGTGATATATTGTTGTTATTGCAAGAATCCTAGTGATATGTGCATTCACAAATCAAGAAGGATAGCTTTAGGTGGCAACTATCGACCCTGAGTATATCAACAACTAACATAACATCTAGCATGGGTAATGCAAACCTATTGGAGATAAGAACAGGTTAATTTACTTTTGTTATTAATAACTAATAACTTTCCTATATGTAAGGTTCCACTTGAATTAAACATGGTTAAGACTATTTGTAAATTTTGTTATAAATTATTTTTTGTAAATAATTGGTAGGTAGGTTCCTCTTAATTAAATCTATATCTTTATCATGTCTTCAATGTTTCGAAGATACATTTATGTAATGTTTAAATACCAAATTCACTCGTTATTTGAACGTCAAACTGAACAAACATTACACCGAAAAGGTAGAAAACGAATGACCATCATCAGATGTTTAACGAAAATTCAACTTATAGACTAAACAGGGTGAAAACAATCTTGAATAACAACCTAAGTCCCACCGACGTCACTCTTCCTACACATAAAGTCATCTTCACTCTGATCGTTTTGTTTGTCTGAAAGGTCTGACGATGGCCGTTGAGACGAAACTGGTTTTCATTTTATTTATGTAATTACTTCTGGTGTCATAATTATTGACTAATTTTCGTCTGTGTTCCACTATTCTGCGATGTACTTTGAACCTTCCATTTTTTGTAAAATTGCAAGGTCATCTCGACACATTGGAAACTTCACTTATGACAGTTGTTTCAGATGATTTAGAATAAAAATAATCAAAATATGCGTACTTGGCAGGTAAAGTAAATGAAAGTTTAGGAAAAAGGGGTGAAATTTTTTTCAAAAAGGGAAAACCCTTTTTGTGGAGTACCTACCTAGTTTAGGGCGCGTGCATAGTAGAGTGTTATGTTCATGTTATGTTTGGTAATGAAGATGCATTTTATTTTATGTACATCCTTGCGGGATGCGCCCACCTACGTTCGAAAAAACATGTTTACCGTCGCATTGCGAAAAGGTATGCCGAGACGAAAACAATGGCGGGAATAAGTGCATTCAACCTGCGTGCAATGCCAATCAAAAGCCGACAACATTGCAGTTTTAATACGGAAACAATCGCACACACTTCGTACAGCGGAAAGCGTATTTCGCTATCCTTATATATAAAATTTTTCGCGGCACCAATCTTGCATTCTCATCTTGCAGAGTGCAGTGTGCAGCGTACAGTCGAGCGCGCGCCCGTCAATTTAATTCGTTTGTTGTCTGGGTTGGTAACGAGTTTTTGCAATCGCGGGACGGTGTCGTTTTTTTTCTCTCCTGTCGTTTCTCTCGTGGTTTGTGATTTTGCGACGTGCAGTGTCCGTCTGGAAGTGTCGAGAAAATGTGCAAGAAGAATGTGAAAATTGTGAAAAGTGCGAGTGCGAGCCCCTTGCATTCTTTCCACAGGGATTTCTTCGTCAAGTGACCCAATTGACTGCGTAATCTCGAAGAGACGAGAGTAAGTTCCCTTAATTAGGAAGTTGCACAATTTCGAAATCACGTCGATTCAATATGGCCGTCGGTAGTTACATCACAGAGTTGATAAAGCGCAATTTCATGAGTTACCGTACATGTCCGAATCAATCGGGGTGGGGCAGCTGGAATTCGCTTGATTGTTTCTGTTTGACTAGAGCAATTTGCCACTTCCAAACGAATAACCTTTCCCAGTGAAATTTTTCCCATTTACGATCTCACGACGATTTCCCTAATCTACGTTTACATTATTGGTTCCGTTGTGGAGATCGCTCAAATTTCATTATCCAAAGCATGCGTAAAGTGGATCTATATTTCATGGAATACTTGATAAAATCCCTATCCAAAATCCTTCATTGTTGGGATTATTCTCTTTGAAAATAAATAAACATGAGTGAATTCACATTCGTTTCGATAGGAGACTATCCTCCCGAGCAGAAACATCGAATAAAAAATCTATTTCACTTTCCGACTGACAGTCAGTGGCAGAGTACATTTTTGAATTCCGTTTATATCTCGAATAAGCGGTCCAGGGTCACAGCTTACGATGTAAATTACAAAAATTTTCTCTGGTGCACGGATTAAAGGAGGTTACTTTGGAGCCAAACTAACGCCCGATTTCATAATGCAGTTAAAGTCCACTTTAACTTAATCTTAAAGTCCACTTTATCTTAAAGTTGACTTTAACTGTGCCGTTAGAAGTAGTAAAAGTCATGAATGCATCACAGTCAAAGTCAACTTTTTAGTTAAAGTGGACTTTAACTGCATTACGAAACCGGGCGTAAGTCTTCCTATCACAATCATCAGCTACACGGTGAAGTAGCAAACTACTGAACTTTAACCCATTTAACCAAAAGTTTTGCAAAACCCTTTGATGATCATGTTAAAAATGACGTCTTTAATTTCAATGGTTTTTGCTGGCAGTTGATAAGTATATCACCCAGGCAGGACAAGTGCTGAGATTATCATGAGTTTATTGAGGACTTTCTATAGATTAACAATTCTAATAATGCGATGTAGCAGCAACCTAATTGTCCCAGAATTTTTCTGCAGTAAAAGAATTACGAAATGTTTGGTAAACTTTTAAATTGATCCTAGATTTATCTAAGGTTCTAAGTTCATGTAACAGCAGTCTAGTTTTTCTAGCATTGCTCTAAAGCTTCGAAACAGATGATCATGACACTCTTTAAATTGGTTAAATGATTCCTCTATATTATTGTATCATTAGATTGATACAAAAGATGATTGATTTGTGGTACATTTTTTTTCTCTTTTTTGCTTTAAATATTGGCCTTGAGTAGAATTAACCCACATGCATACCAACTGATATCCCAAACGCTTGGAACTGTTTTAACGCAACATTATTCAATTACACCTTCCCTTTAAATTATTATCTTTAATTTGTCACCAATAATTATTTTAATTGGTTCATTGAATCTGCATATTTTAAATTAGAACCAATAACATTTCATAACACTTCAAAACTGAGAAGAGAAGGTAAAGGTGTCCTTTAAAAGATTAAAGTTAAGAGGCGGTTTCTAACTGGTAGTTTGTTCACATTTTTTACAGTACAGCTACCGCAAATTATATCAGTTGTATCCAAAACTATTTAAATCCTTTTAGTGTCCATTGAAGATCTATATGATAAATCTAATGAAGGAATTTCATCCTGACAGAGTTGCCAGATTTACTGCAATGTAGCAAATTCTGTAGCAGTGATTTGTATAAAACCAGAAGACAGAAAAATTGGGATTTGTTCTTTAAAAATTTGCCAGTTTTTAAAAACGTTAAAGGCAAAGTGACGTTTGTCAAATTTGAAAGTTCTCACCAGCGCAAATTTATAAAAGCGAAAATGTTGATGTATTTCAAGATAATACAACGAAATATTGACAAGTATTCAAGTAGTCAAAGGTGAATTTGAAGGTGTTGCAAGGTCTCGAAAGCGGCTCGTATGACGCCGAAATGGATGATTACTTTTCTTTTGCACACAAATTATAGGTTTTTCAACACATACTTATTGTCTGCCAGTTCACAAAATGAAAGTACTGGTACTAAAACGGTTACAAAAAAAAATAGCAAACGGTTTCCATTGCTCGAAAGGTTGGAAATGAAAGGAAAATCTGAAAGAAAATTGTGAAAATTATCACGATATTCCTGTGTCTGCCAATTGGAAGTTCATACTATAAATAACTTATAGTAATGTGGATAGTGTTTGTGAATTCACCTTACTACAAAATGTCATTATCAAAAGTCAAAACGTTCCAAGCACTTCGAAGTCTATTGTTCCTTGGGAGAGTTAAGAGTTGTCAAGTTTGTTTTCACCGAGGTTCTCGCATTTAGATTATTATATTCTTTAGTCTCAGTCATCTAACGCCTAATTAATAGAGCTAAGCTGTCTTTTTCTAGAGACTAGTAACTGATTGGAGCAGTTTCAATTTTCATTAAAAAAGTGAGGTTATGACAACCTACTGCAATATTGACATTTTTTTAGAAACGTGCATTCACAAACAACTATCCACAGCCTACTATGAGGTGAAATTTAAAAACAAAAACACTCGATATAACTGGCATATGGTTTCCGTATAGCCAACTTCAGTTTTGAGAAAACTCCAACGCTTCTTCCTGTTTTTTTTTTAACTGAAATAAATCTCAACTATGTGAGAAATAATAGTTTTGACTCAAAGTTTACATTACATAAGATTGTTATTCAGAAGGGAAGGTTATTCAAACGTGACCACCACATTACGAATAAATAAAAAAGTTTTAGATAAACCTGCGAATTTTCTCGACTTTTTCGCTGTTATTTTGTATTTAAATTCGAGCATTGTCGAAATTCCAAATTTAAAATGGCAGGAAATTTTATGATGACTAACCTTAGGATTTTTTTTTTTAATTATCACGAATTTTTTTGACCGCCTCTTTTGTATTTCATTTTAAAATATAGATTATCTACTTTGCGTTACTTACTAATGATCTCATTATTACATCGAAAGTAGTGTAATAATATTTATATTATTACACTACTTTTGGTAACTTTTAGTTTTGTTAAATTGATACATCAACCTGTCACGTAGACGTCAAGGTTAAATTATTAGTATTTCAATAAATTTCTTGAGCAGCTTTGCGTATTTCTCGGGGTGTACACGTCAATTCTACATGTTTGTCTTCCTTTTCACGCACCTAAGTAAATAGTTATTGAATTTGCCCTAGGGCTACTAGATTTTCAAATTCAAATACGAAACGTCCATGTCAGTGACGTCAGTGTAACCAACCCACGCAAAATTCCCTAGTGTAAAACGAAAACTTGAACAGCCAAAATTTAATGAATTAATAAAGCAAAGTAGATAAAATAGTATATTACACTCGTTTAATAAGCGTATTGTCACACTCGTTCTATTAAAGCAGTCCTCGCTTTGCTCGTCGTGCTTTGAAACTCTCATGTGACAATACTGAGTCTTATTAAATAATATACTATGCAATGTCAAATTCAAAATGACCGGAGGTTTTATAGCAACGAATGATGGGGAAATATCTAAAGTCACTAAATGAGGAAAGTCCCGCAATGGGCGGCCATATTGTGTCCGCGCCGCGCCGCGCGAAATTCAAAATAGAAAACAAAAATTTGCTCGTTTTAAAAGATAAAACAATAACTTGGCATTTTTATTCCCAAAAAGTAAAAACGAAATTTCGCGAGAGAAAAATGTACATAAAAATTAATTTACAGCTATATACAATAAAATAAACAAATATGACACACTATGACACATAACCCACAATCCACAAAACACAATAATAGGCATGAAACAGGCAGATTGTAGCTGTAATCCGCCATATTGTGTCCGAAAATGTACTTCTCTCTCTAACACGTTGGGACATTGAATTGCGGTACTTTCCACATTTAGTGACTTTAATTTGCGTTAAATTTGCGGCACGATCAGCGCCATCTATCGAGGAACGGCTACGTGTGGAAGTTCGATTTGCACCAACTTTTTTTTAAGTGTCAATTAGGCTAAAGGCTCCTTAACGTGGCATTAGCGTTTTCGGTGTGTTGCACCAACATTAAGAGACTCTTAAAGGTCTCTTATCCTCTCATTTGCTAACTGGCCAAATTTCCTCATTTAAATGGTATTTAATCATACTTTAACCTTAAATTGCATTCCTTTTGACAGTTGGAGTTGACACCAAAAGAGTCAGAATTTTTTTTAAAGTGATAAGTAGCACCTTGATATCGGACCCATACTTTCATTTCAATGGAAAATTTGGATATTTTGGAGAATATCCTGGTGGAGGATTTTCTGGATGATAATTTAGAAGTCCTTGATTTTGTAGATATGGGATATCCCAGACGATTTTTTCTTAGACCTAACCACCATCAGGAGTTGCCTGAAATGGACTTTTTCAAGAGATTTCGGTTAACAAAACCTACAGTTCTTCGACTTCTGACACAAATTGAAGATCAATTAGAGTACCCCGATGATAGGTATGTAGATATTACACATTACTGCAGCTATACGTTGCATTCTTAAACAACTTTGATTTTTTAGAAATAATAGCCTGTCTCCAATGAACCAATTGCTCCTGACACTAAGATTTTATGCCAGCAGTGGCAATAAGTTTTCAATAACATTTTTATATTTCAGAGCAATAGTAAATAAACGGTTAACCTCCCTGGGGCTAAAATTTAACCCTCTCTTCCGTTTGTTGCCTTGATTTTCTTCTTGCTCCATCGCACACGAACAAAAAAACTCAAACGCACTACCCTACGCACACGCACCTCCGCCTGCAGCCTGCATCACCCATCAAAAGATTGACGTTATTCAAAATTCAAACAAAAAAGCACAAAATGCTGTTTTTGAAACGTTTGGAACCTCCGTGTCCGTGTTCTACCAAGCAAGAAACACAAAAATTGTTTGAAAGATACGACGTTGCCGGATTGTAAAAGAACTAAATGACCATTAGTTAAAGTACTGAGAAAATGGTTGGGTGCAAATGATTTAAAATTAAGTTACAATTAAATTTTAAATGTCCCTTTGTTAATTGACACTTAAAAAAAAGTTGGTGCAAACGGGCCTTAGTGACTTTAGAAATATCGAGAAAAGAGCGCCCTCTGAAAAACAGTCTCACAGTGTTGGTTGATCATTTGTGCAAAATATATGCAAATTTCAACCATTTTGTTTTATCTGCCATTTCGTATTCGAGTTGTGCATATTGACCAAATCCCAAATATTTAATATCAGGAAATTCTGTAATGACGAACTTCGGAAAAATCAGAAAAAGGGACTAAGAGTCATGTAAAACTTTCTTTAATGTTTTTTTACTTCCATTTTGTGTGTCACTTTAATAAAGTTTTCTTGTAAATCTTATATTATCTATTCTAATCTTTTTCTACTACATTAATAGTCTGTTCTATTCTAATAAAAAAAGGGCCTGAAAACGAATGAAACCTGTGATGCAAGGTATAATTATTATCGATGTTTATCCATGTTTGACATCTTGTGTATAATATAGAGTTTAAATTGTGTTTTGAACAGATTGAAAATGTTATCCCAATTAAAAATCTCAAATACCATTAAACACTACCATTAAATATCATGAAACGTATAGTAAGGATATCATACTATTTTAGGGGTACCCCTATTTTAGTACCTATATTAATATGCCATAATTTATATTTCAATACAGACTACCAAAAAAGTTTTTAATTGATAAGTATTTTCTACTCAATGTAGTATTTTTATACCTGGTATTTCTTTATTGCTATCAATTATTTAACCGCAAGTGACCGCCAAATGTTGTATACTTTTGCTTCGCAGACAGATATTCGACGTTCTTTTTTTATTCTCCAAACTGTCCTTGCTATGCAACCTCCTGCCATCATGAATTGAAAATTTAAACTATCTTTTGAAGTGGAATACAAAATGGCAGTCGAAAATAATCAAGGAAATTTTTACATGATTTTGGCACTCTGATTCCCGTGTCTCTTTCTGATTTTCATAAGCTTGATGACTATAGAACTTCCTGCCTACTAACTAAATTTAAATTCGGGACAATATCCGAACTCAAAAACAAAATGGCAGGCAAAAGAAAGTCGAGAAAATTTGCACTCACTTCGGTTTTTCTCGTTTATCACAATGTTCGACACTTTTAATGCGTCTGCCAATGTCGTATCATACCAAAAATCAGGCAAAAGTCGTTGGAATTTTCTCAAAACTTTTCTTCGAAAAATCACAGTTGATCACATGAAAACTACTTATCAATTGTTTTATAAGGTAATTATAGCAAACTTTCATACTTCCACTTTGCAGACGCACAAATATCGTGGCAATTTTCAAAATTTCCTTGGAGGTTTATACATCATTTTCGCCTTTGTGGGCCAGTGGAAATTCTTGTCATTTTTTAAGTAACCATATTAATACCATTAGTACTTTCATTTTATGAAATGGTGGACAACAAGAAAACGTTGAAAAACCTATTCTTCTATGAATATCGTGTTTTCCTATTACTGGATTTGACATTAGCGTCTTCTGGATATATTCTGTATATTTTGCATTTCTGTTTTTCTTCATTCGCTGTATTTTAGAACCAAATGTTTTATATCACGTGCGGCTTCTTTAGGATTTTTGTTTAATACTAAACCTGCCGCCATTTTAAAGCTCTTCAGTCCATTTAACAAACCAGACTGAGATATGAAGAGGCTTAATTTTGATCCAAGTTTCATTTCAACCATTTCCTAAAAACCCCTTTTGCGTATACATAAATTTAGTTATATTCCATATATCGTTTCGACCGAAGGTAGAAGTTATTAGAAAATCTTATATAGGGCAAGAAGACGATTTGATATCCTTTACAACAAAAAATATTATACATCCAGACCGGTGTGAAGTTAGCAGCCGAAAGTCCAGCAGCCGATTTTTCAAAATAACATTTCTAGCAGCCATTTTATTTTCAGCAGCCATTTCATCAGTGGCGTCTCAATCAAGCAACAATTTCAAAACTGACTTTTTCTTACCAAAAAAACGCCGCATTGCATTTATAAGAAGTCGAAACCAACTAAAAAAATTGTGTAACATTGTGTAATTGTGTAAATTGTGTACATTTTATAAACATTACAATACAAGGTGTTTCGTTAACCCTGTATAGAAACCTATTATCCTTACTTCAACCCCTATTAACATTAAGAGCAGTGCAAAGGTTTTTCTCGGGTGGCATATAATGAAATGATTTGTTTTGAAAATTATCCACAGAAAAATTCAAGTGTTACGAATCTCAGTAAGAAATCTAGAGCGATTAGCCTGCAATTAATCAATTATTTGCACCCTTATTAACACCTCGCTGACCGCCGAGCAAAAGTTTTTTCGGGTGGCATATGATGAACGATTTATTTAATAATTTTTAAAAAGGAAACTAGAGTGTTACAAATTTTAAGAAAAAATTAAGAGCGCTTAACTTTTAATCAACCAATTACTTGCACCCTTATTAACACATTCTGGCTGCCGTGCACAGATTTTTTCGGGTGGCATATAATGAATTGATTTATTTAAACATTTTTCTTCTTCTCCTATCTTCCATGGATTAGGCTGTGCCTGTTCCGATACTACTCCTCATGCCACCTTTTCATAGGTCTTCCCGGAGTTCTTCTTGCTTTGGGTTTACAACCCAAATTTGTTTAGGAGATCTGTTGTCGTTAATTCTGTCAATGTAGCTTTTCCATTCTTCTTTATTTCGTTTAATTTTGTCGTTTGTGGAATATATATTTAGTTCTTCTCTTATATCTTTATTTCTTATTCTATCTCTTAATGTGCAACCTGTGATTCGTCGTAACAATTCCATTTCTGTAGCTTGAATTCTTGATGTATCTATTTTCAGTTATCATTATCTATTATCAATCAACTTGTTTCGATGTAAAGCAGTACTGCTCCCTACACCCCACGCATTCAGCACTGCTGTCATCCTTAGGGCTGTCATCAGACTCTTGGAAAATAAAATCAGACGAATTTTCATCTGAAGATGACTCACTAATAATTTTCTTGGACTTAGAAGTGTGTGAATTTCTCGCGCTCTTTGCTCTTTTTGTAGCTTTAAATTCTTCCATCTTAAGTTTTCTTGTCGTTTTCTTTGACAAATCATTGTTCTTAATTCTTCTCCTCAGAGTAGGTGCCGGAACACCGAAGGACCTGGAGGCAGCATTCACACCCATTGTTCTGTTTTGCACTGCTTCAACAGCATTCAAAAGACTTTCTTGTCTCCATGATCCTCTGGAAGTATTTTGTTTTCTTCTGTATTCGGTTGGCATGGCTGAAAGTAACAATCTGATGACTAGTCGGGTAATTTTATAATGTGTCAACTATCACCTAAAATACAGGGCCATCTAACCCGAAAATCCGGGTGAGATGGCCCACTTGTTTTTTTTTTCAAAACGATACGATATATTGTCAACACGTAAACATGAACCTAACCTCTATATAATATTTTAACGTATTCCATAAAGAAAACCTACTGTATTTTTCGTAAAATGTATATTAGTAATAAGTTAAAGAACAAGCTCAAAATTTCTGAAGGTACCAAACCTATTATCGTAAATAACTTACCTAATGTACTTAGAGTTAACTTAAATGACAGTACGCACGACACAACCGACAACTACCAATGATACCACCAATATTAGTGGGAAATGTGAATCGGTTTGAAAAATAGACGACCGAGTCATCTCACCCGCAGGGCCATCTCACCCGGAATTACCTATATATTTTACACAAATTATTCAGTTGGTGTAGTGATCTTTGTAAGGCTCCGTGCCACGAGCGGTCGTGCCTCATGAGGTCAATGTGAAAAATCGTGCCAGATGCGGTCACTCCAATAATATTTCTACCTGATATACAGATGTCTTCCCATGTGCGGTCGTCATTTCCGAATTCACAGAATTTCTCGGTAGGCACCCTCGGCCGATATGGAAAATTGATTACTATGGTTTTCGATGTTTTGAGGCGTGAAAAGAGAATATATGAGATTTGTTTTGTCTTGTAAAACATAAATTACTTGCGAGAGAGCAAGGAAAAACAATGTACTTATTTTCAATTTGTATTAACCATTAATTAACCATTAACATAAAGTATATGTAAAAGTATTTGTTACCTTACGAAAATATTTTGGAGGGATCACGGATCACATCTGGGACGTTTTTTGATTGTGACCGCATAAGACACTACCACTCATGGCGAGCCTGTACCGAGTACCCCGATAAATTGGCCTGTCCTGGGATTTCGAAACTATTGGCCGCACATGGCACTGACCGCATCTATGAAGACACGCTTTGTAAGTCGTCTTCTGTTTCTTATATAATAGCTATGTCATCAGCGAATAGAAGAGCATTAATATGTATTTTTTATTGATTTTTAATCCCGGTTTAACCACTCTCTTCCATTCTCTCATGTCGTCAATATATATGTTAAAAAGAGTTGTAGATAAGCTGCAGCACTGTTTGAGACCTTGGTTTGCTTGGAATGCTTCTGTAACTGTTTGTTGTTTAATTATTACTCGAAAGTTTTTATACAGATATTTGATTGATTTAATGAGATGGAGAGGATTATCCTTTTCCTCTCATTATTTCCCAATGCTTATTTCGATTGATTCTGTCGAACGCTTTCTCAGAGTCTATACAAAAGCTTGATGTGTTTCCTGATTAAATTCTCTGCGTTTATGTATTATTTGTCTCATGGTAAATACATTATCGTTACATGATCTTACTTTTCGAAAGCCATTCTATTTAAACATTTTTAAAAGGAAAATTGAAATGTTACATATTTCAATAAAACAATTAGAGTGTTTAACCTTACTTCCACGCCTATTAACACCCCCTGACGGCCGTGCAAAGGTTATTACAGAATTAAAAAAAAAATTAATGTCACAAATTTTAATAAACATTTCACCCCTATTTCCACCACCCTCGGAGGTACAAAGAAAACTCAGTTACTAATTGTAATTAGTCGTTCACCACAAGGACATACGCACTTGAATCGAATAATAATAATAATAATGAACACATGCTCCACACTACTTCTTAATTCACCAAAGTGGCAATTACTGATTGTTCCACCTTCATTCCGGTAGTTGAACTCGATACGGTGGGTTTCAATAGGCTACTTATTAAATATTTTGTTATTTTCTTCCACGTGCTACAATTCGTAAACGTTTAGATGATTAATTGTGCTTCATCCTTACGATAAATCTTAAACAAATATAATGGTGTATGCGCCATTGGGGTCAGACAGTAATGATGAATTTTTTTTCGAACCGTTTTCCCGCGTTAAACCGTTCTTTGAGAAAACTTCCGCCGTGATTTATTGAAATTTTTCCGTATTAAAGAACCTCTCCCGCTGATATATATTCGTCGCCCCGGTCTCCGGTCCGTGTTCCCGTTGATGATGACCGATTCCCATAATAGACAAGCCGCATCCGGGACCTCATCATCCCCCGATTTTCCCCCCCGAAAAAAAAAAAAACAATCGGAAGACAAATTACCCGCTCTCCGCACAAAGCCAGGCCGTACCCCGTGGGGGCCCCGTGAGCCAGAAAGAGACGGCGAGAGGGAAAGGGTCAACGCAAAAATTTTTCAGAGCGCCATCATAATTAGCCGTGTCAATCAGTTCGCGGGGCGAGTGTGCGAAGGGACACCCTGCGATGCCCTAATGAACGGGCTTTCCCTTTTTTCCTCGCGCCCTAAATAATTCAAATTCCCAGGTGTATCTTTTACATAATTAATGTCCGCGCGTTCCTGAAAAAAAAAGAGAGAGAGAGGAAAATCGCCGGCCCGTTTGCGCGTTCTCGTAAATAAGTGAACGGAACTTTTAATGGGGTTCCGAAATTTTTTAATTATGAAGACATTATGGCACTTAATTGGCGAGAGGGGAGAATGGTGTTAAGAGTTCGCCTACAGCTGTAAGATGGGACGATTAACGTGAGATTGAATTAGGAAAAAATTTACCAAATTACACTCGCTCACTCGCTGCTTAATTGTGCGTATTTCGCTAATTACGCTTTCAAAAAAAAAAAATTTAAACAATCGCGTTATCTTCTCGTTGAACAATGTATCAATCACAAAAAATGTCGCCAGTATCTCTGAAGAGAAAGTACTAACGATTCTAATTGTACATATAATTTTCTCAAGGCAAACTTACTATTAAATATAGTTAATCACTTACATGGAGAATGTTTCGAAATCATATCAGCGTCTGGGTTCTGTCCGCTATACTTTATTCCATGTTTCTAGGGTACCTTAAATAGTATATTAAAGTATGAGGGGATATTGAGCTCTTTCAAACACGCGCGAGTTTTCGAGCACGACGGCGTAGCCGGAGTGCTCGAAATAGAGCAAGTGCTTGAAAGAGCAGTTATCCACGAATACTTTACGCGATTTTTTTTATTGGTACCATTTTTTATACCAAAACCAAATGCATACCCAATATGATTAATTTGAATGACACTCGGGACGCTTCGTGACGGCCCGTCGCACGTCGTGCCACCAATCGGCTCGTTCCGCTACGGCCGAAAACGCTCTGTTATTGGTTGATATGGCCGTTGTTGATACGTTTCCATGGCGACTTTAAAACACGCGCGTGCGAAAAAGCCCGATTTACGCACGCCAAAGCATGTTTTAAATAGGCAAAATAGCGTACCAATAAAAAAAAATTATACAAGAATAGTATTGTAACGAAACGGCTTGCCGCGAGATAAGCACGCCTGGAGCTACCCGAGTTCGCGGAATTCGGATCACGGGATAAGACGCATCGAACAGACGAGATGCTTCTCGTCTTCGGCGTTCTCGGCGCTTCGATGCGATAACGGGTTCCTCGAAAATCGAATATTCGAGCAACTATCACGAAAGTTCGAGAAGGCTTATACCTGGTATATAAGGAATGCCGGACCGAAGGCGAAGCAGTTGAAGAACCGGTGTGTAAACATGCGAGCGAGAGACCGCGCGGGTTAAATAAATAAACATCTGTGTGCGAATATAAATTAAGTTAAGGGATTTTTAAGTTAAGTTTATAAGTGTCGTGTAAAAAATAAATTAATTAGTACAAATCGCGTAGTGTTTCATTTTAGTAAATAGTAAAAACGTTTATAGTATGTAATAGTAATAGCACATTGGAACTCCTATTAGTCCCCGAGCCAGTAACACATATTCATGACTAGAAACCGGACATTCAGGCAAGAAATAGTGTAGAAAAAGGCAGGCAAAAAGGCAAAAAACAATACTGAAAAAGGCAAAAAGGCAAAACAAAGGCAAATAAAATTAACTTTATTTTAATATCATCAAATACCAAACATTTGCATATACATATTCCAATTAAATAAAAATATCATAATGAATTCACATTTACTTCCCACGCAATTATAATATATTTCTCAATATTTTCTGGCAATAAATTGTGTCGTTTATTCATCAGAATATCTTTGTATCTGGAAAATGTCCTTTCGATTTCGCAACTTGTAACTGGGATATATTTTAAAGCTGAAATATTTTTAATAGTAAGAGATGACGTTCCTTGAAACCCCTCGTGGAGTTTTGCAGTTTCTAAAATCCGTTGTAAGCCACCATTTTTATTAATTACTGAGGTGAGTTTATCTATAACATTTTGGCCTATTACTCCAGGAACATCTATGGATTTTCTGACGTAATGGGTTTTGATGAATATTAATAAAATTTTCACTCTGAGGTCTACAAATGCTTTTTTATGATTATATTTACCAACATCTAATCTACCTCGTTAAACTGTTGTCGTACTTAAGAAACGGTTTAAAACCTGTGATCAGTACCTATAAATACGTCTTTTTCAGCGAAGAATTTAGACTTACCTTAAAACAGGAGTGCTCACTAGCATCAGGGATTTATGCCGTATTGTAAGGTGACAGGAATAACCAACATAAACACAGGGATAATAATTAGTCATAAACGGTATTTTACGTGAACGCTCTTCGAACCGAGAATGTCATTTTCAATTGAACCCTGGATTTTCTAAGATTTGATCACTTCTAACTGAGGTGCTAATAACTTTACACAGTTTGTATTCTACTGTATGTATCTTAATATTATTTTAAAAATACTTAAAAAAGGCAAAATTTTTTCGAAAAGGGCGCTGTGTTTTAAAAAAAGGCAAAATTGAGAAAAATCACCAAAAAAGGCAAAAAAGGCAGGCACCAGGCATTTGCCTGAATGTCTTGTCTTTATTCATGACCAATTTCTTCTCGGACGATAACTTTTTAAATGCTTCAGAGAGTTGTATCATAAAGCTACGTGTACGTCAGCTGCAGTTTGGTGGATGGGTTGAGCAGCGGTAGCCTCCCACACACGTTCAAAAAAATTTCAGTCATTTTTCTCAAATTATAGTTACCCAATATCTTAAAGAGGAAAACAAGTTAGCGACTATAAAGTGGTGGATAATACGTCAGCTGCCGCATAATACGACCAAATGTTCATGGCAACATTATTAAAGTACGTTTTAGAAAGGTTTTGGAAAAAATGTTTCAAATAAAAGTTGTAGCCTTTAGTTAGGTCAGTTCAAATCTAAAATTGGGTAAGAATCGGTGAAACCGTTTTGGCGAAAATTGAGAAAAACTGAAAATTCACAACGTTTTCTCAGAAACTATAGATAGTGGAAAGTTACAATTTTGTATTTAGGTTGGGTCCCCTGAAAACTCGCGACCACGTAAATTTTATCAGAATCAGTTAAGGGCAAAGGGCTCTTAACTATTGTCTCTCTCTGTCTTGTACTCTTATCATTTTTTAATTTTTGGGAATATCTAAAAAACTGGTACAACAAGGTCTTTTTAAACTTTGTACATTTACTTTAGTACTTTACTTTAGTGGTCAGTTCCTATTGATTGCCGTTATCGTTATCTTGACTGACCTTCTGAGAAGGGCCCTTCACTCTTGTGAATTTGTCAGTTTTTCTCAATTTTCTCCAAAACGGCATTACCGATTCTTACGCAATTTTAGCTTTCAACTGACCTAACTAAAGGCTACAACTTTTGTTTCAAACATTTTTTCCAAAACTTCCCTAAAATGCACTTTTTTAATGTTACCAAGTACACGAAGCTTCATGATACAACTCTCTGAAGCATTGTACAGCTTATCTTCCGGGAGGAAATGACTGACCAGATTTGTACCCTGGCTCGTGGACTATATGATGAACATTCTTTAGCCACCGCCTCTTAATAAGGGGCATTTCTGACGTTCCTTAAACAAATGCTAATCAAAATTACTACAACTGAATTCCGATTAACGCTCAGCTGACAGTAGTTTTCTTTCACGGTCTCCCTTAATATTTCTGTACAACGGCAACAAGTCTTTTCCTAATATCTTGATACTTAAAATTTTACCGATAGTCTAGATAAACTAGTGTTTTTTAAAAGTGTAAAACTTGTACCGGGATAGACTTAAATTCGAAAGATTGCCGGTTCATACAATTCATCACAATACATTGCTAATGTTCCCCATAAAATTAAACGCACCGATGTAGAACGGTTAATCTGCTTTGCTACTTCCATTGATTGAAAAACAGAGTGGTTAACGTTGGAAAAATGGAAAGAGAAAGTAAGTGTTGGAAATTTGAAAAATAATGCTATGACAAAGAAACTGGCGTGGAGCACCATCGAATCACCAATTAGAGAAAATGCTCTTGCTTTGAAGTTATTTTATGGAACCAAAATTACACTTCTGTTTGCAAATCAACAGGAAAATAGAAGTAGAATAAAATTTTCTGCTGAAAGAAATGTGTCGACTGTTTAAAGTACCAGACAGGTCACTGATGCTTTCAGATCAAACCACGTACAAGGAAAATAGAGCAACACACGTTAGCGACACGATATAAAAATGATTTCCTTTTGAAATGGACGTAACCCAGTTATTTAGATAGCGACGTGCCACGAAGAGGGTCGTCCTACATGCTTTCTGTATATGCTCGTACATATCTACAGAATCCATACATACATAACTCAGTATATTGTGAATTCTGTGAATTAATTGGATAAACACCCTGTATACTAAGTAACTAATGTATGAAGGGTCTATGAACTAGTATTCAGAACATGGGCAAATGGGCAATATTTTCGCATTTCCAGTCACTTTAACACGAACATTATATTCCATTTTCTTCATGCTCTATCTGATGGAGAGTTGGGAGAAAACCATCAGGCATGATGGTGTATAATTAAAAAAAAATAAGAGTATGATTTTTTAAGCTAAATTGAAACTATAAATTTTAAGAGAGCTTTGAATTCCAAACTATTGTTCAGTTCAACATATGTCACACCAAATTGAAATATTTCTTTAGTTTGTCTTCACTCAAATTTTAGTAAATAACAAAGTTCCATTAATAATAATTTTTCTTTTATTGGTACGCTATTTTGCCTATTTAAACCATGCTTTGGCGTGCGTAAATCGGGCTTTATCGCACGCGCGTGTTTTAAAGTCGCCATGGAAACGTGTCAACAACGACGAAATCAACCAATTACAGAGCGTTTTTGGCCGTAGCGGGGCGACCTGATTGGTGACACGACGTGCGACGGGCCGGCACGAAGCGTCCCGAGTGTCGTTCAAATTAATTATATTGGGTATTTGGGTAATTTTACACTATTTATGATTTCAAAGGTAGGTACCAATAAAAAAAAAATCGCGTAAAGTATTCGTGGATAACTGCTCTTTCAAACACTTGCTCTATTTCGAGCACTCCGGCTACGCCGTCGTGCTCGAAAACTCGCTCGTGTTTGAAAGAGCTCAATATCCACTCATACTTTAATATACTATAAAAGCATTGACTTATTGATTGATTGATTACAGCATCTAGATTACACATTACACAACATTCTTATTTATTAAAGAATGCACCTGATTACAATGCATTATTTTTCATGTCGGTAGAAATTTCATTAACTACATTATGTCATAGCGTGTTCAAATAAACAGTGATAGACTAGCGAATGCTAATCATTTAGAATTACATTCTTTTACTGCGATTAGCTAGGAATAATTCATACATCGTACGTCTGGCTCCATTATTTTATTATCTTGTTTGACACGGGTAGCTTCTTTGAGAGGCAAGAAATATTTAATGAAACATAGTGATGGGAATAAATTAACTAACCGTTACATAATAATCGTTACTAACTAATTACCGAAAGTACAAAAAATGACTCGCATCTCGTTCTTACTAACATAACCAAAGCACTCTGCTGCTCTGCTGCTGTCCCTGAAACTTTTTCCAAACGTTATTCTTATAATAAAGGAGCTTATATTACTGTAAAAAACTGTAAAGCATATGATATTACAAAAGACTTGAGAAGAAATTTAATAATATTCTTCTTGGTATCTATATGAACAGCATTTGGAAACCTTGAAAACAATATACTAGCGGGAAAATTTTAAGGGGCTTTACTAAAAAAGAGAGCTTTATCGTGGCGATACACGCTCATTAACGCAATTCTCAGCCATTATTGATCTTAGCCCACTTGTCACTCGACGTAATATACTGAACGGTTTTTGAACTGAGTGCACTGCGGGGCGAGTAAATTGATATCACTTTTACAAACTGTAGGGAAGAATTAGACCAGGGTCGATAATTTTGAAAACGGTAAAAAGTGAAAAAAAAATTATAGTAGGATGAAACCCATCGGAAAACGTAGAGAATACAACAAAAATGAAAGGAAAAATAAATTACGGGCGATCTGAGATCGGGAAGGGGGCTGGGGTGAGTATTTAAGGGTAAAAAACGGTTTAGCTCGATTTCCGGCAAAACTGCAAGCCCTATGAAAAAAAGTTAAATGGCAGAGTTGTAGGTAATAGAAAGGTCTACAACTTTTGTATCAACACTTTTTTCACATAACCTCGAAATTGTTGTGAAAAATTCAAATAACCAAGTTTTTGGTTTTTTATTTTTAGCTTTTGCATTTTTTTTTTATTTTTTCACGAAATTTGGTGAAAACTTCCCAAACTTATGTCCCAAATATACAGTAATTTTTTTGATTTTAAATATTCAGTATTTCACCTTATTTTGACTTTATATCGAAAAAGCACTCTAATTTTCAATCGAAAATTCTCACGTCAAAATATCTGCTTTTTTAAAAAGTCTGTGTGTTTTTTGTTCGTTGAAATCTCTACTTTCTGATGGTAAAAAAAATTATACATTACTATGAAAAATGTTCTCAGAAAATGCAAATAATGAAAAAAACTCGAATCCAAAAAATTTTTTTAATCATTATGTATAACTTTGAGCTATTTATTAAAATTTACACTTTAATTACTCGAACAACGTGAGATGTCATGTTACATTGATAAACAAAAAAAATTACAAATCCATGAAACATCAAGATTGCAAAAAACATGCGAAAATAGTTGTTCTAAATATTAAAAATAGGATTTAAAGGGGATTTCATCTAAAAAATGTCACGTCTAAAAAATCTAAAAACGGTGCGTCCAGCGGTTCAAAAAAAGGAAGGCATAATATTTGTTCCTTGACTGATTTTCCTTGCCCTCTTGCCCTTAATGTTATCGTGAAAAAAATGGGATTTCCCGTATTTTTCTTACTCCCTTACCTAACTATTTTTATCCTGGACTCGGAATGTTAATCCTGGGCTCAGTTGTCATTTGGCCTTGGGGTATACCGGGGCTCAATCGTAGGGTGGGATTAGCGTTACCGTTGGAATTTTCCATATATGGAATTTTCTGACCGCGGGACTCAGTTGTCGTATGCCCGGCTGTTTTGACCGCGGGACGCACCTCGGCTGCAGCTACCTTTTGAAGGGCTAAAATTTTCCGGTCACTCAGGTATATAAGTAATCTTAAAATAGCAATTAATAGGTATATACGCATATAATTTAAAGAAGATTCTAAAACTTTCTCAAAATATTGTAGATGGTTAATTGGTTAATGTTAATTGGTTGTTAATTATAGTAGGATATTTCGATTAGCAATTTTTTTGTTTATCAATGTAACATGACATCTCACGTTTTTCGAGTAATTAAAGTGTAAATTTTAATAAATATCTCAAAGTTGTACATAATGATTAAAAAAAATTTTTGGATTCGAGTTTTTTTCATTATTTGCATTTTCTGAGAACATTTTCCATAGTAATGTATAATTTTTTTTTACCATCAGAAAGTAGAGATTTCAACGAACAAAAAACACACAGACTTTTTTAAAAAAGCAGATATTTTGACGTGAGAATTTTCGATTGAAAATTAGAGTGCTTTTTCGATATAAAGTCAAAATAAGGTGAAATACTGAATATTTAAAATCAAAAAAATTACTGTATATTTTGGACATAAAAAGGGAAGTTTTCACCAAATTTCGTGAAAAAATAAAAAAAATTGCAAAAGCTAAAAATAAAAAACCAAAAACTTGGTTATTTGATTTTTCACAACAATTTCGAGGTTATGTGAAAAAAGTGTTGATACAAAAGTTGTAGACCTTTCTATTACCTACAACTCTGCCATTTAACTTTTTTTCATAGGGCTTGCAGTTTTGCCGGAAATCGAGCTAAACCGTTTTTTACCCTTAAATACTCACCCCAGCCCCCTTCCCTACCTCAGATCGCCCGTAATTTATTTCTCCTTTCATTTTTGTTATATTCTCTACCTTTTCCAATGGGTTTCATCCTACTATAATTTTTTTTGGTCTTTAAAATGATCGACCCTGGTCTAAATAGTTGAGGGATTTCTCCAATAAAATATTTAAATTGACATCATCTATATACGTTTTCCAAAAATCAAACAATAAAAGTGAATCTTCTTCGGAATGTTATTTGATTGAGTGATATGATTGATGAGTAAGTTAATTTTGTTATTGAATGAAAATCAGTTTCTCTAATCATTTTCTTCATGTATTTTGTAGTACATACTCCCTCTTTTAATTAATTTGTAGAGCATAAAAATTATGATAATAGTAATAATCCATATGAACCATAATATTGACACCTAACAATAACAATAATAATAATTATGAAAGTAAATGAAGTATAAGTAATTAATGTAATAAAATCTTAAGACAAAAAAATTAATATGTAGGCACTTAATTTGTAAAAAAAATAAAAACTGTCTGTGTGGGCCAGATGGTGAGAACTGAGACTGAGATCAATTGAGTTCGAGACGACTGCACTTCTGGAACAAAGAAATAAAAAAAAACGACTTTGAGCAACTCATTCTCTCTGTTAATTTATAGACAATAATAAACTCTATTACTTTATACTTGGTGAAATTGTAGAATCAAGTAATTAGAACAAATATCAATGCAGACAATATCATAGTTTATCGTTTTTCTCTTTATTTTCGTCTGGCTTGTGCAATGGGTATTAAGGGAGTAACGCGCAAAATACCCACCAGACCTCAAACACACTAGTACTGGGCGTGCAGGTGGTACTAAGGGAGAAACGCGCGAAGTACCCGCCCCAGCTACTAGGAAACAACAATATCATAAACATCTAGGGCCGAGTGTGCAATGGTACTAAGGGAATAACGCGCGAAGTACCACCCGAGATCCTAGGAAAACGCAATACACTAGTACTGATCGTGCAATGGTACCAGGGGAGGGACGCGCAAGGTACCCGTCACCTACTAGTAGCAATTACCCCAAGAACGTGCAATGAGTACTAAGGGAGAGACGCGCGAAGTACCCTGCCTTGAGATAAAAGGCGGCACCGTGCCAACGGTGACTGACTAATAATGTTTGGAATACCAAATAGAGACAACTACGATTATTTCTTATTTATAAATACAGATGGTTAATTAATTAAAGAGTTAGTTAGTTAATCAACAGTAGAAGAATGAATGGCTCAGTGATAAACTTACCAATTAGTGGCTTCTTCCAATTACTCTGCTCAATACCAATGTCTTTTGCACAGTTAAATAAATAGCACGTACTTAACAACACCAACTCTCATGAACGATGATATAAGACTAACACGCCTTTTTAAAACTGTAACGCACTCAGAATATTCCCTTTTCCCGTTCTTAGGGATGGGCCCGACACTTGAGTCGTGTTTCGATAATATTTCACTTTAAGAACGGAATTTCGAGCTTATCTCATATAAGGCGAACCACGTGTTGTTTTCTCTAGGCGAAATATAAATAAAAATTTGAAAAGCAGGGGGAATGGAAGTAAAAGAGGTAGAAAGTAATAGATAAATAAAATCAGTCTTACAATTTAGGAATCGAATGTTGTAAGTCAATTGCATTTAAGGTTCGCACAAAAGCTTGTTGCAAGGAACAAATTAGTGAAAGAATTAGAGAATGATTTGGTGAATTTTAACCGTATTGTTTGCTTTGAGCATATCCTAAGAATTTTGATATCACATCTAATTCTTGAGCAAACTTCATAACTGTGTCAAAAATAGGATGACAGCTGCAACCTCACTTCTTTCCTTTTGAAATGTATTTAAAAGGTGATTATGTGATTAATATGACTTCACCCTAATAGTCTTAATTTCAGCTGCGTGCTATAAATTAGTCATTGGTTCTAGTCTGGCTGCGTATTAAGAATAAAAGAAAGAAAGGTGTGGTTCCAGTTGCAGGTACCTAACTGAAACTCTTTCTACTATATAGAACAGTTGCTGATTGTTTATTTAAGTTCCATAAACTTTTGCTACTTCAACAATGTTTTCAGTAAATATACTAATACACTTATATTTAGTACTCCAACGCGTTTCTCAAAAAAGTGGAATCGATAGAATTAAATTTCTTATCAAAACACTATCTCCAAAAAAGTACTTAATTTTGACGGGTGTGAATTTAGCACTTCCAGAAATTTTATAGTCCGGGAGAAAAAAAAATTGTGCAATTAAAATTTTTTGCTTGAAATTTAAAGTGAGATATTTCAATTCATTCGAAAACACGATTCATCCCAATACCTAACGTCTGTATGTATTTACCGTACCGTATTTTTATCCATATTATTTTTTTGGAAATTATACGTTTATCCATAACGTTTATATAACAGGTTTAGGTCGAACATCAGGCCGATGAAGTCGAAAATAGAGAGTTTATTGATTTTTAATTTCTATTTTTAAAGTCCGAAGGGTTGCGCTTTGAAATACTACAAATAATATCACTTAAATCGTTTTGAACCTGGACTGAAATGGAATGTCTTCCCTTTTGATATAATTGTTATTAAAAAGCAAAATTATGCCAACACCCTTCTATGTTCATAGGAGCGGCCGCTCTTGTGTATAATAGGTATAAAAATTTATTGCAACGCCTTGCCTAAAAATTCCTGTTATTATAATAGAATGAACTTTTAAAGACATTGAAGTAGTCAACATACTTCAAAAGTAAATAGTCCAAAGTAACATATCCGTTAAGCTGGTATACCATTTTTATAAGCTCCAGTTCGGACAAAGCCCACAATTTATTGGAAATTTGTTACGAAAAAAAAAAAATTATTGCTGCATTGCCATTTCCATAAACAATAACCATTCGAGCTTAAGTCACAACTGGAATAGCCATAGCTGAATTTAGCTGGAAAATAAAGCTAGGGGGTGGTCATAGCAGCATATTGAATTCTCATTTAATTGTTTTCGAATGACCTATTTGCCCATTCCAGGAATCTACCCTATTAACCCCAAATTCACCCCCAATACATCAAAATTTATATATTACATAATGGGAGTTCCTTTCTGTATATTTAATTGCTAAATTATTGCTCTTGATATGATCATCGGCCGATTCACGCAACCACCCCCTTCCTTTCGTAATTCAACCCTGATGCTCCGAAATGTATATCTCGAGAACAGAGATATCGCTATGAATCTTTCTCTATATTTAATTACCTAATTACTGCTGTCCAACAGATGATCGATCGGTACTTGCAGTTACCCTCATCAACCATCGAGTCACCCCCCACCCCTCAACCTGCTGGAAAATGTTAAAATATTTTTCTGGATAAATATGAATAATGTGAATGTTGCATGTGTTGAAATATGTGTAATATGAATGACATGTTTCTGGATACACTTACAAAATATTTTGGCTTTTGGGAAAAAGGGTGATTTTGAAAAGTACAATGTGACTCATATGGGAGCTACAAAATAACTAGACTCCATTTCACATAAGAAGAACGGTGGCCTTGAGTTCCATGCAGGCCGCATCTCCGGCACGAAGTCGCCCGATCGGCATCTGTACAGTAGCGGTCCGAGTAGTAATCGTATTAGGGGATAATATTAATTCGTGTATTGTTAGTTGCCTATGTTGTGTAAACAACAAGAATAATTTAATCTAAATCATTTCGCTTTAGTCAAAATACACAATGCACAACGTACAAAACTGTAATAATAATAAAATAAACGACCGTTACGTCACGTTAGATACGCGAACGCCGGGCGACAAGCGACAATGCCGAAAAACACGCCAACGCGCCTACGCTAAACCTTCACCCTCCCGCCACTGCTTATACACGAATTACATTAAACTATGGAAACCGAACATAGCCGACGGAATATGTCGTTCCGTGTAACTCTAGCCCACGGTTCTTCTTATGTGAAATGGAGTCAGTGTTACCATACGTACGGATTTTTCCGTACTTGTACGGAAATTTATCAAAAAGTACGGAGTACGGACCTAACGTTAAATCCGTACGCAAATGTACGGACTTTTTGTCACTAATGCCTTTTGACACTATTACTTAGCATATTTTAGTTAGTTATTGACAAATAAAGATATTCTCAAATAAATCCAAGACATCCAAGTTTACGCCAAATGCAAATATGCTAGCCAGAATGACGTCTGCAAATTTGTGCCACTTAGAACATTTTTTTGAAGTTGTAGAGGATGAAAATGAGAACGTTACTGTAGATTAAGTATTACTGTTGATGCAACCGGATTTTATCGTGCCGCTACATTATAGGTTTAATGTTACTTAATTGTATGATTGGGTGAGCAACATACATAAGTTATGTTTTACATTATATTATATCTTCGTGTATAGCTTTTTTTTGAATAATCGTTTTCTGTAAATTGAAAAATCTGCCATTGCATTATATGTACGGATTTTTTTCTTAAAATACGGACATTTTTAGTGCCTGTGTACGGAATTTCGATGTCGACCTTGTGGCAACACTGAATGGAGTCTACACATTCTATCACCTCAAAGAATTCGGTGTCTCCAGCGGTTCCAGAAAATGGGGATGACCCTCATTCATTCATGTAAAACCACTAGAATATGCAAGTATACTCCGTTGCAAGATATTTCTGACGGGATTTCCAGGTAGTTGAATGCCGTCGGCGACGGCATTCAACTACCTGGAAATCGCGTCCGAAATATCTTGCAACGGTCTATATAGCTTAATTTTCAAATTTTCCCGCCAATTTCGAATTTCCCGCATGCAAGATGGCCGCCACCAAATGTCATCTGTGTCGCCTTGAAATAACACGGTACTTGCGCTTCTTAATAATATATGTTCTGTGATGGCTACTACAGGTTAAGGCTTAGGTTGCAGTAGCCACCATTTCTCGGATGCGAGCACAGCTACAAAATTAATTTTGACAATACAAATTAGCTACAAATTATGGTACTATTCTGATGATGGGAATATGAACTGGCTACTGCAGCTAAATGGACGTTAATATCGTATAGCCTTTCAATATTTTTTAATATAGGCAATATGATATTGAGATATTTAGGCATATAATAAGTTCAGCACAACAGTTAAGTTGGAATAGACATTACGTTTTGGGAACGGCTGCAGCAATACATTTTTTTTGCTTAGATCTTTGGTAATTAAATAGCAACAAATTCCCGTGTGGAATTAATCAAAAAAAATTTAGTTGAATATTTTCAGGCACATTGAGGGGTATGCAATGACTCAATGGCTGAGGAGGGTAGTTGCAAATATTGACAGATTATCTGTTGAATTGCAATAATTTAGCAATTAAATGGGGAGCAAGATTCATAGCGATCATAGCGATATCTCTATTCATTCTCGAAATACAAATTTCGCAGTGTCGGAAATGCATTTCGAGAGGAGGGGGTGGCTCCGTGAATTGGCCGATGATCATATCAAGACCAATAATTTAGAATAATTAATTATACGTTAATTAAGTATAATTATACCTACGTCCTTTCGTCCACAAGACATAAATTATGATACATCGGGGGTTGTTGGAGTAGGTTTCGGGGATGGGGAAACAGACTGTTCGTCAGCAATTAATTAACAATTAAATGTGCTGCTGCAAATATTGCGAAATTCAGCAGTGGGTTTTCCAGCTTAACACTTAAGTTAGAATAGTTATTGTTTTTTTGGAAATAACTGCAGCAATAATTGTTTTCCGTAATAAGTTAATAATAAATTATGAGCTTCATCCCAACTCTGGCTTATGAAAATGCTATTACATCAAAGTAACGAATATTAAGTAACGAGCAGAGCACTTAATTGATCAAAGTTCCTAAAGCTAGCTATACTTCACATCATTAATGCAACATAACTTCACTTCCCAATCACTTTTTATCTACAAATATGAAGAATTTAGTGAGTATTAAAAATCCAAAGATAATTTAATTTGTATTACGCGCTTGCATTGATGATGAGGCTTGTTGCCTATCTCCTGCCATTTTTTGGCGAAAGTATGCAAGTACTGTTGCCTATCCTCCAGTAGGCGTTTCTTTTTTTTTAATTTCAAATCCTACACGTGCATGGGTACATATTCAGGCATCAGGCATTGTATCAGCGATAATTTCGTCTAAGCATAATCTGGTAGGTAAATATTATGGCAGCGTCGAAAAAAATAGGTCTAGCTAGGACCTTGGATTTTATGTGGAGCATTGTGATAATTTGATAAAAATGATTATCTGCCGTTTATCAGTGCATGTTACGTAGAAATTGTATTTTTTTCGTCATTTATAGCGATGATTTTTTTGTTATTCTCGTAATTTTATTCGGCAAAGTCGTAAAATTTTAATCCTATCGCCGGTCCCGATAATTCCGAATATTCCAAGTTTGTCGTTTCCTCCTCGCTCACTTTCTAATTCGTGAGCATTTTTGTATTAACGGGTTACCATAACTCGACGTTAATTTATTGGCGTTTTTGCGTTTCTTTCTGACCGCCCGGTCCACATACTTTACATATCTAATTAGTTAATCTTATTAGCTATTAACGACTATTGATTACGCGTTGCCCTAAAGGTGGGCCTTTGAATAATACAACTGATACGACAGTAAAACTATTGATCTGACGGTAGTACGTGAAATTTTGTCAGTAGTTTATCGCCGTCAATTATTCAGTTCGATTTATTATTCAGTTACCAGATGGAGCGTTCCCTAAAATTGTGTACGGGAATAAAAATCTTTAAAAATCACACAAATATCATTCCTTCATGTATCAATTGAACTGAAGGAAAATTATTCTAATGTAATGAGAAATTGATAGTAATTAACCATCAAACTTACCGAAAATTTTAAATAATCCCTTATTTTCAGGGGTGAGTTCAAATTGACTCTCAGATTTCTCATCTGAAAATTGTGTTGATTACAAAAAATTGTTGTTTCTGCAATAATGCCAAAATTTAGATATGAACTGAAGCTCTTTCATTTTAATCTAATAATACTAATTTCAACATGCAAGGCAATTTCAATTTGTATATAGAAGACTGTTCTATCAAGTCTCATTTCTGCTGGAAAAAAACTTATTTACTTGAGCTTTTTTCCCAAAAGAAAACCTACATATACGGTACCTTTAGATCCGGACGGGCGAATCTTGGAGGAATTCGTCAGATACGTCGTAAAAATAAAAAGTCCCTTTATGGGGAAAACATACTTAGAAATGGAAAAGTTTCCTAGCATGGGACGCCTCCGTAGGAAAGTTCGCTCCGGGGTGATCATATTATACGTCTATTCCACTTTGAAGTCTCGCTCGTCGCTCGTTGAAAAATATAGGAAATTATTTCGGAAAAAGAGTTCCTCTTATGCGTATTAATCTTCGTGTGTTTCATGGAAATGAAAAATTCGAGACTATCTTCAGATACCTCCTTATTAATATCACTCGGTGGGGGGACAGATTGAAAATTGAGACTGAGAGTGAAATTTGAAACCGGTATTTAGGCCCTAAAATTTAGCACTTTATTCAGAAGGTATTAAACATAGGCGACATAATAATTCCCTTAATGGCTGTTAGTGAATATTAATTACATATTTTTCTAAAGAGTGATCCAGTTGGTTTAATTTGTCGGTTTCAAAAATATTCCATATTCCCTTTTTTAAGATGTTAATGTATGTCTTTTTCAAAATTATTATTAGTTATCACCTAAATATATATATATATATGCAGCAGGTTTAGACTACAGCATCCGCCGTTTCCTGCATCCATCTCGCCATGCTTTCCTGTCATGTAGATCTTCTTCTTGAAGTTGTCTACTGTGCATTGCTTTCTCTACGTCCCTTCCCCACGTCCTTCTCGGCCTACCCCTCTTCCGTCTTTCGGGTGGCCTATATTGGATTAGCTTTTTTGGCCATCTTGTTTCCTCCATCCTCTGTACGTGCCCGTACCATATTAGCCTCCTTTGTTCAATTTGGTCATAATCACCTAAATACAAGCAATAAATCCAGCACTGAGATCATGGTGATGTATCTCTCGAACTTAATTCTCATATTTTATTATAAATATTTGATAGCAGAATAAATATTCAATGTTTAAAAAAATTTTGTGGCGAATTTCGAGAAAATTCCAACAAAAATCGAAAAACAGTAAGTGTGAACTGCTCTTTAGAGAAGATATTGCCAAAAATGTTATTAAACTTGATTATAGGTAAAATCAGATGTCTATTCAAAGTTTAAAAGCAATTTTGAGGACGATTTCGAAAAAAAAATCGATGAACTCTTTCAGAGACGACGTAAGGAGAAATGTTTTTAAACTGTATAACACATATTCGATGGGAATAAATTTTCAAAGTTTAAAGAACATATTGTAGTGGATTTTTATAAGATGTACAATAACCGAAAAATCACAATTAAATTGCCCTTTAGAGAAGATTTAATGAAAAGTATCATTTTTGTGGAATGAATTGTAAAAGTTTTTAAAAAAAATCTTGAAACAAATTTTGAGAACATTTCCAAAAGCCGAAACATGACTATAGTTGACATGAATCAACTATATACTTTTTTTACTCCTGCCGATTTCAATGGAAAGCTTATTAAAAGATGTTGGTATAATACAAAGTCTAAATTTGTTTGAACCGTTTGAAACGTCTATAAATGCTTATAATTTGAATTCCAAAAATGGACCAAATTACAATATTTTTCATATATATGAGTGGCCCCACGTGAGAAAGTAAAAAGGATAAAAAGAAAGTAAAAACATTTCTCCAGTTACACTACATACATTTGAAATATTGCTTATATTCATTTCAATAATTTCTAACACTGTTTTTGATAAAATAATGTTAACATGAACCTTGTACTAATTGAATAGTCGAAAATGTGTCCCAAACATAGGGGCTGCCATTATTTTACTAACTATAAATGAACAATTTCCTGCTGGAAAACAAAATCATTGTCGTATAAAAACCTGATTTTCCTTTATGCGTGAGTAACACACCAAGCCACTATTGATTATTGGATTGTAGGAAGGGTAAACAGGGTAAATAAAGATAAAAATTAGTCCTTGAACAGTAATCAGCTGCAGGTAGCATTTTCCTGATTTTCAGTGGATTGTAAGGAGGTTAAACTTACTTCAAAACTGTCAATCGTGTCAATAAGCAATAACAGAACACATTTTATGTCATATAACGAAACAGAATAATGAGTAAATTTAAAATTTCCTTACATTTATCTGGATAATTCCCATTAGTTTTTACTGTTTATTAACTCGTAATTTAATAAATTAGGTTTTAATTAATTTAAATTATAAAGATTCAATAATGATATAAATTAAAGACGATTTTTACGTCGCAAATAAATGCAATCCTTAATTAATATTAAATGGCGATTTATATATGCTTCGTTTGTTTATAGAATTTGCCTTTAGCGTTTATTGCAAAATTATTATTACATTGTTATTAATATTATTATTCAAATTCTTATACAAAAAGGTAATAGATACTGAAAATACAATTAAAATTATAACTAAACATAGATTCCTTAGAATTCAAAAAATTGCACCGAATTCAAATTGAATTTAGAGACATAATTCCAAAAATTTGATATTATCAAACCGCCCATAGCGACTTGACAATCATAGGCATTAAAAATTAGTAAAGGTTTATTTTACGACTTAATAATCATCCTTATCTATTATTGTTTACAATCGTTATATACAACTTTTTCAAATTTAATTAATCACCTAAAGTGATTAGTTTAACTATGCTTTATACTTATTTTTTACAATAGCAATAATGACAAGTGCTTCCTAATTATTCCAATGTTTCTCAATGTTGTTCATAATAAAATTGTGACACTTTTCCAAAAATGTTTTCAAACTAGAAAAACTTCTCTTTACATTAAAGAACTATCACTGTAAATAGACACTTACATACATAATATGTCAACGTAAATACATAAACAGTATTCTTCGTCCATTACCACCATGAGATTTATAACTTAGAGATCTTCAATTACTCAGTGCACATTTTTTGCCTCAAGTTTTATGTCTCCTCTTGATAGATTAATAATACATACACATGAGTGAAATCAAGTCAATATTGATTATTGGATTATAGGTAAACGGAGGAAATAATAATAGAATGTAATCATTGAGTGTAGTAAACGGCTGCAGGCAGCATTCCAGGATTTCGATTCATTGCAGGGAAGTTAAATTTTAGTTTAAAGCGGCCAAAAGTAACAATGAACAGTAATAAAATAAATTTTATATCATCTAAAACACTTCACAAATAAACAAAATCATAAATGAACTTAAAATTTCTTCCTTACAACTACCAATAAAATGAAAAGTGATTTTTGTTGTAAGTAAATGCAATATTGAGTAACTTAGGCGGTGTTTAGTGAAGTTTTACACATGTTTCGATTATTTATGAAATTTGCTTTGGGCGATTATAGCAAACGAATATTACAAGTGTTTTAGGGAGGAGTGATTCATGATCAAAATATCACTGAAGTTAAAATTGAAAACAGATTGTTTAAAATCCGGTATTGCATTAAACATGAACTAAAATATTTAGAAATGGTTGGAATAATTTGTTTTTGACAAGATGACTTGACATTTTTGGGAATTTAATTAATAAGGCCATGTTGGTACGATTTATTAATTACTAGCCGTAACCCGTCGCGGCTTCGCTCGCTCAATTATTTTAAAAGATTTACATCTTTAAATTTTTTCAGTTTTGCAGCACACTTCTTGCAGCACAGCTAGTCTTCAAAACATGTTTCAATTCCATTGTCGATCTCGACACGTAAGACAGTATATCAGGTATAGGCCGTGAGCCGAGTCCAAAAAAGTGTCTCATAGGAAACCACTTCAAATTTTAAACATAGATTGCCCTTCACGCGAATTACCAAAATGTGCAAGTCTGGCAGCTTTGAAGTGGGGCGTTTAATGGGGGTGTAATGTCAAAGTTACCCCTAATTGTGGCTCCCAAAGTGCGATAAGAAACCAAATAAAATTTGATGGGTTGCTTTGTTCGTGATGCACAGTTCACTAAAAAAATTATGCCAGACACATAGGGTGTTTGAGCCGGTTTCCTATCAGTCAAAAGGGGTCGCTAAAATTGTTCTGTTTGGTGATGACTGGCGGGGTGACTAACCCACCCTATGTGTCTCGCATAATTTTTTTAGTGAATTGTGCATCACGAACAAACCAACCCATCAAATTTAATTTGGTTTCTTATCACCCTCAATTAGGGGTGACTTTTAAACTAAACCCCCATTAAACGCCCCACTTCAAAGCTGCCAGACTTGCACATTTTGGTCATTCGCGTGAAGGGCAATCTATGTTTTAAATTTGAAGTGGTTTCCTATGAGACACTTTTTTGGACTCGGCTCACGGCCTAGTAATGGTGATATCGCCTACTCCTCCATTTTTACAACGCAATCCAAGTTTAGATTTAATTTATTTTAATTGCATTATCTTGCATAATGCATAGGTAAAGTAGGTATGCATTAATTGCATAGTTTATCTATTTCTCCTATTACAGCAGTGGACTGTTGCATATAATTTTTTATTATCCCAATGTATTCCTTCCAATCTTATGTTTTGGATACATATTATCTTTAAAATTGCTTTTCATATTTTACTTATGCACTACAGCCTCATTACTTACTGATTTTCTGTTCTTGATGATCTTGCTCCTTGTCGTACATTATGAAATTTTGGATTCACGTCGATTTTTTGCTTCTATCATTCTTGATTTAATAATTATAGCTCAACTGCTACACATTTTTCTCTATTTTCTATAACTCCTACAATAGAAATTATGTTTGATCCAGTTATCTTCTATTTACTTAGAGATATGATAATCAAAGGACAACTGGGCTGTTTCAAATAGCTTAACTCTTTTGAATTTCTCGACATTTTTCCAAAAGTGTTTTCAATCCAGAAAAGTTTCGTTTTATGTTACAGAATGATCTCTATAAATATAAACGTACCTAATGTGTAACCGTAAATAAGTTAGTCTTTCGTCCATTCACTGAGAGAGATTTATAACTAATATCTTCAGTTTGGTATTGCATTTGTCTTCCAGTTTTTGTCTCATTTTAATAGGTTCAAGGTTACAATACAATTTTTATTCGAAGTTTTCTAGTTTATTACAAATGTATACTTTGCCATAGATAAATGGACAATAATATTGAAACGTTTATTTTTAATTTATTTACACTGTCCTAATTATACACTACACACTTTTATCTTAACTATTACTGAACTAATTAATTTATATAACACACTTAACTTTAATTTCTTTGTACAATTCGCTTGTTCGTTTTTCGCCTTATTTATTCACTCGCGGCTTCACGTCTAATCTCTCCGACCACAAGCCCGCTTATATACACCTCAATTGTATTCGCGATGGTTCCTGAAATAACTCGAACCTTCTTTTTATATGTAGAAACGTCCAGAAGGTAATAAATCATTCTTCCTTAATAAGATGTTGCCGGGACTCAATTAAGCGTAGCAGCGTTTCTTTGAGGAAGGCCGCCGTCCGATAAGTGTAAACACATTTCGCGCTGCTGTTTACATTTCGCGTTACAATATTTAAACCGCTTGATAAAATAATATTATTTTTAAAAATACTCATTAAGAGCTTTCTGGTACTATTTTGTTGTAAAGCATTCTACTCACAAGAAAACATTTTTCATTAGCCTACTTTGAATTTACTTTTTACTTTAACTTGATCTTAATTTACCTACTTTAAAATTAGTTCATAATGTAAAAAAAATCTTCTTGAAATTCGTTCTTGAAATTAATATGAAAGTTGCTTTAAAAAATACGCACGTGTAAAACAGTATTTTCATATTTTTTTATTAAGGCTGCCGTAACTTTAAAACTGTCTGCATCGATTGCGCTTCCACTACATTCAAATGTTACTAAATAGAAGTACTAGGTACGTTAATTAACGGAAATAAATAATTTTGTTAAATTAGTCGTTAATATCCACTGGTTTTCTACCTACGCTATAAATGACAGCTGCTTTGAAAGGATTTGATTTTCTATTGTATGCAAATTACCTAACAGATCATATCGACTAATGTGGGTACAAAAAAAAAAGGTAATATTAATATCAAAGTCGGTGTAGAATAATGGTAATGTACGTAGAAGACAACGTCGGGGTGACACTTTTTTGTAATGATTTACTGCAACAACAAGAAATCATGATCTGTCAAAATTTACAATTAAGACTTGGAAATTCAACGAAAATGTATTCTACTAGTACTACAAGAAGAAATAAGTAACTACTAAACTAAAATAAAGCCTTCGCCAACACGAGCTCCGCCTGTGAACTCCATTTCCCCCTCCATAAAAGCGAACTCCTCAGCGTATTGATACAATTTCAAATTAAGATCTACGCTCTCTTTCCGTTCAAGCAACTCTCGTCTCTCCCCCTCTTCCACTCTCCTCTTTTTTCCCTCAAATTCCACCAGGTAAACTTCGGAGCGTAAAGTTGAATTTCACCTGGGCAATATCGTATCTCGCTCCCTCGAAACTTCATCTTAAACACGAAAAAGTTCCCAGGCATCAACTGAGAACAACTCCCTCAAACCGCATTGCTCCTCGAGAGGAGCAACTTCCAAGTTCATGTTTCGAACAACATTCTCACCGCAACCCTTCTTCGGGTGTTGATGGATGCAGGGATGGGTGTGCGTGTGCGTGTCTGTTGGGGGCCCTAAACGAATTCTCTTATGAAAATTTCTTGTTTCGTTCGACTAGGAGAGAGGCGAAGTTTGTTCGGTTAATATGAGAAGGAATTGTGAATTTGACAGGGCTTCAGCTTAAGAGTACAAAAACATTTTTGGGCGTGACTAAATTAGTAGAACAAAAGTTTGTGTCGCACTTCATAGATTTTTGTTCTAGTGTCGTGTATACAGTTTCACTAAAGTTTCACAGGTATTTTCCACAGATCTCTCAGGTGTTTGGTGGTTTTGATATTTGGTAAATATCTTTGGTAAAATGTCTTTATACGTTATTGAGTTCCATTTAAACAAATACTTATTTTAACACTTGATTGTAAAATACATAACACATAAATGTGTTAAAAATTAAAGAATTTATAAAGAGCCATAGATTGTGTCATCTTTACAAGGAAAACATTTTCTACGACTTTGTAAGGTGTTTCACGGCACATGGAAAGGAGTTGAATATCAACTATACACCATATTACAGCCCGTTCGATATCTGATGAGTTATAATTCCAAGAACCTACTAAGCCAATAAACCCCTTCTTATCGGAATTACTGTAACGATATACCATGACAGAGGCGTGCCTTAAAAATTTCGACATTATTGTCAATGTCGAATGCACGCAAAAGCTAATATGGTAAGTGCTACAACTGCGCCGTCAATGACTTTCTAACGCTGCTCATACTCCGTCGATTGTCGGATACCGACAAAGGTAGCTACGTGTTTTCTTGGAATTTTACCTCATCACATTTTGAACAAGCAGTACCACATGTTAACCAATGCGCTTGACCAAGGCTATACTGAAAACCCTGTGCACCTGTACGGTTGTTTGGCTCAATCCTCTACATTAACTCTATTTTTTTAACAAATATTCTTGTCTTAACTATCTTTTCGAACAATTAGTCGTGATAAACTATTAAGAATCTCATTTATAAACTGTAATTGTCCAGTGTGCTAATTAAATAGTTCTGCTCAATATATGTTTAAAAGTCACAGGGTAAAATATTTATATTTTTTTAAGCTATGGCGTGCTTAGGCTCTGCCTCGCATATCAGTTGTTACGCTCCAATTGCAATTTTATGTAAATATGATTTATTTTTACCAAGTAGCTGTTTTTAATAACTAACCGTTTATCATGTCATGTAAAACATGACGGTTTTTAACCTTCCTAAAATCGCTTCGACGTCATAATACGGTTAGTTTTGAAATTTGATATTTACAATTATTTCAAAGAATTATAATTCACCCAAATTACGTATCTGTTCGGAAATTGTCATTTAACCAAAACGTCGTTGCAGCATATTTGATTAAAATTTTGTTAGCGAAATTTAGTTCTACCTCATCATTAACATACAAAGTTGATGATAAAAATTAATTCCTCAAGGATGAGAATTGTTTTAAACAAAACATTATTGTCCTCGAAATTAATACAAAATTGAAAGTAGTCTTCTCTCTATATACAGTATTAAATAGTAATATTAATAATAATAGTAATACCTTTAAATGAATTATTTAATATTAGAGTTTTGAGATGATATTTACCGGATAGATCTCTACAATACCCTTACTGAATACTCCATACAACTACCGCTTGCCGAAGTGGTTGGAACCACCCCTATTCCAAAATAGCAAGAATTGTTTTTATTATAAAGTTATTGTTATGAAGAATATTGTTAAATAACTTGTCATTATAATTTTAAAGGTTGTTTTTGTCTATCTTATAAATGTCACCTCAAAGCTCCTATGCCAAGTGAGTTATTTTTATTATGGAATAAAAGTAGTTTCACCGACTACAACGGGTGTATAAGGCATTCAGTTTCTGGAGATAATTATCAACCCTGTAAATGTCATTTCAGAACTCTAATGCTAAGCCATTTATATGTATTATTATAATTTTTGAATAGGGGTGGTTTCATCCCACTTCAATAGGTAATGAGTATAAGAGGTACATGATAATTGTTTTCTAGAGATAATTGAAGTAAATAACGTCTGTAAATAACCTTAAAATTTTTTGTAGCGGATTATTAATTTTCTACATTTTTGGCTGCCGGAAAGTGGCTGGCTAACTTCACACTGGCACTAGATGCAATGACGTAATTTAAAATCTGCCTCCTTCCTCCAAGAGTTTTTCTCAAAGCTCTTAAAGGAGCTGTAGAATAAGGCATATGTTATAAATGTGCCATAAATTTTATTAAATAAATATTACCTCTTGATATAGCCAAGATGCAAAACAAAAAAAAAATCAACACGAGACAGAACAAAACATAAAATGATATTAAAAAACTCTGTTTCTTGTTAGTACATATGTTTTTGCGTACTTATGGTTTGTCCTTGTTTTTTGGGTGGCTAATTCAGAAATCCAAGTTTCTAAACTCATTGCAAAAGCTAGTTGTGATTCTACAGGAAGTAATGCCAAAGTTTTATTCCTTCCAACTTTATTCCTAAAGTCTATATGACTTCCAATTTGAAAAATCATGTTCTTATTTCAATAGGCGCCAAAAATAACCCATACGAAATATTGCTTGAGTGTTATAACTGATGGACCAAAGTGCATAAAATTAAAATTAATAACTACAAAGTGCATTTCGAAAATAACTAGGTACAAAAAATGGAAAAAATCAACACCCGTTACTAATCGAATAAACCGAAAAAGAATGAGGGGAAGCCTAGTAACAAAGCATAACTTGTTAGTTGCGTAGAATGAATGAACTTCATAAAGCATATGCGAAGACGTACTTTTCTTGATTCAAATGAAATTAAATGATAATGGTGAATTATTAAACACACACAAGGGTCTTCCATAATTTCATAATCCAGTCAATATCTATACCAAATCTGCACAAAATAGAAATTCGACTCAAAACCAAGCCACTTAAAACTATGAACTTTCAGCACAACCTTCTAACCCCGCGCTATTTCAAATCTATCATGGAGATAAATTAGGCTGTTCGGGAAAGTTACTAAGAAAGCCAAGAAAATTTTAAATCTTTCAATCTGCGTCCCATGGCCAAATATGAATCGTTTGTCGACTGTAATTGCTTTTCTCATTTTGAAATTCTTCTTTGATAGTAAAAGTTTCACCGTCTCTAGAGTTCATAGAACATGTGTTATCCATACTCAAATCGATGCTAATAGTTTTTAACTTTCGCACAAGTATAATATGAGATGATGTATCACGTTGGAGCCAGCAATCTTTAACCCAAAAAAGAAAGGTTTTCTTGCCTTTCTTATTGACTGTTTGATCTTGGGAGTGGATGTAAGGAACAGGTCCGTGAAATAACTGCACTCTCGATTATTAACAAAACTAAATGATTATTTATTCACCAGCAAAATTGATTTGAGGTGGGGGTTAACGTGTGTGGTCGTTAACATTACCGCCCACCTCATTTTAAAATGTTTAAAATGAGGTGGGCGGTAATGTTAGTTATATGTTATGATCATGTTAGTGTTAATACATCATACATCTATGTAATCTCACACACTGTACAGTTACCATATCGCTCACTCACACACATACACTTTTTGCTGTTAGGCCGAGCGCCTCTATCGCGTCCAACGTGGGGCAGACTGACGCAGCTCTCTCACATGCCCGACGAGTTGAGCATTCTTCAACAGGGAGGGGAGCTAGGTAAGACTCATTACCTAAAAACGCTTAACGCTGTCCAAAGAACAAATTGATAGAAAAAAGTTGTGTTTTTTCAAGCGTTATAACTAGCTGATTAGGTCCCTTATACATTGCTTGTTCACCGTAAATAAATTTCTGTGCGACAAATTGGACAGGTGAAATTTTGGAAAAAAAAACTTGGAGCTGAGACGCTGAAAATTTTTCAAGAGAACTGTGAAAAGCCAAATTTAGGTTTTAATAGTACCAATAATTTTTTATATTTTTTTTGAGCATCCACAAGATAAATATTAACTATTCACATCAAAATTGAAAGTTTTTCAAAGAGAAATTAAGATATCTCATTTTTTGTATCGGTAATCACAATTTTTGAAACAGCTCAAGCATTGGAAGTCGTCCGGCTCGAAGGACCAAATGTTTGATCTTGGGAGTGGATGTAAGGAACAGGTCCGTGAAATAACTGCACTCTCGATTATTAACAAAACTAAATGATTATTTATTCACCAGCAAAATTGATTTGAGGTGGGGTTAGCGTGTGTGGTTGAGACGATCCGACGAGAGAGACTGAAACACCTGCAGCCCGGCGCGATAGAGGCGCTCGGCCTAACAGCAAAAAGTGTATGTGTGTGAGTGAGCGATATAGTAACTGTACAGTGTGTGAGATTACATAGATGTATGATGTATTAACACTAAAATGAACATAACATATAACTAACATTACCGCCCACCTCATTTTAAACATTTTAAAATGATATAATTTCAAAAAAACATAAGGAAGGTTAGGATCAAGCTGAAATGAAAAATTTAAATTTTTTATGTGAATTATGTGACTTGATCTCAACCTTATAAAATTTATCAAAACTTTAACGTTATTAATGAATCACGCATCACGAAATATATTTGAATCTAAATAATTTCATGGCGTAGAATTCAGTCTTCTTTTCTTCAATCTTCCAACGTCGCGCTGTCGAGAAGTTTCACTAATTTGGTGATTGGACGTCGAAGCTTCGTAGTAGCGGTTTGGACATCTACCACTCGCACCAGATCGTCATCACCGGGAAAGGTCTTGGTAACTCGACCTAGTGGCCATCGAGTAGGAGCAGTCGTCTCGCTTCTAATCAAGACTAAGTCGCCGACGTGAAAATCGGGCTGACGATCGTTCCATTTACTGCGGCGCTGAAGTTGAAGAAGGTAATCATGTGACCAGTGCTTCCAAAATTGTTGGACGAACTGAATCATGCGGAACATGTAAGGACCTGCGTAGTCGACTCCGGAGTTGGAAAAAGGTCGAGCAGGTTGAACACGACTGGCTGGAAGATCGCCCATCATCTGGTATGAACTTGACGCTTGGTACCGCTTGCACGTAACACAATTTCGGACATATTTCGTTATTCGGAGCTTGGCTTTGATAACCCAGAATTGACGTCGGATGTGTGCCAAACACAACTGAGTCCTTCCGTGTATCGTAGTCTTGTGTGCGTCCGCGATTACCAGATCCGTGAACCGGGAGTTCGTAGGAAGGATGATCGGGTATTTCTCGTCGTAAGAGAGAAGGGCGTGTTTTAGTCGACCGCCCACCCTGATGACTCCATCATTAGCGACAGCGTTAAGCGTTTTAAGGTAATTGAGGTAATGAGTCTTACCTAGCTCCCCACCCTGTTGAAGGATTCTCAACTCGTCGGGCATGTGAGAGAGCTGCGTCAGTCTGCCCCACAGTGTAGCAGATGAGCGAAGTTCGAGCTGTGTGAGCTTCGAGTCAGCAGAAAGTGGTCGGTTGGCGAGAAATATAGACACTTTATTGAGAAGCTCTGCTCTTCCGATCAAATTTCTTATGAACTTGAGGATGTACGTGGTTACACGTAGCATGCGACCTAAATCTGAGTACTGGTTGATGAGATCCCAGGCCGGCGGTTTGGTTGCCGTTGAGCTAATTTGAAGTGAGGTCACCGGCGGTTGCTCTGGCTCTTTGACTGAAGTTTTCACTCGAGATTTATCGGACGCAATGTCGTGTGATTGGGACCATGTCAACGAGCTCTCAGACAATCTCTTGGGACCGTGACACCATATTCCATTGTTTTTGAAGTTCCAAGCCTCTGACCCAACAGGTACTTGATTAGCCTCAGTGGCAGGATCAGCCGAACGGCCTGGAGTTTGAGCCTGAAGCTCAGTGAGGTAATCCTTGAACTGCCCATTGATAGTCAAATAGGCTTCTTCTGTTACATCGTAAATATTCTCCCTGAAGTATGGATGCGTGGGGTCAATGTCCTCGCTATCGAGGAGCTCCTCATGATTTTCGTCAAATTTGACCCAAAGCTCACGCAACATCTCCATCCTCGACACACAAGCTCCAGCTGTCATCTTGGCTTGACCGAGCTTTCTAAAGTTTGCAAAAATACGGCTAATGCGCTCTTGCAGCACAATCTGTTTGTCAGGTGTAGCCATTGTGTCAACACGAGACAGGGGATTTGTGTAAGAAGAGGAAAAACAAAAAAATGAGAAAAAACAAGGACATTTGGTCCTCCGAACGCCGGATCAGCGGCCAAGAGAAAAGCAAAATCGAGTGAAGAGGAGGAAAACGTCGTGCAACGTCGATCGCAGCCATCGCAACAAATCGCGACCTTTGGTTTTGGAGCTACAAGAAAAAAGAGTTTCCTGTGCACTGGACAGTGTGTTGCATCGTTGTGATAGTGTGTGGTGTTTGTGTGTGCTGACGGTTTTCTCTTCAAGAGAGAACACAGAGAATTTCGGAGCGAAGTTCTCAAGGCCAGCCGTACACACGCAAACTTCCAAGGTAGTCGGAATCGGAGATCACGATCTCGCGGGTTGACTACAACAGGCGATCCAACTTCAAACGAGGACGAGAGGATTCGGAGTGACGTCATTTGGCGGCGTCAAGGAGCAAATTGGTTGCTCAACAACTACGAGTGACGTCATTTGACGGCGTCAAGGAGCAAATTGGTTGCTCAACAACTACGAGTGACGTCATTTGGCGGCGTCAAGGAGCAAATTGGTTGCTCAACAACTACGAGTGACGTCATTTGGCGGCGTCAAGGAGCAAATTGGTTGCTCAACAACTACGAGTGACGTCATTTGACGGCGTCAAGAAGCAAATTGGTTGCTCAACAACCACATAAAGTAAGCAGACGAGTTCATCAATCCATCCCGCCAACGAGAGAGGACGAGTCCACTTCGCGGACGAGAGCGGTCAGCGGAGAGAGCCAGCAACAGCATTTAGTATCGCAGCGAGAAGTCGGCACAGCAGAGCGCTGTTCACCCGCGACGTTGCCACAATCAAGAAAGTCAAGTGAAAGCTGGCAATGAGACTGGAGAAGAGTGTTTTCACCTGCATACACACTCTACCTGCGCTGCTTTGGTAAAGTCGTTTCAATTTTTTGTTTTCTTTGGCCTTTGCATGCTGGACTCGAGCACAGAGTTAGCTTGGACTGCTACTTTCCACATATCATTTTGCACTCCCTTTTTCAATCAAGTGATAAAAAGTTAGAAAGCAACTAGTAGAGACTGGTTATGCAATTTATTTCAAATTTTCAAAATAAATACTATAAAATTTAGCAATATATTTGTTGATGTATGTTGATCACGGGCATATGAGAAATCAACGCTATTTATTTTGGTAAACATCAACTTTAAATAATCAGATTGTTTTTAAAAAGCAAAAAAAATTAGTTTGATCAAGTTTTGTGGAAACTTGACATGTAATTTTTTCCAAATTCAACGATGAAAAATTGGAGTTTTGCAAGGATACCTGTTGACATATATTGGGTATGTCTACTTCTGAGGTGATTTGGCAACGCTACTAGATTCTTTCATCCAACAGAGATTTAAAACAGAGTTTTGGTAAAGATTGGCTTTATCATAACTCATAACAAACAGTGCTTTTGAGTTTGGTCGATACTATTTTTGCAGATTCATTGGAAAATTGAGTTTCACATTGGAGAGAGTATCGCTATGCTACGCAAAGCTATATGCTATGGTTCATATCCTGCTCGGATATCTGTTGACATATATTGGGTATGTCTACTGCTGAGGTGATTTGGTAACGCTACTAGATTCTTTCATCCAACAGAGATTTAAAACAGAGTTTTGGTAAAGATTGGCTTTATCATAACTCATAACAAACAGTGCTTTTGAGTTTGGTCGATACTATTTTTGCAGAATCATTGGAAAATTGAGTTTCACATTGGAGAGTATCGCATAGCATCAGGATTGTTTTTCAATTGCTTTTCTTGTCATACACAACAGTGGGTTGTGCATTTGACTCGTGTGAAGGATCTGAAATCACAGACTTACATCATTTGAACTTGTGTGTTGATTTTTGATTTTTTTTTCTCATTCGAATACTGGGACTCGCATCAAGTTTTGAGATTGGTGCCTGTCAAAGTGTCAAGTATTCGCTTTACATTTGGTTTGGTTATTTTCATGGAGCTTGTCTAGAATTATTACAAAATAACATTTCTTTTTCCTTTGGTCGTTTACAATAACGAATTATCATTTCTTTTTTCATCTTTTCATGCATTTCAATACTTGGTAGTGTAAATTTGGTTTACACTTTGAGCATTTCTTTCTTTTTTCTCATGCACGCATTACATTGCTTGGCTTAGTGGAAAATCTCTTCCCGCCATAACATTTGTAGATAATTGATTGGTTTTGCTTGATTTGGTTTGTCACTTATTTTCAATCATCTTTCATTTATTTTTTGGCTTGGTGTAAGCTATATACGAAGCCACCTGAGGGTGGAATATTGAATTTTCTTTTTCGTTTTTTTTCTAATTTTTTTTTGTTTTTCCTCTTCTTACACAAATCCCCTGTCTCGTGTTGACACAATGGCTACACCTGACAAACAGATTGTGCTGCAAGAGCGCATTAGCCGTATTTTTGCAAACTTTAGAAAGCTCGGTCAAGCCAAGATGACAGCTGGAGCTTGTGTGTCGAGAATGGAGATGTTGCGTGAGCTTTGGGTCAAATTTGACGAAAATCATGAGGAGCTCCTCGATAGCGAGGACATTGACCCCACGCATCCATACTTCAGGGAGAATATTTACGATGTAACAGAAGAAGCCTATTTGACTATTAATGGGCAGTTCAAGGATTACCTCACTGAGCTTCAGGCTCAAACTCCAGGCCGTTCGGCTGATCCTGCCACTCAGGCTAATCAAGTTCCTGTTGGGTCAGAGGCTTGGAACTTCAAAAACAATGAAATTTGGTGTCACGGTCCCAAGAGATTGTCTGAGAGCTCGTTGACATGGTCTCAAACACACGACATTGCGTCCGATAAATCTCGAGTGAAAACTCCAGTCAAAGAGCCAGAGCAACCGCCGGTCAGGGATCTCATCAACCAGTACTCAGATTTAGGTCGCATGCTACGTGTAACCACGTACATCCTCAAGTTCATAAGAAATTTGTTCGGAAGAGCAGAGCTTCTCAATAAAGTGTCTCCATTTCTCGCCAACCGACCACTTTCTGCTGACTCGAAGCTCACACAGCTCGAACTTCGCTCATCTGCTACACCGTGGGGCAGACTGACGCAGCTCTCTCACATGCCCGACGAGTTGAGCATTCTTCAACAGGGAGGGGAGCTAGGTAAGACTCATTACCTAAAAACGCTTAACGCTGTCGCTAACGATGGAGTCATCAGGGTGGGCGGTCGACTAAAACACGCCCTTCTCTCTTACGACGAGAAGTACCCGATCATCCTTCCTACGAACTCCCGGTTCACGGATCTGGTAATCGCGGACGCACACAAGACTACGATACACGGAGGGACTCAGTTGTGTTTGGCCCACATCCGACGTCAATTCTGGGTTATCAAAGCCAAGCTCCGAATAACGAAATATGTCCGAAATTGTGTCATGTGCAAGCGGTACCAAGCGTCAAGTTCATACCAGATGATGGGCGATCTTCCAGCCAGTCGTGTTCAACCTGCTCGACCTTTCTCCAACTCCGGAGTCGACTACGCAGGTCCTTACATGCTCCGCATGATTCAGTTCGTCCAACAATTTTGGAAGCACTGGTCATATGATTACCTTCTTCAACTTCAGCGCCGCAGTAAATGGAACGATCGTCAGCCCGATTTTCACGTCGGCGACTTAGTCTTGATTCGAAGCAAGACGACTGCTCCTACTCGATGGCCACTAGGTCGAGTTACCAAGACCTTTCCCGGTGATGACGATCTGGTGCGAGTGGTAGATGTCCAAACCGCTACTACGAAGCTTCGACGTCCAATCACCAAATTAGTGAAACTTCTCGACAGCGCGACGTTGGAAGATTGAAGAAAAGAAGACTGAATTCTACGCCATGAAATTATTTAGATTCAAATATATTTCGTGATGCGTGATTCATTAATAACGTTAAAGTTTTGATAAATTTTATAAGGTTGAGATCAACTCACATAATTCACGTAAAAAATTTAAATTTTGCATTTCAGCTTGATCCTAACCTTGCTTATGTTTTTTTTGAAATTATATCATTTTAAAATGTTTAAAATGAGGTGGGCGGTAATGTTAGTTATATGTTATGATCATGTTAGTGTTAATACATCATACATCTATGTAATCTCACACACTGTACAGTTACCATATCGCTCACTCACACACATACACTTTTTGCTGTTAGGCCGAGCGCCTCTATCGCGTCAGGCTGCAGGTGTTTCAGTCTCTCTCGTCGGATCGTCTCGACCTAACAGCAAAAAGTGTATGTGTGTGAGTGAGCGATATGGTAACTGTACAGTGTGTGAGATTACATAGATGTATGATGTATTAACACTAACATGATCATAACATATAACTAACATTGACACTTTATAATAATAAAAGTACAAGGTGTTGCTGCTTCTGTTTCTTGACTCTAGTATTATTTTAATAACATTTTTCATCACTTTGATCAGCATTGATAAAACGTCAGTAGTTGTGGTGAAAGTTCAGTTCTTCTGCAGTTCAAAAACTGCTAGTTTAAGAGCTGAGGTTAGTGTGTACCTACATCGAAACTATTTTGATTTCCAATTCGGATCATACGGTTCAAGCAGGTAAACTGTACGTGAATGGGCATCTTGTATTTAGGCGTACTTATACGACGGTTTCAGCGATCAGCGAATGAAACCATACAAATCAATTTAGATTAATTGTTTCATTGTTTGAATATTTACAATTAACCTTCAGTGTAATGAAGTGTGATGTGTTGTGGTTGTAATATCAGAGTTTCGAATGAACTTGAGACTAAAACACAATATGGGGCGCTTTGAACATATATGTGTGAATGGAAAAAGAAATTGAAAAAGAATGGGAAAAAGAAAATAACTTTTTTAGGTCAAAAATAATATCTCAAAAACAACCATGAAAGTAAAACTAGGGAAATACTGTGGCATTGCGTTGGCTGAAAACCATGAGATATTAGACTATAGTCACCAGATCAACAATTATTAATTGGATGTAGCACATCAAGAATATATTCATAAACTGTCGCTGAGTGATGCGAAGATACCAAGGTGTTGCTATAAACCAAATCCTCCCATAGCATCGTACAACTACGTTGTGAATCATTGATGATAGCCTCCGAGGTACCTTATTTTATTCAATAACTAAAATGCCTCGCGCCGAAACCGCGACTAGCGCGGCAGATAATACCTCTACCTCAACGACAACGTTACAAGTACCCACATTACGAAAACATCTTCCTTTTCCTGTCCGGATAAACACCGACATTCGCTGAAACACATCATTTCCATTAAACTCACACTCCCATCTAACTGCTAAATAGGATCCTTTTGCATATATAGAGGAGACCGCCCCCCCTCGCTCCCGTCCTTGTCTATAACATTAACCGCTGACAAAATTCCTCTCCTCGCTCCCCCCCGGTCCACTCTCCCCTATCCCCCTCCTCCACATCCCCGCCCCCGCTTCCCTAGGAATTCACCCTGTTGCCCTGGATCCTTGGATTTATTGTCCCCGAATGCGTATACACTAGGCAGAGTGGGATGAAAATGACATCGTGCTGCAGCAGAGATATTAACCCCGTTTCCAGGATGCTCTGGCTGCCTGTAGTACGGATGGTTCACTTTGAAAATGGAAAGTTTCCTGTAGTTACCGGGGAAAATCGATAGATCCGTCGCCTTCGGGACTCAAAGGACCGAAGAGGAGTTATAAACAACTTTTTGCTCTCGAGAGGAGTTTCCAACAATATTTACGAGATAAAGTTAGATTTAATCAGCTAATTCTTTCGGGTTATTTTTGAAACATCTCCTTCTTTTTCGGGCACACTCTACTATTCTCAAACTTTTCTTGTGGTTTAATTAAGAGTTTTAAAATATATTTGCTTTCTATATTTATACTATACTATACTTTCTATAATTAAACCAAATTATTTTGTTACCTAATAAAATGTCTCGATAATTGCACAATTTGAAAGTATGGAATGGGATCGACATCAACTCCGTATTTATAAATTACCCAAACTTCATATACAGGGTACCTACTGTCTACCATACCTTTCTTACCGAGGTCACTCAAACAGTTCATTGACATAAATTAGTGTGTTACTAAACCCTTAGAACTTAAAATAACACCTTATAAAAAGCTATAATTTAAACGCATGTCCTTTAATTTCGGAGTTCATGATGAACTCATCATCTTCATTTTGGGTATTAGGCAATAGTGTCTGTTATGGTACCCATCTTTTCCTCGGTCTGCCTTTAATCTTTTCGTTTAACTCGAATATGTTAAGTTCTTCCATAATATTTTAATGTCTTATTTAGTCTCTTCTTGTTCTTTATTTTCTTCCCCTTTTATCTTTTTTCCTTTTATTCTTCTTAAAAATCTCATTTCTTCAGCCTCTTCTGAGATGAGGTTGTCTATACCTCACCTCCGTGTAAGAAGGGCGGAAGAACTTTCGACGGGACCAGGTGTTTTACGATGGGTTGATGCGAATTTTCGACGGGATAACCGAAAAGGTGATTTTATTGTACAGGTATTTTCGACGGTATAGAAATTTAACAAGTGCGCGTATTGATGGTTGAATTAGGAATGAAAATAAAGAGATATATACGCCAAAACAATTTATTTGTTACTGCAGGACAAGAGGGCAAGGAAAATCTACGGGAAATCCCATCTTTATCACGAAAATATTAAACGGGCTTGAACTTGAACCGTTCCTACCGATACACTTCCTACCTACCTGTCTTAAGCCGACCGTCGAAATTTCTTGTAAGATTATTTGACCCTTCGATTAAAGCAGGTACCCTCAATATTTGCCGTGGAAAGTTCGTCCGCCGTGTAAAAATTGGTACAGCTATAATTTTATACGACTTCAACTGTATTTATTTCCTATTTTGTTTTTTAACGTTCTTATGATTGTTCCACACATATGTGGTTAAATTTATTTACCTTTTGTTCGATGTTACGGTGATAATCATAAAAGGTAGTCATTGCATCTGAGGTATTGAAAATCTTCTATTTGTTTCAGAACTTCATTGTTTATTACCATTTTAGAACGTACTGGTAGTGTTCCTACGAAGGCGATTATTTTGGTTTCTCTGTTGAAATTTTCATGACACAGGCTTGTTGTAGTTTGTGTATAGCTCTTTATTGTTATTCATCTTCACCTTCCTCTATTAGCGTCAAATCGCCTTCATATAAGATTACATTGAGTATGGTATCTGTCTATTCGTATTCCATCTTTATATCTTGTTTTCCATGTTCGGATAACATCGTCAATATAGATACGAAATAGAGTCGAGGAAATGCAGCAACTTTGCCTTAAGTCTGTTTGTTATTATTGGGTCAGTTACTTTCCTACCGGTATTTATCATTATTTATATATTTGTGTACAAGCTCTTTATGACGTCAATTAAGTCAGGATATGTTTCAGCAGGATATCCCTGCTGAAACATAATTTCCCAACGCTTTTCTCTATTTAAGTTATCCAACGATTTTTAGAGATCGATGAATGCTAAATGGATTCCAGTCTTAAATTCACGACGCATTTCTGTTAGTTGTTGCAGTGTGAATACCAGATCAATTGTTGATGGTCTTTTTCTAAACGCCATCTGCTTTTCTCACATTACGTGATCAGTAATGACTTTTAGTCCATTATTTAGGATTTTGGCGTATAACTTATATTCCGAGTCCAATTGACTGATGCCTCTGTAGTTTTTACATTCATTCTTGTTACCCTTCAAGATATTACATGTGCCTTTTGCCATTCCTCTGGTGTTTTCTTGTTTTTCCGTCAAACATTGTACAAATGAAGTCTCAGGTGTAGTAATGGACCTCCATATTTCCAGAGTTCAGTGTTGATTCCATCCATCCCCGTAGATTTTCTGTTCGGTGCATCTTTTAGAGCTTCAGTCAATTCCAATAAGTCTACTATTTATATATTTATCTAGTCTAAGTAATTATGTCTGAAGTCAAAGTAGTTACTCGAGTAGATGTCTGCTTATGCCTCTGTTTAATTTATAGATTCGGTAAATTCTCGAATTTGAATCAAGCACATTAGTTGTAAATGGAAGAAGTAGGAGATGTTTCTCTCACAAAATTAAGTATTAGGTAACTCCATCTTATTTACATAGTGAAATTGTATTTTGGTCTCGGGTACATTAACGTTCGAGAAAAAGGTTGTCACTGTTTGAAACAAGTTTCACGTACAATGTAAATAATTTTTATACCTCTAAAAATACGATACCCTTCAAACTTAGAAGTAAGGCTTCGCAACTATTGATCGACAGGCAACGAAGCAAATAATCAAATTAGTTATTTCGATACATTTTTAATTGCGTTTTTAGTATTCTCTTTCTTGGATAAATAGTAAATAAGGGAGGATACAGAAATATTGAAATTAATCTTCAGGTCAAGTATATAGCCTAAACCTATCATTGCGTTTCGTACCTATTTATTACATTCTAACGATTCTATATAAATTTCATAAAGGATTAGTTGTATTACAGTAGAAATGCATATTATACTTTTTATTAAGTATCATATATAACATATATAACCCTTCTTATGTGTTGACGGGTGTCCCTTAAAGTATTGGCTTCCTAGGATAGGAAGATTTCCATTTAAATAATGTCAAGTATTATTTTATTGGGGATAATCGTCGCTCAAAATGTGATTTTATTTACTATTATTAGAAAAAGCCATGTTTCAGGATACATCTATTGATAATTTATTTTTATTAAAACCAAATTAGGGAAAGACTGCTTCACAAACATGTTATCGATGAGTTAAGAATCCACCAAAATGTTAAATTAAAATTGTCGTGTTTAAATAAATGCAGAATTAAAATAAATAAATATAAATAAAATAAATAAATGCAGAAGTATTTACACGAAAGAAGTAATTTTAGGGCTCATATTTAAATGTACTAATTTCAAAAGTAATTTCAATAGCAAAGCCAACTTCAGACCTAATACTTATAATTATAATGGAGCACTGATTACAATTCGTCGAAAATGAATTCATTCCTAGGTAAATGTGTTTTTTAAGGGTCGTGTAGGGTTAGAATTACCCTTTTTTATACGTAACTATTTAGAGAGTTTGCCTAGAAAAAATGAAGCTTTTGACGTACTCTTGTTTGGTTTCAATCACATATGATTTTCAATCATTTTCCAGAAAGTTGGGCTTGAAAACCTCAACATGTGTTTAAAAATGTTTACAGTCCAAAACAGTATCACAATTTTTAAGGTGGGATGGTGTAATTCAAACTGGGCAGAAAGTTTTAGTGAAGATGTAACTGTAAACTGCAAACTTGATTTACATCAAAGTATGTGATACCTTAACACCCTCAATTTTTTTTTAATATAACCTTAATTTTCTCGTAACCGGCAGTTCCTATCGAAATGAAACAAGTGAGGACAAGTCTTATGACAAAAGCTTCATTTTTCATGAATTCGGGTAAAAATGAAATAAGTTTGATTTACGTACAAAAAAGTTGGGGGTAGCTTTTACCCCTCTCAAAAATTATATTTACCACGAAACGAGTCCATTTTCGAATATATGATTGTAATCGACGCATAAATTTAGTACTCAGTACCTGAATCGATCCAGAATAAAGAATCAAAAGTTTAACGTCCTGTTCAACGCTTAAAAGTTAAGTCTTTTCGGAGACATGTTGACTAATACATTTTATATTGTAAAATTATAATATACTTCTTAACTTTTTGAAAAGTTGTAACGTTTGTTTTCTAACACCCTGTAGATTCCGTTCAAGCCAATATAAGCTTACTAAAGAGGAAAGAGGGAAAAGCAATCTGAAATGAAATATCTTCATTGATAGAATTGAATGGTTCTTTCTGATTATTCAGTGTGAATGATATACATTTTCAGTTTTAGTATACATAGATATCGACTTTGGTTACTTTTGAAGAAACTCTGAAGAACCGACTCGTTCCTGTCTTGTTAGATAGGAACGAGTCGGTCCTTGTGTTGAGGCGCCTTATCAGTGGTTCCTATTGGTTTCGGGGTGCCTTGAAGATCTCTAACCATGTCCTATGCTCTGCTATGGCGACTTTTGAAAGGAAAAATAAAATGCAAGGAAAGAAATTATAACGAAAATATTAGGAATAATTTTAAAAATCAAACCTTAACGGTTACATGCCGGCGCATCCACCATATGTCACGCCGAATGGTATGAAGTATCACTGAGAGTGCGTTAAGCTAAGGGGTGGCTCAGGTGAAGTAACAATACTAAAGTAAATACAGGAAATACACTTAGGTGCACACCAAGGCACGATTTATAATTAATAATGATCATATAGTTAACTCAAACCAGAAGAAACTACTTCGTTACTACAAATAGAATGAGGCGTTTCCTACATGGTCCATGTAGAATGACAGAATGACGATTTTGACCAACATAACTGGTGGTCCAATGAACCACTGCGTCCCATATAAATCGTGCAAAGTTGCTCATTCGGCAAGATTTGTTTCACCACCAACGGTCGTCGAACTGCAATTATGCAGCTTAGCGACGAGCGACCGGTGGGCCTGCGATCTAAATTGCTATGACCCGTTTATAGGTCAAGATTACCGTGACGTGACAATATGTTGTGCCATTTTCGTGCAATTGTCTAAATTTTATCATATAGAAATCTATATTGGTGATCAGTAAAGTATCAGTCATCGTCAGGAAATTCAATAACTAATCCTTCTTCTTCTTTTTCTAAGCCCGTGCTTATCAACTCCTGGATGTAGGCCTCTTCCAAAACTTTTCTTGCTCTTCTATCCCTAGCAGTCTGGATCCAGTTCCTTCTTGCTAAATATCTCGAAAGTCTCAGTAAATCTGTCGCTTTAGTTCTTCTGTGAATTTCCTCGTGGCGGATTTCATCCCTTAGAGTGATTCCAAGCATAACCCTTTCCATTGCTCGCTGCGTAGTTTGCAGTTTATCGGCAGATTTGCGAGTAATTGACATTGTCTCAAGTCCGTACGTGAGCACCGGCATCACGCGGGACTGAAACACTTTGCTTTTTAGGTTTATAGGGTACTCGCAGGATTTAAGGATAAATCCTAGTTTTCCAAAAGCCGTAGGCCTAGGAGAGGCCTATTCTTCTTGATACTTCCGAAACTTGGTTTTCTTTCCCAAGCTGAATTTTGTGTCCCAAGCACATATATTCCTAGATAACTTCTAGGTGTTGATCGTTAACAGTTACCTGGATGCTTTCTGTAATCATGAGCTTTGTTTTGGTTACGTTCATTTTAAGTCAAATTTCCAGTGGTGCTAGATGAAGCTCCTCAGGCATGCTTTTAAGCTTTTTGCCTGTGTTGACAATGATCACAATATCGTCTGAAAAACGTAAGTGGTTTAGACGTACTCCGTCGATATTAATCCCGTTTTCATGCCAGTCAAGTTTTTTGAAGTCGTCCTCCTTCAACTGCAGGTGGATGCAGAGCAACTGCATCGACCTACACGCTAAACTCAGGATAGCCAGATATGGTGAATCCTGACATTATCTCATATCTGATCCAGAGTGGGCGTCTGTAAATAGCGTCTGTACCTAAAATGTGCGGCTGAAACTGAAATCATTCCAATAAGTAATCCATGTCTATTATAGAAATACTGAAATATTTTAAAAGTGGTTTTTGGAGAGTTTGTAATGGTTTTACAAATAAGAAACGCTTTTTAAAAATGACAAAACTGATAAATAGGTACATACTTCTTAAAAACAATGAATATGCTCATCAAATCATTTTTTGATTTTACTTGTTATGTCATCTAGAAGTTTTGGAACATATGTACTTTATAGTTATGAAGAATGCATTTTAATCAATCAATAAGACATACTGTCTGAGTTTTCGATAAATAAATTACTCCAGACTCTCCCAAATCGTTTTATACATTTATTTGTTTACCTTAACATAGACAGTTAATTGAAAAATCTTAATAAAAATAAACACTCGTTAATTATAAGCTACAACAGATTTTTATACGTAGTTGTGTTAATGGCATTTTTCCAGGAATCACCAAAAAATGTAGATAATGTTAAAAAATTCCTGTACACTTTTTATCTTTTCCCAATAACTGTATTTAATTCTTAAACCACTAATTCCAAAACATCCAGAATTCTGGATAGCAGGAATACTTATTTTGGAATTACTGCGTACTTTTTCATCATTCAACTTTTCGTTCCCTTCCGAGCGCAATGTGTTACGCCATTTTTTGCCTTTCCTCCTCTTTTAATTCTCGCCAGTTAGTGCTCGCAGAATCCGGAATCAAATAGAAAAACTCGATCTCGTGAAAAACACCGTCCACCGCCCGTACTAACTTCTCGGCGGAGATAAAGAGAGGGAGAGAGAAAGGAAGAACCAAAAGCCGAGAAACGTGCTCGTCCTGCGGCGCTCGAGTGCCACCACTTACCCCCTAGACTACGACATCCCCCTCCTACGACCCCTACCGAGCCGCTTTCCACCCCCCCAGCGATCCCCTCTCTCCCCTCTCCGCCCCGTTTCACCGACGGCCCCCCCGACGACCTTGGGTGAAAGTGTCGGAGTGGCGCCACTGACGTCGTGGGGGTTGAAAGTTGTCGGGGCGGTGCGGTTTCGCTCTCGCTTTCATTATACACGACGACGTGTCGGCCAGGCGGTTTCTGGGGTAATTACCCGTGCAGGGGCGACACGTGAAATAGGGGCGGTTTTTGGGAGGAATTCGATGCATTTTCTTCTTCCGTTCCGTAACGAGGGGTTGACTAGCGCTCGAAAAATATGCAGTATGTCTATTTTACGTTTATATGCGATTTAATGCATTCTTTGTTTGCTCCTTGCCTGAACTGTCCACCCACGATATATTGTTTTATTTTCTAAATATCACATTTATATGCTATTACCCTTTTGACTACCCTTCTCCTTAATCAGATGACCCTTTCAGGAAGTAGATACCATACCTTCTCTTCTTCTTGTACCCAGCGTCTCCTGAGGAGTTTGATGATCAGAATGGCTACTCTGACCTTTGAGAACGCTGTGCCGAATAGGTCAGCTGACGAAAGACCAAACCAGTCTCACAAGTTGCGCAGCCAGGATAGCTTTGTTCATTCTCTCTAATACAGTTTGACTCATTTTCGACAAGCGCCTGTACACGTACATCTCGAAAGCCTCCAATCTCCTTGCTGTTTCTTTATTCAGTGTCCAAACTTCCAAACCGTAGAGCAAGACTGGAGACACATTGCGATGGGTCACTTTTATATTCTCAGGACAAGTGATAAATCCTTAGCTGTTAATAGTTTCTTTATTCTAATAAATACTTCCCTAACTTCTTCGATTCTGGCTACAATTTAATCCCTCTGAGTGATAGTTTCATTCACTGTTGTGCCAAGGTCCTTAAAGTGTGTTACCTGTTCGACGACTTTGTTACTTATACATATCTTATTCTTGGACATAACTATCATTTTGTTTTGTTGATATTTTTGCTAAGTCTATATTCCTCACTTGTCTTTGTCACCTTGTCCATCAGTCTCTGTAGGTCACCTAGACTTACCGCGATCAAGACGGTATCGTCAGCATACCTGATGTTGTTTATAGGTTAACCTTTGACAGATATTCCAACCGATTGATCCTCCAATAATTTCCGAAATATATATTCTGAATGAATGTTAAATAACATGGGAGAGGATGCACCCCTGTCTGACACTTTTCTAAATGCATGCTTCTTCTGAAAGAGAATTTTCAACTTTTACGCTGTAAAGGTCAGATATTATTTGTATATCGTGATAGTCGATATGTATGTTCTATAATATGTTTAACAGATGTTTTATATATAGAATTTATAGAATCTATAGAATATAGATATTGAAAAACGAAATTGCCCTTGACTATTGGGCCAATTTTATTAAACCGAGACACTTTGGTGCTGTAACTGTTCTTGTCGATAATTTAGACCAAATCATCAATTTCAATTTTATATTTAACCACCACATTTCTAAGCAATTGAAATATGAAGTAGTATTAGTAATACATATTTAAAAATTCAGTTATGAGCTAACAAAGTCTTCATATTAAATCATATTGTTTTTTGTTTATGAAACGATAAGGAAAGGACATATCTGCTACTTTAACAAAGTTTTATTAACTCAATAAAATTGAAAATTAAAATTAAAATTAGAAAATTACAATTAAAATTAAAAATTAAAACAGCAATACGAATTGCCAAGATTTAACCTAAACTTGAATATAGTTGTTGAAAAATCAAACTTATAAAGTATATTGCCGTTTCTATCCTCTAGTAACAGTCTGTTTTTGAATAGTTGCGTGTAGCTTTTTTCGCTTTTGTACATGAAATATGTCGTAATTTACCTAAGATTCAATGTTAAATCTCTGTACATATTATTATCATGTATTTTTCTCCCACGCAACATCTACGCATGTTTTAATGTCCCCGCTTGCATCTTATGCCACGTGATCTGCTGAATATTTTAATTATTCTGTTGGGATAAAATTGTTCTTTAGTAGTTGTCTGTTTGGGATAGGTCCTTCAAAATTGAATTTTTGCAAGGTTTACTGATTTTTATTTATACTACAATTATTATTTTGTCAATTGTCTTTTTTTTGTAACAACTTCAGAAGAAAGATGAACGATTTGAGCTTATGATGTTTAAGGCAATATTGTCGGACTTCCTGAAATAACGCATAACACCAACAAATGTTTTTTGGCAATAATTTAGATCTCGGCGAAGGGTCTTGTAACGGCTTATAATATCCAAGTTATTTCTTTATGGAAAATATAATTGGTAGTTTCAAATTCGATATCTTATATATTATATACATATTTGGTATCTTATCTAATTGAAATTATATTTAATAATGACAATACCCGTTTTAAACAGCATTTTCCACATGCAAATAGAATTTTCCATTTCTAGTTGTCAGTTTCGCAGTGTTACCCCAGAGATACATTACTAAAAAAATTTTTTACCCAGACGCATTTATCTTAATTTTGGTAGAAGATAATATGTATCAATTAGATATACTCATCAAATGAGTATTAAAAATGAGTATTAAAATGAGTTTTAAACGACATCAAATATACAAAGACATAACATTACTACTTACCGTTAATAATATTAGGTATGTAATGTAAGGTAATGTATTACAATATAGGGGAAGTGAAAATTTACTTTAAGCATTGAAGCTCAAAAATAAGTGGATCCAATTATAGGTGGAAATGATCCCTCCAGTTATGGCAAAGTTATAACACAACTTCGAACTTTTCAAATGTCAATTTTATACCTTGGATTAGTTCCTAAGTAATTATAAGTTCGTTCTATTCATTCAAGCTCAAACTCGCATCAATCTCATCTCAGTTAGTCTCATACAGAAGTGATATTGGCAAATAATAATATGAGATCAATCTCCGTTTTGGCGAATTTGATGGATTACATATAAACTAAGGAATAACAAAAAAATTTACGTTTCACATCGTTGACATTGGTTGGTTTAGCCACAGTTATTATAATTTGGCAAAAAAGCCTTTTTTTCATTTTGTTTCCTCCGAAAATATAAAAAATATTTAATAGCGCTAGTTCAATTATAACAGCGCTCTATCAAAACAAATCAATCAATTTCTATAATAAAACAATCCATAGATCAACAACATCGCATTTCGTACATTCGAAGACTTCATTAGAGCAATTACTAAATTTAAAAATATATATATTAACTGATTCACTCTGACCAAGGTCAAAACCGTTTCGTACTCCTCTTCCGCGATATCATCGTAGGACCACCCACCAGTTGGCAGCACTGCGTTGCGTTTCATCTAACATCAACACCATCATCAGCAGCATATACATAACACGTACATATATCGCATGCGGTTGTTATGTGTGTGCGTGCGTTAGCATTTAGCAGGAGCTCTGCAGGTTTGCAAATCGAGCAGCACAATAGAAAGAGATGGAGAATGGAGATAAAGGGGAAAAGAATGAGCGGGAGGGAGAGAGAAGCTGCTGGAGCGGGGAGGGGTTTGAGTTGTTGCGATCACGGTTGGCCGTGAACTGGACAGTGGCGGGTGTGGGGAGGGGAGGGGGGAGAGCAGGAGCATTAGCCGCTGCTAAGGACGAAGTTTGCGGCATTTTCCGATCGCTGTGCGAAACAAGGAAGGCGGCGCATTATATAAAAACGCACTCAAGGAACAAAACATATTATGTGAAACAGTTTTTAACAAGCAATCCTTAAAACTTCCGTAAAGCATTTAGTACTTTCATCTTCTGTTCAGGGAAATTAGTGCAATGTGAAGATTTGCAACTATTGCAAAGTTTCCCAAATGCCACTCACTTGCTTGCTCTACTATATTGCGACATTCATATTATCAGTGGCGTTAAATCACTGCAACACGAAACAGGACATTGGGGGCACAGCAGGAAATAGGAAACCGAAAACTTGAATACACCATAACTGAAATATTTCAAGTTTACCTAGGTACTTTCGTCACATATATTCAAAGTGCTGTCCAATGCCCCCTCGCTTCAATACAAACTTTGGACCGTTTAAGCACCTGACGCATATTTTATATCTTCCTGGTGTAATATAAAGTATCTGGAGTAGTAATATATACGAGTAGCATTTACATGTTTCAGTCCGATCCACATATTTCCATCCAGTTGTTACGAAATCCGGTATTAACTTTACATTATGTTATGTGTATCCTGAAAAAATTCGGTAATACAGGGTGTTTCAAAAGTAGGTCAGTCCGTTCATCATGCTTCGTGCTAAAATAATGGGACTTTCCTTATGTCACTATTCATCTTCTTTCCAATATACATAAAGCAATCCTTCTTTATGATTTTAACCAACAGACTTTAGTTATTAAAAAAAGTGGGAGTGTGCTAACCTTTGACTCCCATTTTTTTGACGAACACCTATGAACATGGCATGCATTTTTTGTAGTCGACTGATAGTTATTACAACTTTTTTGGCTCTTGTAAAATTTTATTGCGATGCTTCTGTTGTAGCATATTTATTAATTATTTGACTCTGTTGCTGTTTTTTAAACAAATCAAGAATTAAAGAATCGATCTTAGAACAAGGACATAACTAACACCTTAAACGGTCCACAAAAAGGTTAATTGAAATATTAAATGCACCTTCTTACTTTTAGTAGCAATTACAAATCTTTTAGTTGTTATACGTCTTGTCATATTAATGGCAGTAAAAAATGTTACGAGCTATTAAATTCGATTTCTGAATTGAATAAAAAGGTATGACCGACCAATCGATGGAATATTTTTGCAATTTTCCAAAATGGCACGTATGATTTTATTTGGGGGTAAATAAAATCAGTTAATTGTTTACTCTGAATAATCGTTGTTACTTAAACCACATAAAATTACCCTAAATCAGGAGGAGCATATTTTACAGATAGTGAAAGGAAACCTGGGTATTCTGGTAATCGGCAGACTTACGTGGAATTTTAAAACAATTGTTGTATCCATACCATATCCAAACTATAGAAAGTGCAGGATTTTCAATGAAGAACTATATTTGGTAACTGGCCTTGTAAAGATTATAATCGCCGCCAGATTTGTCAGGATTTGCCATTTTATGTTCAGATGACGCTTCCCTTACGTTAAATGGGTGACGAATATCGACAACACGCATGTATGGGCAGATTAATATCCAAGAACTATTGAAGAGACCAGTCAGAAAATTTTAAAGTAAACACATGAGTAGCCATATTGGAAGATTTTCTTTTAGGTCTGGTAAGTATAGCATCAAATTGTTGGCAAGCTGAACAATTTTTTTTGTTACAAAATAAATTTGTAAACTACTTGATGATATGGCCAATGATATCTATATACTTGATGATATGAACCCAAATATTTTCCAATATATTCGAAAAAGAGTGCATTCGCAAATGGAAACATGGCACGTTCACTTTAATTCAATTATTAATTGATTAATTAAATGTGTTTAGTTATGTCCTTGTTCTTATTGTTGACAGTTTTAATTATTGTTTTGGATTTATTTTCATTAATAACATTGTTAAAAATTGCAACACAATAAAATTATTCAAGACATTTCATAACGGAAGCATCAAACACGAAATCAAAAAGTTAGACAAATCGTCAGCTTTTTATAAAAAAATTGAAGAAATTCGTCAAAAAAATGAAGGGTTCAAAATTACTCATCCCCCCATTTTTCTCTGATAGATCTTTTAGTTCACTACTTACAATATACATAGTACATATTGTGTTCTTAGATAGAGAGAGAGATAGCGGCGATAGTAAATAAATAAGTTTTTAAAAAGTTAACTTTGGCACCTGGCATATTGGGAAAAAGACGATCTAATGAAAATTGACATAACGAGAGTCCCGTTATTTTACCCCAACGAATATATGCTAACAGATTGACCCAGTATTGTAACACCTTGTCAAACAAATGATTAAGGACCGCTTACCTTTGAGTCTGTTGTATGCTGTCATGCTGTTTATTTTTCACAGGTTCTGTACAGGTATTTCCAGTACTTTTTTGGTGTTTTAATTTTAAAAAGTAGTAGACTTGAGTTAAAGAGTAGAATTAAAGGTGTATCTATAAATAATTTCTATTTAACGTATAATCAGAAAATTTAGTTTTTATTAGATGAATTTTTTGGTATATTAGTATCTAAAGAATGATATGGCCCAAATGTTGTTCACTTTCGTTTACAGAATTTACATACTTTATGATCGTTTACAGAATATAGACATTTTATATTTTGTGGATGTTATTTGGAAATAGTATGTACGATATCCGTGATATTCCCACTGTAGCAAAAAGCTCCGTTGATTTTCTCCTTTAGCTAGTTTTATATCTGGGTACAGATGTTCTTGTATATAAATATGGGCTTCACCGATTTTGATGTTCAATGGCTCGTTAAAGTTCTCACTTTACCAGGAATATCAGGGATTCGCTATAAACAACACAAATTTAAATACCATTTACTTTCTCATATGAGGCACTCATATACAGAGTGATCAAGAAATACTGTTTAGGTTGGCAATCCTACCTGGAGGATTTTTTTTGTCTAAGGGTTTGCAACGATACACCGGAAATCTTTGCACTATGCTTGACAGCGACAGTTAAATAAACACAAATATTTTAGGTTGTGTGAATTTATTTACGATTGAAAGACCACACCAGAAAAAACTTCAATATTCAAAGGTACTGCTCGAATTGAGCGCCATTATGTTCTAAACATAAATTCACTCTCCGTTTTAGGCTCTCGAAGACATTAATTAACATCCGAGGAGAAATATTTGCAACTTCCTCGATAATCGCAGTATCCAGTTCTTCACGTGTATGTAGAACATTACTGAACACCTTGTTTTTAAGGTGCCCAAAGAAACAAAAGTCTAGAGGTCTGGTGACCTACTTGGCCAGATTCCCGTACTTGTGACTCGATGGCCAAAAACTTCCCGCAAATATTGCATTGTGGCACGAGCCGTATGTGCTCGAGCCGAATCTTGTTGGAAGTAGCCATTTTCGCGCTCCTCTACGGTTAATTGGGCAACGAATAGCTGGAGAATGTGCCGAATGTATCGTTCTGAATTAACTGTAAAGTTAAAAAACACAGGACCAATTACTCTTTGCCGTGATACAGCCAGCCAAACACCAATTTAGTAGGATGTAAAGTTGTTGTTCTAGCAGCATGTGGATTTTCACCAGACCAAAGTCTGTAATTTTGAGAATTAACATAGCCATTGAGATGGAACCAGGATTCATCGGAAAAAAAGGTTTTATCCAGGATGTCATCATTGTTCATTTCCTGATTGAACCAGTTGCAGAACTGGACGCGTTGTGGACGGTCAGGAGGATTTAGGGATTGCACCATCGAAAATTTGTACGGGTAGTATTTCAATTTGCTCTTCAACACAGTGGAACAACTTCCATATGATAAACCTGTGATGTGACGAAACGGAATACGGGAAATTAGGAATAAGTGGAAATTGGTGAACTTTTGATAAGGATCAAACCTGTTTGGAGGGAAAGCTTCCTAACCAATTTGCGAGGACTTTGTTGCAGTCGTCCCTGATGTCTTGCACCACATTTTCAGTGAGTACGGAGGGTCTACCAGGTGGCTTTCCTTTCTTCGCATTGCCTGTATTCAAATATCGTTGAACTACGCGCATGCAGTGTTGTTTAAAAACGTCGATAGTGAACACAAATCCAGGAAACATTTCTTGAAATTGGTGCATAGTGGATTCCAAGGAGTATTGCCATCCAGAAATGGGATCATGAACTGCACTCCGAAAATAAGCCATCCCAGTAAAAATATCTTGTTAATGTAAATAGTACCATTTTTATAATAAAAATTTGAATCGCCGCTCAAGTGTCAATCTGTCACTGTCAAACATCGAAGTAGCTGTCAAGCAACCGGAAGTGGTCCCAGTTCTACCATCAGAATCCAAGAAGATGCTTTTTGAAAAATGCTTTTCTCCGAAAGTAAAAACCACAAACGATTTTAAGTTCGAATTTAGACTTTGTGCTACACTAGGACCCCCCAATAAGCTTTTCGGTAGGGATAAAGTGGTGGTTTATTTGCATTTTTCGGTTTTTGTAAATTTTCTCAAAATATACTCTATTATTGTCTTCAAAGCTATGCACATTTTTTTAGTATCGAATGTGTATAATCAATTACAATAATATTTTTGACTAGATCTTCCCTGAAGGGCAGTTTACACTTACTGTTTTTCGTGTTTTTTTTTAATATTGTGGAAGTCCCATACGAGTATTATTTAAACATTGAATATTTGTTCTACTATCGAATATTCGTTACAAAATATGAAAAAGTAGTCCGATGGGCACATCGTCGTTTTTTAAAATGCATTGCCCTGAGGAGCTGAGCCAGTATAAAGTTGTTACTGTGCAGTACTGTTTGAGTACTGTTTGCAGCCCAGACTGCTTTAAAAATAAAAATTAAATAGCAACTCTTATTTCAACGATATTTTTAATACATCTTCAATACATCGTTATCGACTTTTTAAAACGACGTTATTTTGGTTTTTAATGTTGAAAGTCATATTTTTTAGTTACTTTAGTATTTTAAATATTATAAAGCAGTGGTAAATCATAAATAGAAATAGTCATATTTTGAATTAAAACCAGTACAACATTGGTTCTTCTTCTTCTTCATTCCAGGGTTTAGGCATTTTTATCTGCCTGTTCCGGCATCAAACTTCGCCCCATCTTTTCATGGGACGTCCTACACTCCTTTTTCCTATTGGATTATAATTTAATATTTGTTTTGTCAGTTGATGTTCATCCATTCTACTTATATGTTGTTTCCATTTTGTTCTGTTTTCTTTTATTTTCTCATTAATCGAGTAGATATTTAGTTCTTGTCTTACGTCTTCGTTTCTTTGTCTGTCAAGTCTTGTAATGCCTTTCACTCTTCTGAGGAATCTCATTTCGCTAGCTTGGATTCTAGAGTTGTCTTTTTGCGTCATTACCCAGCTTTCGCATCCATATAATAGAGTAGGTGTGGCCATTGTCTTATAGAATTTCATCATAGTGTCGCTTCTTGTCTTGTTCTTTAATGTTCTGTGAATTGTTCCACATATATATTGAAATCTGTGAATTTTATGATCTATGTCTCTGTCTTTCTCGAAACTTGTATCACACCCTAGGTAATTAAAATGACTCACTTGCTCTAATGGATGATCGTCTAGTACTATTTTTGTCCTTATGGGGTAATTGCCTTCAAACGCCATAACTTTCGTCTTTTTTGTTGATATTTTCATATTATAATTCTTGCACACTAGATATAGTTTGTAGATGGCTCTTTGTAGATCATTTTCAGAGTTTTGGATTATCAACTGATCATCGGCAAAAAGTATTGTTTTTATTTGCGTATGCTGATTGATTTTTATACCTGTTCGTATTGTTTCATCCCACTCTCTTATGATGCTGTCGATATATGTATTAAAAAGAGTTGGTGATACGCTACAGCCTTGTTTTAGCCCTTGGTTTGTTTTTATTGGTTCTGTTTCATGTGTTTGCATTTTAATTGTGATATTTGCATTTCTGTACATACTTTTAATTGCTCTAATCAGATGTTTTGGATACCCTCTTTTTTCCATAATATCAAATAACTTATGTCTATCGACCCGGTCGAAGGCTTTCTCAAAGTCTATAAAAGCAATATGCGTTTCTACAGTACAGTAGAAACCAGTACAACATTGGTTTTAATCTAAAATCCAACTTCAAAATAATCACTAATGATAATAAGCTTAAAGTATATAATTTAATTGCATTTATTAATCGTCAATTACGGCATAATACTTCATTGATTCTAAAGTACAGTAAAAATTCGATTTCAGAACTATAAAATGTCAATAAAACCGATAATAACGGTAGGCAATTACTTTGGCTGTCATGGAAATTCCATGATCCGCAGTAAACTCAGATTAAAAGATGCCATTTTCTGAAAGTCCGCATTTAGACACGACAACGACGCTCTGAAATGTTGAAAAATTGATTTTCCGGTGTGTGTGTGTGCCAGATGATTATGTCATTGGTAAAGAATCGAAAGAAAAAAAAACGAAATTCTTTGTGTACGTATAATATGTGTGTGTGTGTGTGTGTGTGTGTGTGTGTGTGTGTGTGTGTGTGTGTGTGTGTGTGTGTGTGTGTGTGTGTGTGTTTCTGTGCGTATAATACGCGGTCAGCGAAATGATTAGGCGGAATGGTCGGTTTGGTTTCTGTTTTTAATGAGGCGATTTCGATGCAGAAATCCTTGTGGCGAGCTAGCGAAGAAGAAATGATTTATGTCGTTTTCAGGAGAGTTCATTCATAAGTCGTTTTATCGCCACTTACAGGATGTGTTTAAAAAATGTGCGCGTGGAAAGCTATCTAAATGATTCGGGTACTCAACAGAAGTAAAAGATGGTTTTTCAGAGGGGCACATCCGAGATGAGCGTTAAATGTATCGATTCGTCAAACGCAATTTTCACCGGAAATCGCCGTATATCTTTTGACCACGGTAAATAACTGACGTAGTCCGTTCATGTTTGTAAATAGACTTCACGAAATTATGTAAAATAAATTCCGGATAGTTGTATTCCTTAACTCTTGACTTGCACCTTTCGATAAAAAAACAGTACGTGACCTCTGTCTAACAACTGAATTTGAAATTCGTATACGCATCGTATCTATTCCATTCGCCGTTTAAAATTTGTAATTAAATCCCCCAGAACGACCTATTTTAATTTCACTTGGAAATCTTTCTAGTGTCTGAATTATTCAATCATTAAGTTGCTGTTTTTAGAGTAGGTACATTTATAACGAGTTCACTTTTAATATGTGAATTTTTCTTTCAGGTATGTCGCCCCCACGTTTGGAATAATGGTAATGTACTTGTTTTGATTTTATAAGTTGAAATCTAACTAATCGTATTGATACATTCTATGCTGCAAAAGTTCGTTCACTTCAAATATTCAGCACGAAATCAAAATTTGAAAACGATATACACCTACGATTGAATATGAAGTATTTCATTTTATGAATGAGGTAATTTATTTTTGAACTTGTCCCTTGTGAACTAATTAAATAATGGACGTTTCGGCATGGAATAAGTCAGTCCCTTTTTTTAGAACAATTTTATATATAATATATAGCAGGGGTCCTACGGCTGGGTCCCCTTCCCCCATTTTATTCTCCAGCTCCTTCTGTCTATCCATCCATTTTCTTCTTATCTTCCATCTCCCTAGCTAGAAGTCATGCTTTTTCCTTTTCCTTGTCTCCATGTTGTGGTCTTCTTTCTCCCTTCTTCTTTTACCATATAGTATGTGACACCATAACTCTCCTTGGCCTCCGTTCATGTGTCATTCTCATAACATGTCCGTACCAGATCAATAGACGAGTGTCGATTCTATTAATAACAGGGACTTCCATTCCTGGTTATTTCGTTACGGATATGCTCTAGTTTAATGTTCTACAGGAACTTCTCACTGCTTGCATGTTGTTCCTTTCCTTGCTAGTTAGTCATTTACCAAATTTCTGTTCCGTATCGTATGTTAACACAGGTTCCACTATAGCCGTATATATCATTAATCTGGTCTTCATTTTTATCTTGTTGACCATAGCAATGAGTTCAGTGTCTGGGTACATCTTCTTCCCTGCGTTACGCGATGTTGAACGCATTCTGCAGAATTGCCTTGAGTTGATATAACACTAATTAAGTATTATTTTGCTGATATGATCATTATTGACTGATATATTGACATACTGACGTCACATTATTGTGATGATCTTCATCGGCCGCAACAATTTCTTCATGACCATAATTAGTCACTTGTTGTGATACATCAACATCATATGGTTGAATTAATACGAAAACCGTATTTTTAGTAAACATAGATATGCTTAGTTCATATACTAGATCATCAGTTGGAGTTGAAAGTGGCCCAGTTCCATACAATTTCATCTTTTCGGTGTCACCTATTTTATGGCACTGTCTTCTGGCTTTCAAAAAGTTCAAATACTACTTTATGTCAAATACATCAATTCGACTGAAACAGACTCTAGACAATATTCTGTGTCCTGTGTAAAACACACATGTTGCCAAATACGACAATTATTTACCTAACCTACTTGCAACAAGCCGGTGACCAAGGAATTTAACCAACATTTCAAATTTAACGGGGTTACTTAACCGCAAAGGTAACGGGAGTTAGTGCAACCGGGCCTAAAAATGCAGATAACATGTTAAGATGTAAAATGATAGGTTACTTCGATATTACTGAGGCACGTGGTAAAAACAGTTCGTAACAGTAAACAGTAAAACAACACAGAGTTGAAAAACTTCGTCCCTCATTCACATTTTTAGTCAAATATCAATTTTTGACAATCCAAAAAATTGCTATAATTGTTGGAACAGCTCATTACGCGAAATTGCTGATTCCTTCATAATTTCTCAAAACACTCTGGAGAAAATAGTAGGTATAGTTAAACAAAAACTCAAAACCCGTTGTTTTTTATATTGTTTTTGTAAATGGCAATTTGACAGAAAATTCTAATTTTGAATTTTCTGATTCTTGTCCAAAAAAACATATAACTTCATCATTCACTGAGACATTCTGACACAATAGTTTCTTTGCAAAGAGATTAAAATGTCAAAACTTTTCACCCCAATCTTTTTATAAAATGTCAATTTTATAGGTAAGAAAAATCGAAATTAAGTTAACAGATTAGAATGAAGTGATTAGAAATGATTGAAATGATTAGAACAAAATGATGAATAATGTCGTTATTTTCTGAGATTTCAAATCTTAGTGTAAACAAATAAAAAAAATATCTCAAAACAAAAACAATCATATTTTCTCCTTATGCACATAGAGCAATGGGACTGGCATGAAAATTTGCAAAAAATACCAAACAAGCGAATATTAAATATACGAAGATCGCATTTGTGGTTGCCGAGTTATTTAAATTGTTTATAAACACAATAATTGCCCATTTATTCACAACCAGTTTTTTGCCATATTTTGATTTAAATCTGCTCGTTTTTTTTTTATTTAACTTTATAATATATTGTAACGTTTATTTTCTAATTTATTTACACTAATACTAATTAGTAGTGTAACAGTGCGGGTTCTAACCCAGAAAACCGACTTTTTTCGTCAAGGTCAAATTCTGCCCATTTTTGTACCCAAAATGCATGGTTTGTTGCCTATCTCGGGCATTTCTAACCCAATCCCCCATGTAATTTTAGATGGGGGTACAGTTTTGCGCCCAATTTTCGGCCAGAAATCTCCCGCGGCGGCATTTCTAACCCAACTCGCCAAGGTCCAAAACTGCCACTTTTTGTACCCTCCAATTCTAACCCAACCGCCCATGTTATTTTAAATGGGGAACAAATTTCGTGCCCAAAATGGTATGTAATGAGTTGTGCCACAAGTGTGACGTTATGTAGGTCAGCCGGAGCGCGCGCCGTGTGTGACAGAGAAAGATAGAGAGTGAGAGAGAGGGTGGTGTTTACAGGCGGCTTAGGTAAGGGGTGGGGAGGGGGAGGGGGTTACGCCATGTGTGACAGAGAGGGTATCGTCCCAACTTTACCGCTGGGCCGGGCCGAGGGGTGGGGAGGGGGGTGCGCCGCGTGTGAGAGGGTGAGCATGTGAGAGATAGGGTATGTTCGTATACGGGTATTACATTTTCACCGGCCGCGATGGGGAGGGGTGGGGGAGAGGGTTTACATACCCAATCAATAATGTGAGCGACGTCTCGGATCAATAAACAAAAGGGTGCAACCTGTAAATGGATACTTATCTGAAGCCGCGGGCGCTAGGTGGCGCGCTCGTCGCACCGGCGCCTGAAGCTCCTCCGCACTCTGGGGCTGCGGCTCCCCACGCCCCGGGCTCGCCCCCTCCACCTGGAGGCCCCACCGACGTCGTTCGCGCCAAATTGTGACAGGTTCACACACACCCGAAAACATAGAATATCGCGGCAAAAAACACACACAGAACAGAAAAAACCCATCACGGATCGACAAATTACCCTACCTTGATATGCAGCCAACAACAACAACACCGGTAGGTAGGTAGATAGCGTTCTTTCCCCCGAGGGTTATTTTGCAGATTTCTTTCTTAGAACAACGGAGAGAGAGAGAGAGAGAGAGAGAGAGAGAGAGAGAGAGAGAGAGAGAGAGAGAGAGAGAGAGAGATACCCAAATGAATAATCATGAACACCTTCTCAGACCTATAACTCACTATAACAAGGAAGAGACAAAGCCATGACGTTAAATCGATTGATTACCCCCCACCCCTGATATGCAAGCACCAAGAAAGAGTAGATATTATAATTGTGTATATGAAAATACGCGCAAATATGTAATACATAAAATACTAGTTTTTAGATTTTGGACCGTCACGGCGGTGTTGTTACGTTGACGCCGGTTCCCACATTAGGACTGAACAAGAGGCTGTGTTATAGTAATTGATACAGGATGTATAAGTTATATACTGATAGAGGTAAAATGTGAATATATACAGGGAAATTGTTAACAAATTACCAACTTAATATAGCTATTAAATGGATGTAACTGATTTCTGGTAATAAGCAGTAAATTGTTTTTGCATATGAGAAATATATACCCTAGTATTACTCTTATAATAAAACTACTCTGTGTGCTGGTGCATGTGTGGGCGTGTGTGCGGGCGCGTGTGCGTTTGCGGGGTGTGGGTGTGGACAGGGTGTAAAAAATACGCTAAAAATTAATATTAACCTATTTGTTGAGGTTGGAGGTGTAGTTAAAAACAGCTAAAGTTTATTAATAACTTTAATTTTATATAAATTTATACATTATACAAGCTGCTTTTATTTTAAAAGATATAAATCTGATTACATTTAAACATTATACAAGTTGGTTACATTTGAAAAGATACAAAGCTGATTACATTTAAAATTATAAGGGGTTACATTGAAACATTCTGAAATATATACAGTCTTATATATTAAAACATCATAAACTATAAAATTGGCTATATTATAAAGCAGGAGCACAGACTCAGGGAGGTCAGCATTTGTAACATAGATGATTCATTAGAATATATGTAAAATTAAAGTACTGATACAGGGCTAGAATAGTACATGGAGCATATTGCTAAAATGGTGTCAGATGACCCACAACAAATGTTCACCATTATGCTTAATTTTGAAATATAACCCCTGCAAAGTTGAAAAAGTGTGACATATGGGAACACACAGCGGAGCGTATTATGGAGTAAGGTAATATATATTATAGATGGATATAAATAGTTATTGAATAATAATATTAGTGTTGAAGTCCTAGTTCTTACTATAGGAAAATATGTGCTGTCGATGGTTTGATATCCTACAGCACAATCGAGCAGTGTCCCCAAGGGAGGGTTTTATACGTTCCAGCTATCAAATACCTCTTATCGTCATGGGGGCTAAGGACGATCTTGTCTTGAGCTACCGTAAACACCGTATGCTTTTCGGATTTTATAAGCGTTTGCCGAACCGTTTTTAATTTAAACTGCTCCAAACACTCTACATAATCTTCAAATGTGATTCGAGTTTTAACAACATTTTGCTTAACACCTTTAGCCTTTTTGGTTAGTCCTCTATTATATAAAATCATATTAATTTCCTGCGCTTCATATCCCTCGGCTTCCAAGGCATGTCTCATGGTTTCTTCTTCTACAGCGAGAGTTCGAATGGTATATAACTTTGCTCTAAGCGCTACAATATCCGTCATAATCGTGCCCGAATTTTCATCTTTAAACATTCCAATCACTTTTTTGTTTACTAAGGGAATCTCAAATTGGTTATTGGGAGGAAAATCAGATGTGTCGAAATACTGATGACAGTCACGCCTCATAACCTCATATGGATCTTCATCTAGAATTTCATAAACGGCAGAGTCTGTATCTGTGTACACAAGATTGAGGGATTTAAAAGCCTTTGTCATGTACTCATAATGAAAACCATAAATCCCCGTTTTCGCCAAATCCAAAATACACATACCCACATAGATCGGTTTATTAAATAATATTTCGAGTTTTTTCAATTCGATCGCCACCAAATTGGGGTTGAAGATGGTTGAAGACTTGAATTCCGGTTTAGCAATTAAAGCCTCGGCACCATAGCGTCCAGACCATTGTGTAACAAGCTTCACGTTCACATGTTTCCGCAGGTTTTCCATTGTTTTCCCAAAAACGGCATTATTCATTAGTTTTGAATAGGTTTTTCTCAAATTCATTTTTAGCCGTTTTTCGCAGCCCAGTATTAAGACTGATGTAAGGTTTTAGCCATGCGCTCTGCTTAAATTGTAAAATCCTATGAATTTTAGTTAGGACTAGACCGTGTGTTAGAGCCTGTTTCAAGTTCCTATAATGTAGAATATATCTTTGTTTATCATAGAGCGTAGCCAAAAGTTTTTTCTGTGTAGCGTGAGGTGGAATGCGAGATTCTGGGCAGAACGGTAAATCTTTATGTGAATCATGAAGAGAATGGGGGTAGTGTAGATCTACTTCCAAAATATATCCTATGGGCGAGTCATCAGGAATATCTAAAACATCTATATCGATAGTTTCAAGCCACTGAAACCCTCCGTATGGTAAATGTTGTTCCATGGCCCACCCATATTGATTGTTCTGATCGTAGTACATTAGGTAAATGTTTGGTTCAGATGGGTCATAATTTGGCATGTAACGGTTATTAGCTCGGACCATTCGTTTGGAAACCTGCGCTAGTCCTCCCCTTATACCTCGTTCAACGAACAGCAACATATCTATGTCCGTCAAAAGTTCCAGTTTCTGTCCAGTTTTGTACAGCATACAATTCCAAGTGAATCCGGGCAACGTATACGAGTGGGCGGGGTCCAGTCCATATGTCCGCCTAGAACTGAGTCTAAACTCTTCGAATACATCTGTTAGAAGAAGTATATCGATTTTCATATATAAATCAACATAGTCTCCCATGTTTTGTATGTTGAACTTTCCCCACACATCTAAGGCTCTCTGGTACATCCTTTGAGGACATGGTTTATCATCTAGTTTATTATAAAATGCTTCAATAGGCGGCAATTCGGTGTCGGAAAACTTCTCGAAAGAGTCGATATAATCATAAGGCATTACTCCCTTTTTAGTTACTAGACTGAGCGCTTCATCATCAATATCCAGGAATTGTGTTTGCAAGTTTGGAAATCTCGTTAAGTAGGATGCTAAAGTATCCAGTGAAGCATTGAGAAACCTAAAACTGTCGATGAATCGGAATTGAATCATATCGAGATGTTTCGTAAATCCAATGTATTTCTCTTTGGTGATAGGTAGAACGTTGAGACGCCCTTCAACTTTTAAGGCCAAGTCTGCTATTATGAAGTGACTATCATAGCCGCTTAAATTATGAAACACTATGGGAATGGTGTGTGAGTCTTTGTAATTGATATTACAACTCTGATGACTTGCTCCACGATAATTATTCTCTGGAACTAGATGGAAATGATCTCTTACTTTGACGTCCTCAGATGTGAAGGGTCTCTCACAGATGTGGCAGTGTGTAGCATCTCTGAAGGCCCGCTCATCTTCAGCGCTCATATGGATGTCATAGGGGCACAAAAATACTGGCTCAATATCTTCGGCTAACTGTTTGAGCTCTTCCACAAACCATGGGATGCAATCCTCTCCTCGATATGCTCTATAAAACGATATAGAATCATCGTAAGAACATTTCAAAAAGTATCCAATGGAGGCGGGTATATGCTCCTGTAGGCGCTTGGGGTCTCCAGTCTGTCGTAGAACGCACTCCAAGTCGGCGTATACTACAAAAGGCACCTGCTCCTTATCGCCAAATTTTTCAAATTCTAAAATGTTGTTTGATGTTGTCGGTAATCGGATGGCACATTCATTAATCTCCCGGCAGTCAATGCTATGGCTATTTAGCTTTTCCTCAGTGTGAAAGTAGTGTAAGCATCGATCACAAAAGTATTTCTTGCCTTTGTTCTTATTTAGCTTTGAGGATACCAATCTTGATAGGTTCTTTATCCATACATAATGGTTGTTGTTGCTGTCGTGAACGAGTAGTAGATTTACATGTTTCTCCATTACAGATTTCGTGAGGTAGGTTGGAAGACATTTACCGTCTTTAAACAAGTAAATATTAATGGAGATCCGATTTTGGGTCTCAAACTGAGGAATCTGTCTCAGCGTCATCGGGAATTGTATCCCTTTCAATTTCAGCACAGTGGAGTAGTGTGGATAAGAAGACATTCGTTCAGGGTGTTTTTTGGCTGGAAATAGCGCTGAAGTGACAGCCCACGCGAAACATGCCGCGTCATCGTTCTGTACGTTAATGCACGCCTTTTTCATATGTATTATTCGAGGAAGTTTAATGTATGTGGAACCGAGCTGTGGAGTAAATTTGTTTATGTTTACTCCTAAGTTAACAATGCGTGTTAGGGCCCAGCCAGAATCGCGTTCCTGGAATTCTTCCAACTTTTTCATGATAGGTTGAGCCACATTGAAGTCAAACCACGCGTCAACATCCGTGTTATGGTCAATTAGAGCATTCTTCATCGTAAAATATTTAAATTCAGTTAGGTGTTTTTCGGCTTTAGTAATCATAAATTCTCCACAGAATACGGTGTTTACTTTAACAGTAAACTCATTCTTCAATATGGTCTGAATGCGCTGTTTAAATACGCTTTTACAATCTACGAAAAAGCGGCCAACATCCTTATGTTTCACATTTGTTATAACTCCAGTTCTCATTCGACTTTTAAATGCTGACGTTAAGTCGTCCCAGTGAACTCGCCCATAAAACCTTCTTCTCAGACCACCCCCAACTTTCCTAGCAGCCTTCAACTGTGCGCGCAGACTTTTAACCAGCGCTAGCGTACTCACAAGACTCTGCTTTTTGCCGGGAGTGGAGGCCGCCTTTATAGCTTTATTGAGGCGCCTAATTCCAACCTGGCACTCTCGTAGTCCTGCCGTATACGCTGCGTCATCGCCACCACATCGTATTAGACCTAGATAGGAGGCTATACGGCTCAGCAGTTCGGCGAATGCCATCTAAAATAGAGAAATAGCGTTGAAATCTCCAGAGAGTATGACTGTAAAGTTGAAAAAGTTGTTATATGTATATGTTTCAGAAGCTCGTTTGAATTAAAAGTGAATGTTACAAAATATTCATAAGTATTTATACGACCGCTCGGTGGTTTAATGTCCTAGCCCATTAGACCCCCATTTGAAAGACAATAGTCGTAATAGCGGAAATGGTAATTTATATGAGCAAGTGAAGAAAAGAATCCTTCAGGTTTCGTAAAGGGTAGAAGAGTTGTGGATAGAGTTCACTATTCTAAATTCTTATGAAATCTGTAGAAGCGAGATCAATAGCGCGTTAACATTCTACCCTATATAGATTGTGTACGTTTCAGTTATTGCCTTTCGACAAATACAGCATATGCGCAGATCTCGGGCGCAATCTCTACAAGCGACGGCATGGCCGCATGATAAAAACGCTGTAGAAATGTCGCTATCTAAACAGATTTTACATCTAATCACCGCATTATTAGCATACTCCTCCTCTTCCTCTTCTTCCACTAAAATATTACATTTGGAATAATGCAGCAACTGGCGGCCTACTCCAGAATAGAAAAACCCATCCCTAGCGAGTTTTGTTAACTGCGCGCTGGCATTAAGAGGTTTAAATCTAAAGCGCTTTCCGGGCGATTCAGGAATCTTCTTTAGAGACTCAACCCTAACTTTAAGTTGGCTAACATTGATAAAACTTATATATTCCATCTTTTCACCTATGCCTAAATAATAAAATCCTGCGGCGGCTAATTCGCTAGCATTAATGCTTGGTCCGGGCCATTCATTAAAAGATTTTCGGCGTTCTTCAGTTAATACAAATTTTTGTAGCTGTGCAGCGTGTTGGATAAAAGGACAATGCGGACTCTTGCGTCTATGTACGTGTATTGGATTATCTACAGTTTTCCAATTATTCACCACTAGGAAACAAGAATGACATATAACTTTATCTCCACACCCTGTATAAGTATATCCTGCGGTAACTAATTGAAGCGGCCTTTGCTTAAGAGCTTTAGGCCAGTCGGAAAAACTTTTAAGTCTGATGTGATCAAAATTTGTCCAGTCGGACATGGTTTTAAAATGTTGTTTCAGACTTACAATGTGATAGTCCAGTAGATGGTTATGGTCGGGTGTGTGTTGTTGTAGACAGGGCAGCGCTGGTAGATGAATATAGTAGGTGTGACGGTCTAGACAGAACAGCGCCGGTAGATTGAGTGAGTAGATCTAAAAATAAATATTGTTCAAATCTAAGTACATAATGTTTTATTTGCGGGCTTATTGGTCTCTCGATAGTAATAAATTTATTATTATATTTATAGGCGTCAACAATCAAATCCCAAATCAATTAAGTTTCAAAAGCTAGTAAATATTCATTTTTAAGCTTTAAATGATATTAGAATTTTAGTTAGTACTATTAAAAATAATGTGCGCGCTGTAGCCCGCGAGGGTGCTGTTAAAGAAAATTGAAGATTGATACTTAGGTAAATGTAACAGATATTGTTAATACATATTGTACCATTGAGATTGTTTATGAGAGCTCGTGTGATATAATTTAAACAAATTGGTTGTGGATTTGGAAAAAGTAAAATAAAGCGAATATGATTTGAATATGATTTATTTAAGTATATAACTGCTGGTGAGTTCCGTTCACAATGTAATTTTTACAACCTACTTTACAATATATTGCGTATATGTGTAAAAATATTATGGATTGCAGTAATTTGGCAAATAATTAGCCATGGAGTCGTTTATATCATAATCATTTACATTTCTAAATCTATTGAGTCGTAAACCATTATGTAAAGCATCATAGCACTCATATTCATTCCATAAAGTAAATAATAACTTGCTGTAGCAACTTTGGCACCAAAAGTACTGGTTTTGATAGACATTTGTTATTATATGAGGGGTTATACACATATCATGGTAATGATCATATACGGCGATTATGCTCTTACTTATATATTGGTGTGTTAATCGTAATTTAAACATACAATCTGAACAAACTAATAAATTATATTCATCAATTCTATAATGGTTTACCCATAAACAATATCTATAAAAAGCAAAAATATTCTCCCAACCGGAAGTGGCGAGAATTGTATTTCGCATAGGCGGATCTACATTACTGGATATAGGCAACGGCTCTAAGCATGTTAACATGGGGGATTCACTTTCTCGTGCTTTTTTTATTTATAAAGTCCCATTTAATACTTCCAAAATTTTTTATAATTTCTAACGTTAGAACCCAAGGAAGCGGGATTTCTATAAAGTCCGCAATACACCCAATATTTTCACACACAACCTTTACGCAGATCTGTCGTAGCGAATTGACTCTACACATTTCTATAATTACAACCTAGTGTGTGGGCGAGAGAAGAGGTTGCTGTGATCTAGGAAAAAATCAATCATTAATTTTGTAGTGGTCCTGTGGGAGAGTGCTATAACTGCTTGGTAGCAAATAATGTTTATTGTTATAAGGACTTTTGTTTCACACTAAAACATCCAGCGGGGAAGAACCCTTTGAAATTATGTGAACAATTAAAGGAATACTAAATATTTTCTATAGCATATTTCAAAATTAGTAAACTCTGATTGAAACTTACCTAACTCGTTGATGCTTTCACTCAACCGTCGACGTGATGGGGATGGCAGCGACTGAGGATATGATTGGTATCTAAAACCATTTATTCATTGAAAATATGTTTCTTAAAAAATTAGCGCTTATAATTGACTCTAATATACTTAGCGCTTGGTTATAATTGACTGTTTGTGGTCCTGATTAAAAGAATAGGGAAATCAATGTAAATTCATTCGGTTATAATTAACCAATTTCAAAAAGTCGACAACAATCTAGTATTTGTTGTGAAAAGTTTGGGTAAGCGGTGGTTTCATTGATATGGAACCGTTCAATAACTTGAAATGTTAATTACTGAATTTATGTGTATTAAAATAAAAAAATTTAGTCAATCAGTTTTGGATACAATAACCCCGTTGAGTATTTCTGTTTTGAATTAGAAATCGGGTTTGTCTGCGCGCGCGGTATTAAAAATGTTATTCGCAAATTTTGGTTGTATGTACTTCCGCCATAATTAAGAAATGAGCGTGGGGCGTTTTTTAAGAGAAATATAAAGTTTGTAATAGCAGATAACAATTTATTAGTTGGAAAGATGAAGCTAGTGTTCAAAAATTGAGCAAACATGTAGAACGAAAATAGACCAAGAAATCAGAAACAAATTAGATGAACGAATGAGGGTTTTGTGGGGTGAGCTAGAAAATGTATAGAATGAATGTAAAATATCGAAAAAGAAAGTCGGGCAAAACAAAAATAGGGTGTGGGGTCTAGGGGTGACATTCTTAAAAAATACTAAAACCGGCTAAAATTTGATTGAACTTACCTAACTCACTGATCCTCTCGCTTGGGGTGACGGCGGCAGCGGCGGCGGCGGCGGCGGCGGCTTAGGAGGTGATTGGTATCTAAAACTATTTTATTCGTTGAAAATATGTTTCTAAGAAATTAGCATAAAATCGCGCGACCATTTAAATTAAATGTTTATTCATTTTCACACATTCTGAGATATACAACCAACCTAGCCTATAATTAGCTCTAATATACTTAAGCCGCCGGTTATAATTAACTTTAGGATATAATTTTCCAATTTCAAAAAGTCGACAACAATCTAGTATTTGTTGTGAAAAGTTTGGGTAAGCGGTGGTTTCATTGATATGGAACCGTTCAATAACTTGAAATGTTAATTACTGAATTTATATGTATTAAAATAAAAAAAATTTAGTCAATCAGTTTTGGATACAATAACCCCGTTGAGTATTTCTGTTTTGAATTAGAAAATCGGGTTTTGTCTGCGCGCGCGGTATTAAAAATGTTATTCGCAAATTTTGGTTGTATGTACTTCCACCATAATTAAGAAATGAGCGTGGGGCGCATTTTAAGAGAAATATAAAGTTTGTAATATACTTTTTATTTATTGTGTAAATATATGATTAATAATAATAATGGTGGTGGTGATGGTGATGGTGGTGGTGATGGTGATGGTGATGGTGATGGTGATGGTGTGATGTGTGTGTGTGTGTGTGTGTGTGTGTTTTTTTTTTTTATAAAAAAGACCGCCTGGAAAAAATCACATATTAATTTTATAGTGTCCATAAGGAAGCGTGTCATAACTATTTGGTAGCAAATAGCGTTTATCATCATGAGGACTTAGACCGATTTTTGTTTGTTCGATGCTGCATACATTATGGGCGAAGGACCGAATGCTGCATTGCGTGACCATCACCTTTTTAAAATTTTTTAGACATTTCTCATAATCATTAAAAGTCAATTTATTTCTAACTACATTGTACTTTACCCCTTTGGATTTTTTGGTAACTTTCCCACCCAAAAGTTTATATGTGTACATTTTTGATCTGATTCCGATAAAATGTGTGATAATTTGGCTGTTTGCCTCGTCCTTCATCAAGCCAGGCTTTTTTTATTCACCAAAGGTATATTGTATGGGTTGTTTTGTGGGTAGTCACTAGTATCGAATTTTGATAAATCTGATTTAATAACTTCTTCGTAGACATCTTCACACCGTATCTCGTAAATAAAGCTATCAGTATCGGAATAGAGGAGCTTACACTTTTCAATGCCCATTTTTGGTAACATGTACTCATAATGAAAATCATACATGAATAATTTTGAAATGTCTAAAATCGACATACCTACATACAAAGGTTTATTAAATATCAATTCAGCCTTTTTTAATTCAATAATCGATAACTCGTTATCCAAAATCAGTCTACTATGAAATAGTGGAGAAGCAATGAAATTTTTGGCTCCGTAACGCCCTCCCCAGGTTTTAGCAATTTTCAAAACACGTTATTTGCGTATATTTTCCATAGTTTTACCGAATACCGCATTGTTAAAAGTTTATAGAGATTCTTTAGGAAGGAAGTCGTTGCAGTAGCTCTCAAGTTGCTATTTAGATCGATATATGATTTTAACCAGGAGCTCTGTTTTAAATTTTAAAATTGTGTATATTCTTGTAACTACCAAACCGTTGGCCAGAGCCTGTTTTAAATTCCGATAATGCACAATGTACCCTTTCTTATCATGCAAAGTGGCCATTAATTTGGGTAATTTTGAGTGTGGAGGTGTACGGTGTTCAGCCGCAAACGGAAAGTCTTTATGGGTGTCATGTAGTTCCCTGGGATATTGCAAGTCCACTTGAACTATATATCCTTCTGGATTATCGTCTGGAATGGATGTTACATCAAAATTTTCTGTATCATCCACCCATTCGAAGCCTCCATACGGCAAAGGTTCCATCATGGCTTTCCCATAAAGATTATTAATATCTAAATAAAGAATATATTTGGATGGAGCACTTGGATCATATTTTTCAGACATATACTTGTTGTTTGCTTCAGAAAAGCGATTAATACAGGTAGAGATGCCTCCACGGATGGCTTCCTCAATAAACATTATTTGGTCAATATCACGTAACAATTCCAATTTACATTTTGTGAATTTAAGCATACAGTCCCATGTAAAACCGGGCATTGTATGATACCATGCTGGGTCTAAGTGATGAGTCGCAATGCAATTTTTTCTAAAGTTTTCAAACACGTCTGCCAAAAGTAGGATGTCGGTTTTCAGGTATATGTCTGAATATTGTCCTAAATTTTGAATTTCAAACGTTTTCCACACCTTTTGAGCGTGATCATACTTCTCAAGACTAATGCTTTCATCTAACAATTTATTATAAAAATGTTCAATTTTAGGTAATTCCGTTTCTTCTAGCTTATCAATGTGTGAAATGTAATCGTAACAAAAGACCCCTTTTTCGTTAATAAATTAAATTTTTCATCATCCTCATCATCATCACACTGAAATTCACGTTTTATAATTACAAGATTTTGCTTCTCCATAATGGAAACCAATTCATCAAGAGATGCACTCAGAAATCTCAAAGAATCGATAAATCGAAATTTAATTTTCGTGTCTTGGTCGTATTGTGTAAAGGAAATGTATCGTTCTTTATTGTTAGGAAGTATGTTCATTCGCTCACATTTGGCTAAATCTCGAATTAAAAAGTGACTATCGTACCCCATCAAATTATGGAACACAATAGGCACCACAAAGAGCTTTTTAAATAATAGGTTACATTGCGCATGTGCGTAACCACGAGCTTCTCCAGTAAAGTGATTATGATCCAAGACGACCTTATCCTTGGACGTAAATGGTTTCTCACAAATGTGGCAGTTATCTTTTCGTAATTTTAAACTAGATTTGATATCTACAGGAATAACTTTCTTCATTTTCGACTCTATAAATTTAGCCAGCTTTTTTAGTTCCATTCTAAACCACTCTATGCAATCTGTAGCTCTATAGCTATTATAGAAGGACTGAGAATCGTCATAAGTACATTTTAAATAGTAACCTGCAGAATAAACCGTGTGCTTTTGATATTTCCTTGTAACATGAGTGGGCGTGTCGTCGAGTACTTCCAAAAGGCTTTCAAAATCTGCGTAAATTATGAAAGGCGCCGTTTGTTTGTAAATGAAGTTTCTGAACTCAACGTATTTATAGTTGGGGAAAGAAATTTTATATTTGTTTCTATTCGCACAAAGTTTTTTGTGCTCATCAAACTTCTGTTGTTTTTGATAATAATTTAAACAAATGTCACATATGAACTTCTTATGACTATTTTTATTTAACTGTGACGAAACTAATCTAGACAAATTTTTAATGTAACAGTAATGGTATTTCAATTCAGATTCGTCACCGTCATCATCATCATCAAATTCGAAATCCCACTCATTTAATTTTAAATAATATTTATTTTGAAATAACAATAAATTTACATGTCTCTCTAATTTATTTTTTGTTAATCTAACCGGAAGTACTGTATAACTGTTTTTCTTTTGCATTTCTAGACCATATACGTTCACAGATATGGCATTAGCCATTTCGAATTTTGAAATTTGAGATAAAGGCATCGGCGAATCAATATTTTCCGTATTCAAAACTAGTTTATAGTACGGGTATGAAGATGTCAAATTTTTTTATGATTATTTACAGGAAAAAGACCACACAAAATTGACCAGTAGAAACATGCATTATCGTTAGTGTTGCGAACATTGATAACTGCATGTTTTCTCTCTATTTCCACCGGTAGCTTTATAAAAGACGAACCATTACCCATTTCGTATTTGTTAATATTAATCTCTAAATACTCAATACGATTTAACGCTCAACCAGACAAATGTTCTTGAAAGTCTGTCATTTTATTAGAAATTTTATCTTGTATGTGTTCCATAAACCAGGATTGTAAATCTGTTCCTCGGTCAATCACTCCATTTTTAGTATTAAAATATTTATATTCTAAAATATCTTCACCATCCGATCGCTTTATAATAAATTCTCCACAAAAATTAGCATTTACTTTAACCATCCTCAACTTTCGTAAAATAATTTTGATTTTTTTTCTAAATAGTATTTCTGCATCAGCCAAAAATTGAACTAAACACTTATGCGATAAATTAATTATAACACTTGTCCTAATTCTACTATCAAAACAAGAATTTAGATCTGTCCATTTAACCCTATGTTTCAATTTTGATTTAAAACCTGCACCCACATGTATTTTGTGCAAAAATAATTTTTGAAAAGATTTTAAATGACCCAATATCGTTTGTATTTTGCGCCTTTCAGCAATAGTTAGAACATGTTTCCCATCACATAATGCAATGTTACATAACCTGATGTGTCTACGAATTGGTTTAACCCAAACATTCCAATATTTATCCTTGTAATTTTTTTAATTTCTCGATAAGATAAGTGCATTTTTAAGAACATTTTTAATCTTCATTTTCTTACGACTCTCTCTCTCTCTCTCTCTCCTTTTTACACACACACACTCACCTTTACAGCTCAACAATTTTGAATTGGATCAGTGGATTTCCTTTGCCAATATCTTTTCTTCCAGTATAGGAGATTCCGAATTTTCCTGTAGCAAATTCTTCTATGTGGGGCTCAAATTCCCCGGTCACGCGTATGGGTAAAAATGTGACGTTGTCCTTCAACTCCAGAAGAATGCTTCTTCCAAATTGCGTATCCACCGGTCTAGCTGATAATACTTTTTGGGGTACGTCCTTAGGCAGATCTTGTATCTTAACGATTGGCTTTACGAGCCAATGTGTTAATTTTATTTAAATCCATCTACAAAAAATACAAAAAGTCAGTGTAAAATTTGAATATTAAAGTGAGGATAAAAATAATGATAATAGGCAAAAGCAGAAACACACTTACCTTATCTTCGAGCGTTAATTAATATCTGCAGCAGCAGCAGGAGGAGGAGCACCAGCAACAGCCGAGACTGCTAAATTCACGAATGCACACAAAGTGAAAATATAAATGTATATTCACACCTATTCCCCCATCCCTTCTATATAATATTGAATTTCGGTTGCTGGGCAACGGTAACATACTGCAAACACACCTTAATTAATACCGCACCGAACTCTAGACGGGCAAAAAACAAATATGAAATTAGCTAATAAAGGGAAATTTTTCACTCAGTATTTCACGACCCGAATTTTTTATACATAACCAGGCAAGGGAATGTTTTGCAGATAAGAGAAGAGGTATGGTTGACGCATTCAACACGCGAAAATAACACGTCTAGACGGGGGAAAATTGTAATTAACTAATAACGAGATCCCCGCACGCAATCCAATTGCACGCTAACCGATTAGGGAGCTTAATAGATTTTCAAGTATTAACATTAGATTAAGATTCTTTTCTTACTTAGGCTTTTGCATATTGCAAAATATTTCATGAATACATAATTTGGTGCTTCGCCTCTGATCATCATGCGAGAATAACACGTCTAATCGGGGGAAAATATGTAATTAACTAATAACTAGGATTTTCACACGCAACACATTTACACATTTACGTTCGGTTTGAAGGGAATTTGTATTATCGTTCGTTGAAACATTAGGGGAGTTATGCGAGGAAGTGGAAAGTATTAGGGGGCAAATACTTCTTATGCTGAGGCTTCCAAAAGAATGGTCGTCTCTCCCTCTCCCAACTTGTGGTGGGCACAAATTTGTAGGTTATGATACTGTTGATAAATAATACAAAGATTGAAACATAACCCGTTGTTTTTATTAACGATAACGATTGCTGTGTGTGTGTGTGTGTGTGTGTGTGTGTGTGTGTGTGTGTGTGTGTGTGTGTGTGTGTGTGTTGTGTGTGTGTGTGTGTGTGTGTGTGTGTGTGTGTGCGTGCGTGCGTGCGTGCGTGCGTGTGTGTGTGTGTGTGTGTGTGTGTGTGTGTTGTGTGTGTGTGTGTGTGTGTGTGTGTGTGTGTGTGTGTGTGTGTGTGTGTGTGTGTGTGTGTGTGTGTGCGTGCGTGTGTGTGTGTGTGTGTGTGTGTGTGTGTGTGTGTGTGTGTGTGTGAGTGTGTGTGCGTGCGTGCGTGCGTGCGTGTGTGTGTGTGTGTGTGTGTGTGTGTGTGTGTGTGTGTGCGTGCGTGCGTGCGTGCGTGCGTGTGTGTGTGTGTGTGCGTGCGTGCGTGCGTGCGTGCGTGCGTGTGTGTGTGTGTGTGTGTGTGTGTGTGTATATTTTACAGTTTGTCAATGTACGAGGTGTGGTTCTTTAATATATCTGTAACCTTTTACGTTGCGTGATATTTTTTTGTTGTTTATACAAATAATTCTAATTTCCGTATTTTCATATACACAATTATAATATCTACTCTTTCTTGGTGCTTGCATATCAAGGGTGGGGGGGTAATCAATCGATTTAACGTCATGGCTTTGTCTCTTCCTTGTTATAGTGAGTTATAGGTCTGAGAAGGTGTTCATGATTATTCATTTGGGTATCTCTCTCTCTCTCTCTCTCTCTCTCTCTCTCTCTCTCTCTCTCTCTCTCCGTTGTTCTAAGAAAGAAATCTGCAAAATAACCCTCGGGGGAAAGAACGCTATCTACCTACCTACCGGTGTTGTTGTTGTTGGCTGCATATCAAGGTAGGGTAATTTGTCGATCCGTGGTGGGTTTTTTTCTGTTCTGTGTGTGTTTTTTGCCGCGCTATTCTATGTTTTCGGGTGTGTGTGTGAACCTGTCAAAATTTGGCGCGAACGACGTCGGTGGGGCCTCCAGGTGGAGGGGGCGAGCCCGGGGCGTGGGGAGCCGCAGCCCCGGAGTGCGGAGGAGCTTCAGGCGCCGGTGCGACGAGCGCGACACCTAGCGCCCGCGGCTTCAGATAACTATCCATTTACAGATTGCACCCTTTTGTTTATTGATCCGAGACGTCGCTCACATTATTGATTGGGTATGTAAACCCTCTCCCCCACCCCTCCCCATCGCGGCCGGTGAAAATGTAATACCCGTATACGAACATACCCTATCTCTCACATGCTCACCCTCTCACACGCGGCGCACCCCCCTCCCCACCCCTCGGCCCGGCCCAGCGGTAAAGTTGGGATGATACCCTCTCTGTCACACATGGCGTAACCCCCTCCCCCTCCCCACCCCTTACCTAAGCCGCCTGTAAACACCACCCTCTCTCTCACTCTCTATCTTTCTCTGTCACACACGGCGCGCGCTCCGGCTGACCTACATAACGTCACACTTGTGGCACAACTCATTACATACCATTTTGGGCACGAAATTTGTTCCCCATTTAAAATAACATGGGCGGTTGGGTTAGAATTGGAGGGTACAAAAAGTGGCAGTTTTGGACCTTGGCGAGTTGGGTTAGAAATGCCGCCGCGGGAGATTTCTGGCCGAAAATTGGGCGCAAAACTGTACCCCCATCTAAAATTACATGGGGGATTGGGTTAGAAATGCCCGAGATAGGCAACAAACCATGCATTTTGGGTACAAAAATGGGCAGAATTTGACCTTGACGAAAAAAGTCGGTTTTCTGGGTTAGAACCCGCACTGTTACACTACTCTAATTGTACACTAGACACTACTTAATTTATTTCCACTATTACTAAAGTAATTTATAACACACTTAACTATCTCCTAACATTAATTTATATCACTCTTAATTATTAATTTATTTATACGCTCTCGCTTTCGCTATTTCGCTTGTTTACTATTTACTCTCGCGGCTTCACTTCTAATAATCATCTCCTTCGTCCGCAACGTTACTTTTATAGCCCCCCCATAATGTATTCCCGAATTTACTAGTATTTGCTCGATAATTCGGCAAAGCACTCGATCTATCTCGATAATAATGTTTACGTAGAAAATGTCCAGAATCACCTTTCCTTAAATAATATTCCGGGAGGTTTCTTCTTTAATAAGATGTTTTTATTGCTCGCCGCTGCGCTTAATAAGCGTAGCCGCGTCCCTTTGAGGAAAGCCGCCGAGGTCAGACAGGAGTAAACACATTTCGCTCTGCTGTTTACATTTCGCGTTACAATATGTCCGGTATAACGTATTTTATCAGATACCTCTCAGAGCACTTCCTGAAGCCACACATTTGTTTATACATAAGACTACACAGGATAAACATTTATAATATTTATTTTCATACACTATCCAATCGATCATGTTGAAATTTTATATATCTTGAAGGATCCCTTGAAAAATGGTCTAAACATTATTTCAGTTGCTTTGTTCAAAAATTCTTATCATTTTAAACAATAATTGCACAATGACAGGTTTTTTTGCAAGTACCTCGGTAAATAATTGACCGATTTTGTTAAACAGCAACTCAAAATAAAGACTTCCGATGTGTACAACTTCATTAAGCTTACTTGTAAGTAAAGAAAGACTTATAATCTTAAGTAAAGCTTATAAAAATTGTTTATTTATCTAGGACGCAAAATTAGCTGTATCTTTTGACGCGGTTATCTTCAGTTAAACCCTCCATACATGAGAAAAGTGTCAAAATGTTGTTTAACCATTTATCACGTTTTTTTTTATCGGGCGCATGGTCTCACTACTTTGGCTCACCTAAATTAAAGGATTGCAAAGAGGTTAGTAGTTTTCAAAATTCGGAGCCCCAATTTGAAGATCTGTAACACTACAGTGATGCAACTTGGAATAGAGTTAAGTGCATAAATTACCAATTAACATTTTGGGTATCCGTCTATGCCAGTGTTTTTAACCTGTGGTCCGTAGAACCCTGGGGGTCTGCGAATATGTGTATGGGTGTCCGCCGCCTTATCTATGGACATTTAAATTAATAAATAAAGGGCAGCAAGTCTCGTAATCGTTACGCTTACTTACAGTGTGACGACATAGTGCAGGTATTGAATTTTATTAAAGCCAGGCCTCTAAATTCCCATATTTTCGGTATAATTTGTGTAGAAATGGGAAGCAACACAAGCAGTTGGTATTGCATGCTGGTGTGCGTTGGTTGTCTCTTGTCAAAGTCGTGTCGCGTGTTTTTGAGCTGAGACATGAGATCAGAATGTTTTTTTTTGAAGAATAGTGTAGGCGGCGCCAATAGAAATGCTGATCACTTCAATAACTTTGAAAGGCTCACAATGGTGGCATATTTGGCTGATATATTCAGTGCCCTTAACGAACTGAACTTAAGTCTACAAGGAAGAGGTAACAACATCTTTCAACTTGAAATCAAAATAGAAACTATGGTAAAAAGCTGAACCTTCGAACTAATCGTAGATTTAAAAAAAAACATAATCACTTTCCTACACTGGTAGAGTTTTTGGAATCCTCTGGTGGGGAAATGTTGCCAAGGCGAGTAGAAGATGAGATGATCAAACACCTCCGCGGTTTAAGGTCTCCTTTTCGGGGTTAGTTTCCAAAACGCGACAGAAATAAAACCTGGATAGTAAACCCTTTCAACACAGATGTTTCAGATGTCATCGGCTTGAAAACGGTACAGGAAAATCATTTAATAGATATATCAGAGGGAGAAGGAAAGCGTCAAAGAATGCTTTCCGAACTAGACAGAGAATCTTCAAAAATTGGTCTAAAACTGAATAAAACAAAAACAAAGATAATGAGCCAAGACCAAGTACAAATAACAGTCAACGGGCACATATCGGAAGATGTTCAAGAATATCAAGAATATATCTGGGACAACAAATATAGAGATAGGAAAGGGTAACAAGGAGATAGAGATCGAAATGAGAAGGAGACTAGGATGCAATACCTCAGAACAAGAATATTTGAACAGTGTGTAGTACCGGTGATAACATATAGAGCACAGACCTGGACCCTCACAAAGACAATGATGAATAATTTGAGGACAATACAAAGAGCCATGGAAAGAGCTATGATAGGCTAAACAATAAGAGACAGAAAGAAAAACGAATGGATAAGACATAGCACAAGGGTCGTCGATATAGTGGAGAGAGTCACAAGCCTGAAGTGAAATTTTGCAGGACATATAGCCCGCGTTACAGACGACAGATGGAATAGTCGAATAATACGCTGGAGACCATTGGAAGGAAAGAGAGGAAGAGGAAGACCAATCATGCGATGGTATGACCACAAGAATAACTAACAATCAGAAGACCGACAGAAAGAGAGGTCCGATATTCAGGTAGGTTGTCGGTTGGACTTTGGAGGAACTTGGAGGAACGGGTGCTTACGGCGCTAATCGGCAAATATCAAAGCACGTGCGTTCAGGGTCATTGAGGAACGTATCGGACCTCTCTTTCTGTTGGTCTTCTGATTGTTAGTTATTCTTGTGGTATGACGACATAAAACGAGTGGCAGGATTTGGATGGACGAGAATAGCATAAAACAGAGAGAACAGGAGGAGAGGAAGGGAAGCCGATGCTCAATACTGGGCGCAATAAAGGGCTTGATGACGAAGATAATCAGAGGAAGCACTGAAACATTTACTGCTTTTCTCATCCACATATTTCTCTGAAAAAGCATTATGTGCTCTTGTATATATCAAAAACAAATAGAGAAACAGATTACAATTGGAATCCAATTTGAGATTACAACTAAGTAATAACATCAACTCAAATATTACCAATTTAGTTGGAAAAAAGCAGCACCAACCTTGACATTAATGCAGTATTTTTAATTTGTATGAAAAATAATAATGAAAAAGCTATTTTGCAGTACTAAAATTGTCCAAAAGGTATTCCTGTGTTTTTTATTAAGGGGGTCCTTGAAATTGTGCTTGATTTTCTAGGGGTCCGTGGACTGAAAAAGGTTACGAAACGCTGCTTCATGCAAATGAGCTTTGTGGGTTCTTATGTGGGACATCCTGTATACCCTTAATAAAATTTTGGTAAAGAAGATTTGTCATTGGGTGTAGGAGGTAACAGGTCTCGTGATGTAATCCTGTGCATTCTGTACGTGTTTCTAGTTAAATCGGCATTCTGCATTAGAAATTACAATTTTCACAACAAAAATTAACGCTTCACTCGATCAACGGTGCCGATGAATGAATTAACCCAATTACATTGGTCGTCCCTTTCGCGAACTCCAAGGAGATCGCGTTCGTGATTCATGAAAGGATTTATCATATTGGACAAATTCTAATGTAGGCATTCGTCTCTCGAACAAAGGTGCTGGATATGTAAGCGGATTTCGGAAGTCGTTTATCTTCTGACGAACTTTCTGCACCAGATACCGCGTGTCTTTCGAGACGCTCGTGTGCGTATCGCGCCCCTCTTTGAACTCGTTTCCGTAACCCGTTGGGAATTTCTTTTCGATCGCCTATCGACTCGGAATCGATATCGATCTGAGATCTCGTCCGCGAGGAAACTCGATCAATACTCCCTTCCCTCTCCCTCTCTTTCCAATCTCCAAAAATACATCTAAACACACTCACACCACATGAATGTAACACGCATAGGCACGCATGTCGTGTAGGTACGCGATACGGCTATTGCATGATGCCTTTTTATTCGCGTTGCCAAAATTTCGTCAGCAGCTGTTGGATGGTCCGGAGCAATAAACCAGTCAGAGGGCGGCTAAAAAAAGTCCGTATCCGCAGTTCTCATCTAAAAAAAAAATTCACATCCAACGCACGTGGAGTCGATTTTTTTTTATCTCCCAGGAAAGGCATATCATAATGGAACGCGATTACACTGTGGGAAGTTAGTGGCTCTATAATTTTCGCCTTTCGGACAGTTTATTGGGAGGGAATACGCCCAAATATTTCATGCGATAGGGTAATTTGAGCATCGGCTCGGGGCGGGACGGGGCGAGGGGACGGGAGGCGCTTGTTTATAGGCGGAATGGATTGATCTGGGGCTTTATTGGGGATGTTTTCCGAGGTTTTTATTGAAAATAATGAATTTTTTGCTCGGTGCTGAGGGAGGGTCGAATATATGGACTCGATTTTTCCGTGGAGATATTTTGATTTAAATTCATGTCGACACGGTTGTTTCACTCCCCCGGATCCGACGGGTATACCCTTAAAAGGGGATAGAGATATTTATATCGCTTACGGCTAGATTATTTCTGTTTACTTTAATACGTTTACGTGAAAATTTTTCAGGCGAGTTGTAAAACCTCCGGTTTATCAAACAGGCTCGTTTTCAATTCGGTTAATCCTCTGACTTCGATAATAAAAAAAAGAAACGAATTTACTAGACTACTTACATTTGAGGATGTAACTAGAAAAACTCGAATTACATTGTTAATTCTCACTCATTGTTAGCTTTTCATTGCCGGTTCCGTAAAAACTGCACCTTTATGTACACTGACGCAATAGAAATATTTTCGTTGCAATTTATTATTATGAAGTAAATAAGGTTTTGATAATTGCGAATGGAAAAGTTTGTCACTATATTTATTCAAAACGTAGATGCAAGAGGTTTGAGGTTACATACCCAACAACCTTAGGAGAGTTGTTTGTTTATGTTTGAGAATGATATGTAAATGGAACAGCCACTAAAAGCGTGAAGAAATAAACGATTACCGCACCTTTTTAAAGCAAAAGGATTGATGAATTCAATCAAGATATTGATGTGCCATTTTTAACTGGCATAAATTGAGATGAAATATTGGGACAAAATAATGATGGAATCCTAATTTGGAACAAATCAAAAATTATTCATTAAATAAATAGTAATATGCGTGAAAACATTCAGATTAATGTATTAAAACAGTCAGCAGGGTGCGGTCCATGGAAGCAAAGGAAGCAGTGCTTCCCCTAGAAAGATGTCAAAACACACAGACCATTAATATAACTAGACCCGTTTGTTTACAAAACAATGTATTGCCAAGATCTTAGCACATTCTAAGCGTTTTTTGCGCTGTTGCATGAATGCAGATGACGAATTCTCGCTTACGATTTGCGTATACATCCAGCCTACTTCGCCTGCGGTTAGTCAGTTGTACGTAAATCGAAAATAATATAGACTTTGTTATGAGTGGCAACATCGCGTCCTAGTCTTTCACGTGAGAGAATTCGTTGTGTACGCGGTTTGTGTATGTATTTTGATAAAAATAGAAAACATTTAACAATGGTTAATAGGTGCAAGATATGCAACGTTTATAGCGATGCAGGGAAAGCTTTGGGATTGTCTTTTCATAAGTAAATAAAGAAATTTATTAATGAAATTTATTGAGGTTATGTATCATCTCAGTGGCGTTCGATCAGTGTTATTATTTTAGGTTTCCAGCAAATCCAATTAAAAGAAATATTTGGATTTCTGTTTTGGGACTTAGCGAAAATGATAACATCAAATCGTCCTATATTTGCTCAAAACATTTCAATAAAGATGATTTTGTGTCTAAAATAGGTGCAACCGACAATGCTAGATATTTAAGGAGAGATGCTGTTCCATTACCGATGCATCAAGTTTTTGAACTTAAAAGTACTACAAGGTCAATAATTTCTACCCTGTAACTGTGTTTAACAGAAATGTCAAAATTATGAATATGTCAAAATTCGAAGAGAGACATTTTTTTTAATTTAAATTTCAATCTTTTTAATGTAAATTTCAACAAAAATATTATACTGGTTACTGTGAGAAACAATTATTTCTTAAGGTATGAAAAAAAATAGTAATTTTATTAACCATTTTATTAAACACTAAACAATTTTGAGGAGTTATATCTCAGAAGCTAATGAACAAAATAGCAACTTATTATGTATAAAAAGAAACGTCTTTTCGAGTACTTTCCGGGTATTTTTTCAGAATTTCATTTAACAAAAAATTCGCCGAGATACTCTATTTGTTTATAAGCAAAAAAAACGACACCAATTTTAAACAATGATTGTGACCGTTCTAATAAATATTTTTTAATTCTGACAGAAGCACATGAAAGCTTGTTCCCTTTTATATATGCTCAGCCAGTTTTATTAAAATCGAATACTGGAAAAAAAATTTACACAATTTTCAAAATTTTCAATATTTTTCGATTTTTCTGGCTTGCAAAATTATTATGCAAAATCTAACAAACCGATCGAAACGAAATTTACAGGATTCTTTTATTATAACTTCAAAATTTTCTTCCTGTGATATGGAGGTCCTAACTCTATTTTAAGGTGCCTAAAATAATAAATTAAAAAAACACTTTTTCGGGCCGATTGTTTTTGTTTTTTACTATTTGGAAAAACCGCTAATAAATTTTTAAATTTCTAACCTACGCTGTTTTATGTAAAAAGCGATTCTGCAACTTTTTTGTCTGTTCAACTTTCTTCTAAATTTAATACTTAAAAAGTTAGAAGCAAAACAATTCGGGGAAAACGCGTTTTTTAATTTTTTTTTTAAATTGTTGCATTTTAAACAATGTTCCCTCTGCGCTTTGGAGGATAAGTCAATCCTTATTCTAGACATTATTCCCGAGATATTCATGTAAAAACATTGCGGTTACCTCTTACGTCAATCTAAAGCAAATTTCTACCAGATGGGTCTTGGACTATACTTATTGTATGCATTATTACTGTCATGATGATTTTGATAATCTATGTCCTTCTATACTTCATTTGTCTCTTATTTCGCACCTTTGTTACCTAGCATGTAAAGGGCTTCATTGCCCGTCGATCTAAATAATAAATAAATTATTTTCTTAATTTTGTTTCCTTTTTGCCCCTTATTATTGATACGCCTACGGATAGCTACTTTGTACGCATTCAAAATTCGTCAACGGCGGCCATATTTTCTTCCCCCTTTACACCGCGCCTATCGGCTATGTTGGCATGTAAATAAAGATCAGTTTCTAATGGGAACACCGGGTCTAGTTATATTAATGGTCTGTGTCAAAACATCATCTTCTTAAATGTGAATTTTGAAAGAGGAAACAATTACTTTAGATTGTATTAAAAATATTAAAAATTATTTTGAATATCAAGCCCATAACAAATGCGGCCTTGACTCAGACCGAGTCACAGCAGAAAATCTGCCACGAGTCGAGTGCGCGCGGCTTTTCGCTACTCTAGAAAAATCCAATAGAAGCTATTCACACTGCTAGCTTCTCTGTTATACGCCGGCTTTCGTGTGTTTCGAGAGGTCATTGAACCTGCTGAATACATGGACATTGCTTCGCGGTCGCGTGCTTTGGGCGGGCGTGGAAGCTATCATCGGAGTTGCTTATTTGCAGGTTTAAACGGCTATCGGTGTGTACAGACAGGGTGGGAGATGTTTAAACATCATACAGACGTCTCTTTTATGAAATAATCGATCAAATTTAGTAACTAATAAACTAGTTTTAACAGTTTAAATGATTTTAAATTCCTCGAGCTCTGCAATTTTGATATATGTAAAGGAAAACATTTGCTAGAAGATGCGTTTAAATCTCTTCTTCTTCGTTATGACCAGTTCTTAGACCGAGTGCTACTGCGATCTAAACTAAAATTTATTTATAAAACTGATGACATTAGCGCAAAAAATATCGGTAAAGAACTAATGCAATTTCTAAAAGACAAGGAGCTGGAAGCTGCCTACACGGATGTGTCGAAATTGTGTGAATTAGTATCGACAATACCTAACACAAGTTCATCAGTAGAACGCAATTTTTCAACGCGTAAACCGTATAAAAAATTTAGGAATGTTCCTATGTTGCTCAGGAGAGACTTTCGCAAATATCTCTTTTATCCATGGAAAATAAAACTTATCCAAAACCTGTCAGAACATCCGCGTTTTTATGATGACGCCATTGACGAGTTTGCAAAAAGTGATCGAAGAATCGAATTACATTACAAATAGGGTAAGTTTTTAAAAATTGATTCCCTTACTTGAAATATCACCGCACTCCGCTGGCATCAGTATTGTATATGTGTTTTTGTTATTACTTTCCTATATTCATTTTAAATGGCAGATAGAACCTACTGTTTATTTTTAACTGGAACAACAGATTTAGAACTAATTCAAAATATTAAGAACTCTTAGAAATGTCTCAACTTCTGAAGATTCTGTATTGGATTCGAGTTCAGGAAGTAATTTAAAATGGCAAGCAAAAAGAGTAAATTAGCAAGAAAATTACGATCTTTTTTATTAACAAAATATATTGTATTTGATTTATATTGATCTGATGGTATTTAATATAAAAAAAATCTGTAGAACCAACTTGCCCTTAGATCACAATTTTAGTGTAATTGTAAGTACCAGCCGTGTAAAAGCGCTTATAGGACATAATAAAAATTTAATGACTACGAGTTTTATTATGTTTTTGATACATTGCTTGTATTTTAGTTCTTATATTATTCCCTATTGTTGTTAGTACTACATTTCAATTTTTTAGCAGTTTTTGGATTGGCAAAAGTTTCATTGAAATCAGCGACAAGGAGCTTGAAGAACAGGCACGTTTTCGAGCTGGATCGATCGATTGTTTCCCTATAGATAGGTCTAGAAAAAGGGATCCATCTAAACCTGGAGACCCACGTAGGTCTAATAAACCTGGAAAAGCTACGATAGTGTACCTATTTCCAGACTATGGAGAGAAATGGAAAGCATGGAGGTCAACTGAGTTTTGATACAGGCTTTTCTGGAAAATGCATACGATAGTCTACCTATTTCCAGACTAAGGAGGGAAACGGAAAACATGGAGGTCAATTCAGTCTTGATTCAACCTACATATTATGAGTAGAACTCAGCAAAGATTAAAATAGGAAATAAAAATAACCACCTCCTTCGAAACAATAAAAGGAATAAGACAAGGATGCTGTCTATCTCCCACTCTTTTTAAGATTTATTTGGACAAAGCCCTTGTGAAATGGGTGAAAAAATGCAGAAGCATGGGACTAAGGGCGAGAGATGATACGCTATTCACGTTGTTCTTTGCAGACGACAAAATAGTTATCGCGGAAGATGGAAAGGATCTCAGTTATATGGCCAGGAAGCTTAAATTAGAATATGAAACTGCTGGTCTCTAGATGAATTTGTCCAAATGTGAGTACCTAACAGTAGATGAGGGAATAAAAGAGCTTACTTTAGATACGAAAAAAATAATAGGAGTAGAGAATGGCAGATATCTGGGAATAATTTTTAATAAGAAAGGCAACATCGAAAACGAAATCCAAGTAAGGATCAACAAAGGCAAAGCAGTTACCAGAACATTGAATTCCCTTCTCTTCTAAATTGGAAAGTGCTCCCTGAAATCAATTAGTGGCTCGTGGATAATAAAAAATAAATTTAAAAAATATTATTTATATAATTTTGAAGGTTTTATAATTCTGTTTCAGAATCTATTCCCCTAAAGTGGTTGACAAAAATAAAATTATTTGCCACCTCACAAATTTGAATAGACAGCAATGCAACTTTCTGTATCTCAAAACTGAAAGTGGTATTTTGTTCTAGATTTGAAACCTTAATCTCTTCCCTATTCTAACAAATTAACATTTAGTAATCAATGAGGTGAGTCGGTCGATCACGCTCTTTGTCCTTTTTGTTATATTTTCGTCCAATTCATCAGAGATGCCATTTCATGTCCTTGACTTTTCTAATCGGTCTCTCGAATTGTTTGTTCCTATACAAATGTCGTGCAAAATAAGTTTTTATTCATTCGTCGCTGCCGAAGCTTCGCAGATAAACGTTGCAAATATATATTACACAAAAAAAAAACGTAGGTATCTATTCAAATTACGATAAGATAGGTTCGGAGGCAAACAAAATTTTAATTAGACCGGGCGAATATCTTTCCCCATTTTCGCTGTGTTCACTGACCTCTTATTTTTGCATCGACATTCGTTTTGTTTAAGATTTTCAATTTTTATGGCGCGATAACAAAGTGTCAGGTTTATTTGACATACTTGGCGCACGCAAGCCTGCGTTTTATGAATAATTCCTCCTATTTGATTGTCGTGTGTACTCGGATAAGACAAACGTAACCGATGATTGATTTCAAGCGCTTGCTAATTTCGGGGGAGCCCGTATGAGAAAGTTCGGCGGTTCGGCGAAATGACTGGTTATAAATTTTAAATTGGACTTGCCTTCCGGGGTTCGTAAATTCCGACGTTGGGTTTTTATTAGACCTACCTGTAAAATTGAGTGGATGGTCAGAGGATCCTTTGGCCAGATATGTAAATTCTGGCGGGGGGGTCACGCCATATTTTCCGGTTTCCAGGCTCACTTTAGGAAATAAGAAGTTTGAATTATTGAAAAACCTTTATCTTCTCAGCGAATTATTATTTTTTCTGGACTAGATGGACTTAAAGTTTTCTTTTACATTGATATAAGATCAAAAAGAATTATTTTATTACCTTTTCCGGGCAAGATGAGACTTTTCCCGCGGGAGGTTCTTTGGAAACAAGATGTAACTACTAGGTGAACAAACCCAAAAATTTGTTTGAATTAATCATTGCAGTCATGCAAAAGCTGTTTTATGACTTGTGAAAAATGTCTAATTGATACCGCATAAAGTTGTATATAGATGATAGTGATATCGAGAAACCTACAAAATGGGACGTTTCCTTAAATTCCGTTCAGTTGTTTACACATGCGACCCGAATAATTACCAATTTCGACCACTATTTCAAATAATAACAAATTTAAAAATAAATAAATAAACCATAATTTCTAATAACCTATAAACCTTTCATCGTAAACATTCGTAATTCCGCTTGAATAAGTGACTCTTTGGAGTCCTTAAAACTTGCCAAACATGTCTACACAAAATGTTTTGGAAGAACAGAAGTGATGTAACGCAATCCCACCTTCAGTATGGTCTCGTAGCTCCAACACAGGTTCGAGTTGTGGCACTGGGAACCCTCGGTCATATACCTGAATCCCAGGCCGGTGTGATTACGCTCCTGAACTAAAGGCTTTACTTCGGTTTCGAACAGACTGACTGACTGAAACAGTCTGACTTGAACATGAGTCAGTCCTGAATGACTCATACTCTTGTGAACATCACACGTTAACTGCTAGGCGACTGCTCCATTTTTTAGGAACCCGAGGCGCACCAACTGGGTTAAAGGCTGACTTGGTAGAGACGCTCATAGGAATCCTCAAAAACATGAAGCAAGTGCCCGCTCTGGCGGACTGTGCCAAGAGGCTTTGCGAAGATCCTACTAATGCAAATCGGAATTTCGGGTCAGATTTGTTGGTGGAATGACGTTCGCTTACCAGGAAGTTACAAAGAAGAGCTGGGAATTCCTATTCTGAGTCCGACTGGGTCACATTCCGAAAGGCTAGAGATGAATACAGGGCAGCAGTGAGGATAGCCCAGAAGAACAGCTACTCCCAAATAGCGAATACCTGAAATCAAACGAAGACATTTACCAAGGCACATTTTCCACTCTTCAAGAGGTCTGGAAAGACGGAGGAGGTAATCCAATCCGGATCTCTCAGTATGGTTATGATCAAGAAGGGTTATGGATGGTCAGCGCCAAAACTATAGCAGACTCGTTAGATTGCCATGGTGGGTACGCCAAGCTTAGTCATTTAAGATTAATATAGTTTTATTATGCATATTTTTCGAGAAAGACCCAAGATCTCACTTAAATTAAGCCGGCTTTGTACTTGTATGCATTTGTAATAATATGTCGTTTTATTGTATATGTAGGTAGGTATCACTTAAATATATCTGTATTTTGTGTATATAAAATATTGCACTACACATCCTAACCCTTAACCAAATCTTTGCAATGGAAGGGTAATTGGTGATTAAATTGAAACTGTAATTGCAAAATACATGGTCTGCTTTTTGCAGACCATGCTCGTTTTCTCCCAAGCAGAAGCGACATAATCTACTTACAGGCCTTTTATGTACTTGCTCATATGTTATGTAGTTCACCGCCACCAGTGAAGATGCCTATGATGGAACGCATACTAAGAAAGGAGGATATCCAGGTTTTCACATTTGACCATATGAGTTTCTAAGAGCAGTAAAAGGCTGCACAAGAAAAGATCATATCAGAAACGAGGACATTAGAAGAGAATTGAATATAATCGCAGTTAACGGTAAAATCCGAGAATATAAAGAGAAATGGACGGACGACGTACACAGAGTGCAAGATAACAGATTAGCAAAATTAGCACTACAGTACAAACCAAAAGGAAAACGATCAGTGGGATGTCCGAGGAAAAGGTGGTCCGAATGACCATATGAGACATATGAAGAAAACATAGTCTTGTCAACTAATTTTAATGATGTGCTGCGACCGGTTTCGACTAACTAATAGTCACCTCACACATATCAGTCGTAGGTACCCGATACATCTGGAGCATGGTGTAGTCAAAACATAAACTAGGACGAACACATAAAAGCACATTAAAAGAGGTAACAAAAACATTATGTCTTGTCAGGTAATGTGTACGCAAGATCAATGCTTGTTGGAGAAATGCCAGCCTTCAACTCAGAACTGAAGATGACTACTGGTTAGTCAAAACCGGTCGCAGCATATAATTAAAATTAGTTGGCAAGACTTTGTTTTCTTCATATGGAACGCATACTACCCTTACTCAGGTCGTCAAGCCTGAGGGATGTCCTATTATCGACGTCGATAGAGCCTGGAAGGGCCTTGGCCTATCTACATCCTTAGGCACCCCAGTGCTATAATGAGTGATAACCTGGCGGCGCCAGCGATAAACTGGAACCTCTACTTTAGTTCTAGAATCTCTAGAAGAGCTTCTAAATTTTTTCAGTCGTTCTGAACTCATCGACAGCAACACCCTTTGCCACTATAGGCACCTAAGTCACCCTGGGACGCAATATCGCGCCTTACATTCATTTAATGGTGTCTGGCTTCAAATACCAGTTCTTTCCGCCGAAAGGTTGCTGGCATTCCCTCTCGACTTGTATGTTCCACGAGAGCTCTTTATCGAGGATAATACCCAGATACTTGACGTGGTCAACTAATTTTAAAGCCTTTCCATCTAAAGCAATGTGACAAGTTTTGCCATACTTGTAGTTCCTGGTGAAGATGATGATTTCAGCCTGGTTAGGATAAAGTGCGGCCCTTTCGCTAAGATAACATGCGCGTAGCTTATCACATGGAGTCCCTTTGCGCTGAAGTACTTTATTAATTCATCCACTACTGGGCACCTGGGAAATCGACTAGGCACCCCACTCTGTGGGAAGCCAGAGCTTACCCATCTCCAAATGGTGTTACAGCTTTTGGATACCGACAATGGCATTGTTGGGGGAATATTGCTCCTTCCCAGGCGTAATGTGCAAGACGCAGTGGATTTAGTAGCCGCAACTGGAGTATGATTTAAAGTCCCTTCGATAAGCAGGGAAGTCCTGATGGTGTTGCCTGCGTCTCCAGATGTGGCCGAACCATACTAGCTGCTCTGAGTAGATCAGCTTTGGGGAGTGTCCCGTTATGTATGTTGCTCGCTATGGAGGGGCAGGACTGAGAGTGACTTTAGGGACTTTGAATGGGACTTGGTGAGGTGTATCTTGCATTTCTGTAAAGTCCAATCTCGTTCCCCACTAAGTTGAAGCGACGTGGCCTAGCACGAGGCTCGTGCATTTTGTGGGAGAGCATGAAATATACCGTCCTGGTGATTTGTAAGAACTGAATGACCTAAACTGCTGATCTATTTCTAGCTAGATCAGCAGGAACAGACTCTATAACGATAGAAGCAATAAAAATGGGAAGTATCATTCTTATCAATAAAATCAAAGAACTTTTTAACCTTTGCCCAACAAACACCACCATACCAGGGGATTGGAACAACGTTGATGATACTGCTTCACAAAAAAGGAGATCCTACAGGCATAGCCAACTATCGTCCCATCAGCTTACTCTCTCACTTATACAAGCTTTTTACAAGAATAATAACCAACAGACTAGAAAAGAAGCTTGATTTTTATCAATCAGTGGAACAGGCAGGATTTCGCGCAGGATTTGGAACTACAGATCATCTATTGGCCTTAAAAACTCTCATTGAAAGAACAGTGGAGTATAATAGACCGTTGGTTCTGATCTTCGTGGACTTCCTGAAAGCATTTGACATTGTAGACCCAGATGCAATTCTCAAAGCTCTTAGTCAATGCCGCATTGACTACAGATACACAATATATATAAAAATGCAACAGCATGCGTGAGGCTACACAAAAACACAATTAAATTTCCACTCGAAAGAGGAGTTAGGCAAGGAGACACTATGTCACCTAAACTTTTTATTACAAAGGATTTTTTTTAGGACTACATTTAGGACTACAAATAAACACACAAAAGACGAAGATAATGACCAATCTAGTTTTCGGAGAAACTCTCACATTGGGAAGTCACAACATCGACGAAGTAAGAGAATATAGATATCTAGGCCATGACATAAAAATACACAGAGACAACCAAACGCAGGAGTTACAAAGACGAGTGGAGCTTGGATGGGCAGCCTATGGTAAACTGAACGGAGTATTCAAGAGTGATATCCCGGTCTGTTTAAAGCGTAAAGTGTTTAATCAGTGTGTGCTCCCTGTCATGACATACGGAGCAGAGACACTCACGCTAACAAGAGCGAGTGCAGAAAAACTTAGAATAGCTCAACGAAAAATGGAACGTTCTATGCTGGGAATAAAGCTATCAGATCGCGTCAGGAACATAGATTTCCGCAAAAGAACGAAAGTGGAAGACATAATAACAAGAATTGCGAAACTAAAGTGGCAGTATGCAGGACATGTAGGTGGTATATGATGTATATGGTATATGGTGTATGATGATAGGTGGACGAAGAGATTATTAGAGTGGCGACCGAGAAATGACAAACGAAGTGTAGGAAGACCTCCCACAAGATGGCGAGATGACATAAAAAGAATCGAAAGTCAGTGGATGAGTGTGGCTCAAGATAGTAAGCAATGGAAATGTAAAGGGGAGGCTTATGTCCAACAGTGGACTAAGATAGCTGGGTAAAGAAAAAGAAGAAGAAGAATGACCTAACAGCCCACCTCAGCTGTTTCGTAAAAGATTCAAAAGGTACGAATTTTATTAAGACTTGAAAAGTTCTTGTCTTATTTTAATAGTAATCCAGCAATACTTAACAAGACTTAAGGAATAACTAACAATTTTAATAGGAATTTATCTTTTAGTCGTTTAAAATAATTTTCATTTAAATTATAAGCGTTATTTGTTACTGCGTCCAACGGAGTTTAAATGCATATGAACCTAACCGAAAGGAGTGAAGCCCAACCTCAAATATCTGAATGAAGCCCAACTTTTTTTTTGATGCTCGTGGGAAAGAGTAAATGACGTCACGCGTCCCTGGTTTCTATTTTTTTTTTAAAGAACACTGTCAATGGTGGTTCTGATCAATTCCAGACCTCTCCAGCTCCAGCCGATTAAACGAAAGCATCTTTAGTAATTTGCGGGAAGTCATGTTCCGTGAATAAGTTCATGTCCTGTGAATTTCTGTTATTCAATAATTAATTTGGATTTAATTTAGTGTTATTTAAATAGCTAATAAACTCAGCCAGATTTCGAAAAAAAAAAATGTTCATAATGCAATACTTCGTAGTCAAAGGTATTTCTTCATGCAAGATATCATAGCTTCATGGGTATTATAGATTAAGATTATTGATGAAAGTATTGGCCGAAATTGTTGGTTTTTTCGGTCTCACGTGTAAACAGATTAACAATTTGATGAACCTTGTCTCATGTATAGGTTTTTTAACATGTAATATCTTCCGTAAACAATGTTTTGTGACAAAATAACATTTTCGGGAGTCATAAAATCGTTTTGCATGACTTTAATAATTGGTGCAAACAAATTTTCACAACTTTTCGCCTGTTATGTGTTATGTTCTCAACTTGCTTCCCGTGATAGAACTTCTCGCTAGGAAATATTTTTTTCGAATAAAGCATGAAACAAAAAGGCGTTTATTACGGGTAGATACTAAAAACACAGAGGTGTAGACCGTCCTGCCTTAAGATGTAATTTTTCTCTAAATTTATATCCCTCAGGTATAAGTAACCAAAATACTATTTTGATGAAATTAATGAAATCGTATTAACTGTATTTGCGGATTTCGAAATAACACACAATTCAGTGTCGAGGTTTTGAACAGTGAATGTTCATGGCCAATAATGTTTTATTTCTAATTTTATTACATTTTGTAAATTATTGCATTACTCGTTACTTTCATAAACATTGCTGCTATTTGCTAAGCCGGTGTCATTATCAAACATTAAATTTGCCTTATCTCTACACGAGTTTTTTTTGCGATGCGTTCACTGACCTCCGGCTGTATTTTGCACAAAAACTCCATATTATTTCGGTTATTTGTTGCGACGATAAAACCGTCGTTCGTCTTCTTCTCTCTCCGTTTTGAGATAAAAGATTCAATGAGAGATCTCATCCGAATTCGGTACTTGCGATGCGATTTAAGTGCGTATATATTACGCGACCAGAATCGAAAGAATACATATTATGACAGTTCGATGAATTGATAATTATCGACGGGCGCCTCGACGACGGCACGGAATTAACATTTTTTAATGAGAATTCGATTTTTCCCTATATCGCGATGAGGGATCTTCAAAAGAATTATGCGCTTTTGCTCTCTTTCATTTGGATCAGGATTTGCCCTACATTCTGCATATCAGAAAACTAAGAATGTTTCCAGAATGTGAAGTTGTATGTTAAATTATGTACAGTTGTTTGCATTTTTTACTTAACTTTAGCGTTAGAACGCTTACTTACGACCCACGTTTTTATTTCTCGTCGCTTACTGATGACATTACTTTTTAGAAGCCTGTTAAAAAAATATTTCTTAAGTGACTTGCTCAAATTGCGCCAATACTTCAATATATTCTGTTGTAATACACCCACTAATGTTTTTTTAGTAGTTTTTTCACTCCTTCTCGAATGAGTTTCGCGGCGTCCCAACATTTTCCTATTTGTTTTAACTTTTCCGCCAGACGATTTTCATATTTCCCAATGAAACCCGGTATAAATTTTTTTGCCAAGTTTTTCGTCCCCGGATTAATTTTAAACCCCTTTGTTCGACCGCGGAACAAAAACGCGAAAAAAAAATTAGCGGCAGACACATATGCGGAGACAACGCAGAGAAAGGAAGCCTCTATATATATTTAGCATAGAAATTGGCAAAGCTAGAAATTGCACAGTTAAATATAACATTTTGCTAGAGGTGAACGGCCCGTTAAGTGCATCTATTTAAACCTATGAGCGTATATTCGCACTTTTTGACCCGGGGCCCGCTTAGTTAAATATTTGAACTATTCATATAACGTATAAAAGTACACACATACACTCATGCAACGTGGCGCGCACTAAACGAGTTTGGAACATTAAACATTTGTCGTCGTAGTTACACGAGTTAAAATATCGGTACAAACTGCAATTTTAAAAATAAATGTGACATATCTTCTACCAAAGAGTGGTCACTAATTTTTTAAGAAAAACGTGTCCAATGAAGCAAAAATTGGAGAAAATCGCTTGCTTAAAGAGAAAACGCAAAATTGTGTCGTTATATTTGAAATTTCAGCACTCGACTTAAACACTTGTATTGGTGTGACGTCAATGGTTAGTAAACACCAGACGCGAGCGTCCTGTATAGCTCAATTCACCCTCGGACATGGACTTTAAGGCCCAATGATAACAAATATAGTAGAGCCTTGTTACGTAAAGTTTGAATAATGGATTCTGTACTATCCTCTACTAGTTTTTTCCAAATAAATCTTGCCGGTTTCCTTGAAGTTCTCTCAGGTTTTCATGACTAGCGCGCAGCTGTCAAAGTTACCTCCTTCAGATTTTCATGGGTTATTTACAAATATGAAATTTTAATAGCATTTGAGGATCCTATTTTTGCAGTGTAAATGGAGTTGAAAGCTACTAGGCTTTCAACCTGTTCAAACGGCGTTAGAATTCCTCAGGTGTCTAACGTCATTTAAGACTCCCTAGTAACCTTGCAGATTATTAAAAAATTATGTCAGTTTGCCTAGCATGTTTAAAAGTTATTTAATTTCTTGTCAAATTTGTTTAGGTTTCTCAAATTTTAAATACTGGAATGGGCTACCTAGAAATCTGGTACCTTGAAAAATGAATTAATTGGATGAAATCTGGTGAATCGTACCAATTGTGGAAATTGTGAAAAATAATTCTTGAATACCCTGTACATATGCAAGTTTTCTTTAAAGAATCTGAGGCTATATTGAATATTCCATAGTTCTCAAAGTTACTGTAACCTCCATAGTGTTTTTAGATTCAAAAAAGTGCCAAAAGTTAGCTACAAACATGAAACCTGAATAGAATTTTATGGTCTTCCAACATTCTTTCTGCCTGGTGGAAATGGGTTCCTGGTATGGTCTAAGACTTCATAAAAACCTTACAGATTTATTAACCATTATCCCAGGTTGCCTTGAATGCTGGAAGTTTCCCAAAGCTCCCACAATTTTTTTCAAATCTTCCAGATTCTAGAAGTGGGTGATATTCTACTATCCGGTAAAACTTTGAAAGTTAATGAAGGCTTGAAGGCCTAATCGTGCCAAATATTTAAAAAAATGTAGACATTTAAAAATTTTCCAGTACCCTCTATATTTTGCAGGTTTTATTTAAAGGATCTTAGGCTGCACTAAACATTCGGAAAAAAATTAATGTGACCTTCTTAAGGTTTTTGCCATAAGCCAAACCTAACCTTCCGGACCGTAGTCATAGGCCCAGAAACGTTTCCGTGAAGGATTTTCTTGTTCCGTGTAGATCTCAATCCAAGATGTCTGCTGTCTGTTAAGATCAAATTTTATAATGAAATATCTCGGTTGATAGACAAAATAAAGTAATTGCCACACTCAGGTAGGTTCTTCTTTAGACGCTGATTCTGTTGATATAATTTTTGTTATTGTAAGGTAAAAGCATTTTGTGTCCAAAACGATTGATAGCTAGCGTCACCACGGAGAAGGCAATAGAAAATACAAAAACAATTGTAACACGTTGTCAATAAACAGCTAGCGCCGCGCGATAATTGGCCGTCCGGGTCGTACAGTTTTTCGGCAATAACACCTCTCGCCGATTCACTTCGAGCGAAGCCCGCCGTAAGAAACCTATGCTTCCAAAAGAAAGCACGTACTTATACTGTCTCCAAATTGCTGGTTGGCAATGTGTGGTGGCTTACCTTCCTTATGTCGATCGTCGATCGAATTGTGAGCAGTCCGCCGGGGCTTTATTGCGGAGATTTATAGGGAAGTAGTGAATGTGCAATGCAATGACGCCAATGACGGACAGACAAGTGACGGTCGCCTTCGATTGTTTGGATCGCGCCGATCGCGGTACAAACGATTGGTAGCTAGCGTCACCATGGAGCAGGCAACATTGTGTAATACTTCCTAGAAACCTTAACAAAAGTCACCCCAGTTTGCTTTGAACGTTTCAAAGTTCTTAGAAATATTTTTAGCGCTATCTCGCGACGCAGCCTGACCTTCAGAATAGTCAAGCTATTTAACAAAGCCAAGTTGTTCATCATCTTAGGTTTATTTGGTACAAAACGTCATTTATGCAACTCACTCTGACAAACAAAAACTCGCAATTAACTCCACGTTATAAAAGCAGTGCTGTCATAAATGTAATGCTTACTGGCGTAAAGCCTGGCTTTACACTCAGTACGAAATGTCATACGAGGAGATAAAAGTTTCACTTCAGAGAGGTATACCTAGGTAGGCATTTATATCTGCAATGAATATATCTAAGGTGTAATAACACAGCTGTATGTATAAAGCTATAATAACACTATTCTCAGGATTGCTAGATTCTGACAGAAATTTTAAGGATATTGGAAGTTTTAAAGTTGATAATTCAAACAGAATGTCAATTCTCCCATAACATTCTCCATTAATACTGTATTAATATATTTATATATATCTTTTGAATACTTCTCCTGATTCTCAACATTTTGTAGATTCGAAACATCATTTTGTATGCATTCTCTTTCATTTTGAGGAAAAATGTGTCATTGACAAGATAAATTTATACTAGACATGTGAGGGTTGCATTAATGGTTACTTTTCGTATAGTCCTTGAAAATTCACTCCACATGCCTCCAAGGAAGCTCCAATTCAAAAATAACTAATAATTATTATAAATATACGCGTGAGTAATAATCATAACTTCTTTGTATCAAATACCTACGTGTCCTTCCGGGATACTGATTACCCACGTCGACATTAAAATATTTACCTTCTTACTTAATTGAAAGAAATAACCATTGTCACCGTGTTATTAGCGTGACCATAAAATAAGTTGGATGTGCATACCGAGTATAATGATGTCGGATGTGTAATAATATCTAAGAATAGAACTTCCTAGATGTCAATGGCTGTGTAATGGCAAAATCAATGAGAAACCTTGCGTGGTATTAATAAATTCTTCAGTGGGAGAATGATGGCAACAGGTAGAAACGAAGGGGAAAGTAAATTAAAAGTGTTTTAATAAAACTTTAATCGGAGATTTATCGGAACGGTCGTAAGGAAGGACGTGGAAGGATGTGGTTGGAGGAAGGGAATCGACTGTAATACACAAAGCAGCGCCAGATCGAGAGCGTGGCATACCGGGCACCTCAAATTAAATTATAATTTATTTTATGTTTTGTTGCTCAAACGGGCTAGGTTATGGTAATATGTATGTAGATTCATTCTCCTTTCTATGAAATTAAATGCACATCACGATCGTCATCAGGTTTATGAATTTGCTTTATTGTTATTGCTTCTCTCTCTTGTGAGTTATAAATACAGAGAGATAATTAATGATGAAAAGTGAAACTACATATGTGTACGTTATAAAAACGAGTATTAATGTCGGGGGTAATGGAAATATTGATTGCACAAATATATTATTCACCTGTTTTATCTATTATTCCCCGCTTCTATTAATGTTATCAGTGTAATTATTGCGCTATTAATCTGGAATTAGATAGCACACTTCGATAAATTTATTCACATTGTACCCAAAACTGCATGCGTTACATTCAAGTGATCATTTGATAACACTATTTCTAGTGTTTGCAATACTTTGTGTCAATACTGTGATATTATGCACTTTAAATGTCATCGAATCGATAACAGATCCATAGAATCAAAAAAACTGTTATCTGTACGTGATCAGCTTTATTGCCCGAACGATTAAAAATTATTGTTGCTGAAAGATATAAACTTGGAAAAAAAAACAATAATTTGAATCAGAACAATTTCTGTTTTCCTGCTTGTAAACACTTTATATTTGTACCAAACCGTAAACACTTATAGCAACAACCAAATCGTCACCATCGTAAATATGTTTATGTAATGCAGTGTTTGTTTGTATTTTGCATTATTAACTGCGTAATAACAGTATTAAAATGTAATAATAATGCATACGACTTGTGATGCCACGTGCATGCAAAACACTTCACCAAATTGGAACCCGCTGTTATTCGAAGTAAATTGCATGCTAAAGCACTACGCTTCGTTGCATCCTTTTTCTATTTTTGTCCGTTACATAATCATAACCCGTCGTTATGCGCCTCTTTTCCAGAGAATTACCAAAAAATTTGCACGATCGACATAAACAAGGTCGAAAGTAGGAAACGATAATCATCATTCATCGTTGTAAATGAACTATGCACTTTTATTGAATTTACAAAACAAATTCGCGGAATACATTATGCATGAATGGGGCCAAAATAGAAATCGTGCATCAGCACCGACGTAACTGGACGCTTCGCAACCTTTAACCCGGCCAATTGAGTTTCAAAAAAAGCTGCCAAATAAACATCAAGCTGAACTAACAGGTTTGCAAATTGTTATTACCTGTTCTTGTTTCCAATTTGCATTGGTCTTGTTTCGTAAAAAAATTAATCGTGCAAACAATAAGGGAGAACCGTCAACCAAATCAGCAAGCAGCCTGAATCATCCAGCTGCGGATTCGCTCAACGATTCTAATGAAGCGATAAATTTCGAATTCTTACTCCTCGAGTCTGATCTTAACGAAATTTTAGAGTTATTTTCCCTCTCGATGATGTTTAACGAAACGTGACGAGTCGATCGAACAATGATAAAATTTTTCTCGCAGAATGGAAAAAAAATTGCACGCAAGGAGCCGAGGCGTTTCGCGGGAATGGATCGTGTCGTTCGCGAGAACAGAAAACGAGGGAAACTTAATCATCAACGTCATGCAAAAGCGGCTTTATGACTTGTGGAAAATGTGTTATCGATAGCAAAAGAAGGCGTATATGGACGACATACAGCGGCAGCTTCACCCAGAAAAATGTCAAGAATGACAAAACCTCATAGCAGGAAGAACGTGTAACGATAACATCTTCTGTTTAAAACTAATAATTATTGAAAAAAGATCTGCCACCAACCAAGAAACACATCTAATGTTCATAGATCTCCAAAAAGCCTATGATACAGTTCCGGTGGGGAAACTATGGAAAGCATTACAAGAAACCAACATTAACTTTTGAGAGCTCTCAAAAATTTATATGCGGGTTCCAAGTCAAGAGTAAAGATTGGCAATAGAGGGTCAGAGAAATTCCTGGTGGATAAAGGATTGCGACAAGGCTGTTGTATATCACCAATACTATTCAAGATCTATGTAGCAAGAGCCTTACACGAGTGGAAAAGGAAATGCAAAGGAATGGGTATTGACATCGGAGAAACGTATTTATATACGCTACAGTTCGCTGACGATCAAGTCATCATAGCAAACGATAAAGATAACTTAGAATATAGGCCCGGAAACTTCAAGAAGAGTATAGTAACTGGGGACTGGGGCTCAACACACAGAAAATTAAATACCTCCCTATAGGAGCAGAACTATCTAATATCCAATTGGAGAATGATGAAGTGACAAACTGCAGTAGGTATACATATCTGGGTGTGGCATTTGACACTTCAGGTAGAGATGAAAGAGAGATTCAGAAAAGAAAAACACAAGCCAGAAGAACAACTCAGTGTCTGAATGGTATACTGTGGAGCAGCAACATCGGAAAGAAACAAAAACATACTATATATGAAACTTCCATTAAAAGCAGTTTAACCTATGGAACATAGACGTGAAGAATAACGGAACAAAATCGAAGAAAACTTGAGGCGACTGAAATGGACGTTTTTAGAAGAGCACTGGGTATATCAAGGAGAGATAGAATACGAAATGAGGAGGTAAGACAACGGATTGGAATAGATGGTTCGCTAATGACTGATATAGAGAGAAAGCAGCTGATATAGTACAGACATGTCCAGCGGGTGGAAGAAACGAGATTGCCCAAAATAGCCATGAAGTGGATACCGCCAAATCGTAAAAAACGAGGAAGACCTAAAAGAACGTGGAGAGAAGGTGTAAAGCAAAGCCATGAGTGCTCGGGATCTGAGAGAAGACCAATGGAATAACCGAAACGAATGGAAGTTAGGCATCGGACAACGACGAAAGACGTTTTAAACCAATACATACATACATAGAATTACATCACGAATAAAGTAAGTTTTTAAAATTTGCTTCCCTTACTTGAAATTTCACCACACGCCGCTGACAACATAGTCATTAAAAAAAATTTCAAAGTAAGACAATGTTCATCAAATTTCGTTAATTGATTTAGGTACTCATGAGAAATGAAGAACCACCCAATTTCCATCATTATTTCAATTAGGTAATACTGCTTTATAAACTTTTAAACTTTAGCATTTATAAATTTAACACTCCTTGACTCCTATAGCTATAGCTATAATTATAGCCAATAGCTATAAAGAATATATCCTTAAAAATTGGGGAACTTTTACGTTTATTACTCACCAACATTACAAAGGCTAATTCATTAAAAGGACAAGATCAGCTTTGATTGATCCATCGTTTTACAGTTAAACTGTAAAATGCACACTGCAAAAGGGTTGGAATATTAAACTTTGACTCTTACTCTACACTACCCCCAAATTTATGCTTTTAATAGTAAGAATTAACGCTATAGAGATTTTTCGAAAATAAAAACTTGTCTCGATTTGTACACAAGAACGAGTAACTTATTTTAAAATCCGTAGCAAAATAGCAGATATTCAAACATCGAGGTGAGATTAAAATTTAAGAACACTTACGCAGCTTAATATGAAAGTTATTTAATTTTTGGTATATTTTTAAACGACTTTAAAGTTCTCAAATTAACGTTGTATGTGTTACTACATGTTAGTGCTACTCTTAACAAGTAAAATGAGCCCCTGCTAGATGCTGTACGTTGCCTTCAAGTTGTAGAAATTAGTTTTTACGAAAAACTTTATAACAATGACCTTTTTGCAAAAACTTATGAATTTTTTGGGCTACAGTTTTAAAAAACGCTAACTGTCAAGCTGCGATAGTGTCAATATTGCAAGAAATAAGAGACACATATTCTTTTATCGTTAGATTTCACTTTTAGATGGCAAAATTCTAGCCCTAAATTTCACCTCCAAAAATGTTTTTTTTATATATTTAATGAACGAATAAAGATATTTTAATAAACCAAAAATATGTATATATAATAAAAAGGGAATAAGGCAGCACCATTTTCAATTTTAAGGGTAGCATACCTTATTTTAAAATAGCAACATAAACTTATATCGTAATGAATTTCAGTTTCAAGTTAGTTGAAGCATGAATAATAATATCTGTTAATCAAAGGTTCTAATATTAGGTCAAAATACGTTTATAGTAATCATTTCTTAAAAAATGCTTGTAATCCATGATACACAATTGTAAAATTTCATTATTTCTGAAACATTATTTTTATAAGCTTCTGATAAGCTTTGGAAATATTCGAAAATAAAAGTTGGAATAAAATATAGTATTTACCCCTTGAGAGTGTTGTTTACATCATTCCACAAATTTGATTGAAGTACATCCCCTCGTGTTGTATTTTCAATGCAACACATATAATAAATAATTGCCTTTACTTAACCATTCTGAGACTTAATTAGTTCCATTGATGTTTACAGAGATGCCTTTCGAATAAATTTTCACGAAGAGTGAAGTAACAATTTGCGCCAAATTGCAATGAAAATTTTTGAAACGATTTTTGAAGTCGTTTATGTTTGAAATCATTTATATTTCTATGTTTATTTTGATATCGTATACAGAAAAATACTGTGAAAATTATTGCGAAGTTGCATAATTTAAGAACTCAAATGAATAATGAAATATCAAAGAATAAAAACAAGAAATCTGAAGATGTCGGATGATATGGTTCTAAGAAGTATTTAGACATTTTTGATTTTTTTTAAATTTTGGATCGAAGGAGTCATTTGTTATAAGGAGTTAGGCATATTTTGGGAGTACATTTATATTTTCAAAAACATATTCAAATATAGGTGTTTAACCTAAAGTAAAACTGGTTGGAAGTTTGCATCGCAAAATGTGGCTAATTGGAATTAACAAATTTATCGTACAAGAACTATTGCATATTTCAACAAGAAATTTTTAGATTTTTAGCAGAAAGAAGTTCTTTCGTTTCTTTTTAACGATTTTGAAGAAGCAGCTGCTTTTTAAGTGTTTTGTGCAAATCAGATAAACTGTTGAACTGATTTAATGATGCCCTAGGCTCACTTTGTATATAGTATATATAGCTCGAAAAAAACTTTTTTTTTATTTTTTAAATTCCTTCAGAAATCTTCATGAAATTTATAGAATTTTATTACCATTAGCGCCCTCTTTTCTGATGCTAGGTTACAATTGTTTTCAAATCTCTATGATATTGAAACAAATTCGGTTAAACCAATAGGGTTCCAATGAATTTCAAAATATATTTTTTAGGAAAATGCTTGGTATCGCGATTGACTAGGTTTTGTTCTTAAAACTCAAGATTTTTAATAAATACCTTCATAAGAATCCTCTCCTCTGATTCTTTGCCCTTTTGAAACCACAAATTAAATTACATTTATTCAATTTTGCCATATACACTGACGTTTATTGACGTCAAATCGAACCTATAAAGTCATTGTTTATTTTGTTTATTTAGGCAGCGGATTAATAGTTTTTGATTCAATTTTGCCGTATAAAGTGAAGTTTTATATGTTTAAAATTGTTTTCGTCGTTGTCAAGGTTGTGGCACTGAAGTTGTCATCTTGTCCACAGATCTTGTCAAATTTTCTCTTCAAAATTGGACTTACTCAGCTAAACGTCAGTTTATATATGGCAAAATTAAATAAAACGTTGTAATACACTCGCGGATACAATGAACGTTTAACTCGCGATATTAACCCGCCTGCGCCTGCGCCGCGCGCGAGTTTAAAACTATCGCTCGTTAAACGTTCATTTTATCCGCTTGTATAATAACTATTATTTCTCTGTAATGCCTTTCTTCTGTATGTTTTCTATGATAATTTGCCCATGAGTCTGACTCATTTCTTAAACATTTAATTATATTTTCTTCTATATGAACCAAACTTATTTACATAAATTGCTTTTCGCTATAAACACGAATTTTATAGCTTAAAAAAAAACGAACAACCTAAGTTGACTCATTAATATGTATCGTAGTGGCAAAACTATGCCCACAGCTACCTTATACCGATATATATCTCTTTGCAGATATTATTTATTTCTTAACTGTAGGTATATTCATAATGCAAATTTATTTTATAAAGTATTTAAATTATAAAGTCTAATTATAAATTATAAAATCTTATTAATACTCATCTCGTATTCTTGGACGTTGATAATCACAGCAGAGGTTTACCGATTAATAACCCAGCAATGTCGTTGAAGTTCAAGTCATCCTTTTCATCATCGGTCTATGTATACAGGCAGCTTTGATTTTATATTGGATAAACGTTTTCTCATTTCATCTTTTAATCCAACAATCATTGTTTGCAATACTTGCAATTGGCGATAAATAAACAATTGTTTCACAAATTTTGATTTCGTTAGGTGTAAGCGTAGCAACAGCCGATCGTTTTGAATAAATTTGCAGCTTTTCAAGGTTGATGTCGATTGTAATTGAAAATTATGTAAATCAGAATTAAAGTTTTTTTGTCTATTCGACAATTTAGAAATTGGATTGCAAAAGTTTTCACTCTTGAATGGAGTGCAGAAAAATGAATGGTATTTATTTTACTGTGGATATTTCTATTTAGTACCAATGTAGTTAAATAACATAATATCAGTTATTAATTAAATAATATTTATTATACTTACGCATATGTGATTGATTGTATTATTTTAAGTGACATACGTGAGACAATTACCACTAGTTTTTTTTGATCAGTTTGTTTGATTTGCATGAAAAATTTAGACACAAAGAACCAACATTACACGACGGTATCGTAATAGAAATTTGCATTTACTTATAAATGCTAAGTAAATTTGCAACTCGATTTCAAATTAGCATGTGTTTTGTTTACTTTGTTACACTAAACCTGAACGTCAAACAATACGAACTATTTCGACTTTTATTATAAAGAAAGTAGGTGAATATTAATATGCATTACACGAACTTTGAATTGATTTAACGTGTCAAAATACAAAATTATGGCGTTGATTGAGAAGTCCGGGAAAGAGAATGAAACAAAAAATACGATAACAAAGAAAGGTACAGTTTGAAAAGAAATTAATTTCTACAAAAATTAGAATCACTGTTCAACGATATGTCGCACATGCATATTCAATTGTTAACATAATGTAACGTTTATTTTATAATTTATTTACATTAATTGAACACTAATTTATTTATCACACTTAACTACTTGTACACTAGACTAGACACTACATAATTTATTTGTACTGCTCCGCTTTCGCATCGTATGTCGCGTTCACGTCTGCTTCTCTACTTCTAACTAACTCCCTCGATCACAAGCCCCCTTATATATACACCCCAACCATAATCGAGAATCGTCTCGTACCTTCTAGAAGCTACGATTGTTCCTTTAATAACGCCTACGCAGGAAATCTTCAGAAGGTCACAAATTACTTTTCGTAAACAACATTCCGGGAAAATTCATGCAGCTGTCTTTGACGTCGTAGTAATTCTGAAGAAGTAACCGCTTCACTCGGAACGAGTAAACATGTGTCGCTTTGTTTACTTCTCGCATTACAATAAGATATGAGGTCGTATGCAAAACAGTTTTAGTTATAATTATTATTACATAAATACTCCTCGCACATTTCAAAAATAATATGTTGCATTCCCCTGCGAAACAAGCCTGTAGTTGTTGGAGTGTATTGGTAAAAAATATGGAAAGTGATTGTTTTGAACTAAAAAAGGTTTATTATCATATAAGGTACAAAAAAATTGTGCCTACAAATAGACACTAGAATAAAAGGTGCAAAAAATAACAGATGTCATCTCTAAAACAATTATTGCCTATAAAGCTATAAGCTAAAAATTTGGTTTTTCCTTTACATCCCTTATTTTTACACCCGACAGAATTTTTTATATCTAAATTTTTTGATTGAATTGAAAGGTGTTTTTAGAGTGGAGTTGCTTCGAAGCACCAACGATCGGATGCTAAACACATTTTCCATTACCATTTACCATTTTCCATTTACCATTGTGTTTTGAGAAATGATTCCGCCTCATTTATTTTAAAGTCCAAATATTTCATTATGTTTTTTAAGTTCTCTTTTATATCAGATGTGTAGAAAATCCAGGCATTTGCCATTCCGAGGTCAAACATATGGAAAATTGCTTTCACCATCCACTTTTTGCTCTTGTTCCCGTTCGATAATAGCTGATCATTCTGCCAATTAAATCAATTTCACCTATACATCTTGTGTTTCTTTAAACTTCTTCCGTCTAAATTTTGAGTCCTTTTTGGACCATCTTCTGCATATATCCTATGGTTATATTTGCAAAATGATGGACATTGGAACAACATACTTCATGTACATTATTTTTTTATCTAAGGACCCACATCCTATTCGATATCTAACGTTAAATATAGTATTCTCTAGTCAGGCCTATTTTTGGTTCAAGTGGGCCCTAGGCCCATAACCATCTGGGACCTCTGGGGGCCCCTCGTAGGGATACTTAGGTCAATCTTGGGGCCCCCTGAACCAGGGGGCCCCAGTCACGGGCCTATAGGACCTATCGGAAAAATAGGCCTTGGCTCTCTAGTATAGTATTCTAGTACTATATTATAGTATAGCTCTAGTATTCAAAATCTGAAAGTAGCTCTATCCGAGTGTCACATGTAACATTTTTGAACCCATCTGGATTGGGTTTCCCTCAACAAAGTGCCTCATTTAGCAAACTCCAGAAGGTGAAATCATTTGTTCATCTATGTACCTTCGTTACCATTGTAGGGATAACTATTTCATGCAGTGGGTAAATCTTAAAAAAATTGTAATCCTTATGTCCATTTAATAGACGTTGGGCTTGATGAGGTTATGTAAATGTTGTAACGAGTTCCTTAAAACCAACAAAAACTTCAAATTTTGCAGCAGACCTGCATATATCGTTTTGAGACAAAGATACCAAAAATTGTTACAAAGTTCGAAACTGTGACCGATGTATCTAGAAGCCATAAGGGTGAATTAAATGAAGAGTTGACGTATTTTGAGACATAAGAATAATGGAAATTGACGATAATTAAATAAATTGTTTTCCGAGTCAATCATTTTTTATGAAAGTAGCTATTAATTAACTTGAACAATCAATAACTTGTAGAAACCTTTGTGAGGATGGAACAAATGGGTCGGTATGGAATTACCTTTCAACCCTTCGAACCTGCCGACGTCAAATTGAATCGTATGTAACAAGAGTGTTAATCGTTGGTATGAAAAATAGCACATACCCCCTATTTCTGATGTGAAAAATTTTCGCATTCAAGACATAACTTATTTATTAACCAGTCGTAAATTGAGATTGCATCCTTCGTTTCAGGGGGTCGACAGTTATTCTATAGCCTTTGCACCCGAAACCTTCAAACTGGCGTTCTTGATATTACCTTCCTTTAAATGCTCAATTTTCGAGGGTCTAGCGTCTAACGGCTTAGAGCTGAAGGGTATGTAATAAGCTGAATGCTATAAATTGAAAGGATGTAATTAAGTAAAACGATTTCTGCCCAAAACCATAAAAACAACGACTTCCTTGCAGTTTGCATTATTTGCAAGAGGGATTTAAATTTAATCAGCCAAAAATCTGTGAAGTAAGCTTCATATTTTTTTAACCTTTGCGATCTACGTTGCTCTCATAAAACATATTTAATTATTATGCTCATCCAAAACAATACATTCCATGTAAGTCTAAGTACAATATTAGAATAGTATAGATAAGGAGAGAATAATTGGCTGGCAACCTTTATTGGTATAAACGTGTGTGTATTGGCACATTGAGCCACAAAAATTTTTATTTCGTCTGAAACTGTTCTTTGTAATAATTGTGAAGCGCTCAGTATATTTGAGTTATATTCTTTTTTGAGATATATTAAAATAAACCAGTTCTTTCATGGTCTTAACTTAATAAAGATAGTACTCGCATAGTGATTACGTTTATATTTTGATATTAAAATACAATATTGCATTAAAATATGTAGGCTTCATTTATAAATAGATATTGGAAATCACCATTTTCAGTAGGGGATAGTGGAGTAAATTCGTCAATTTTTGAAAAGTTGCGTGATAGGGTTGTAATATTTGGTACTTGAATCAAAGTATGCCTATCATATTGTTCTGTGATATTTTGGAAACTAATTATATAAAATTAGAAGGGTAGAAGGGCATTAGCCTTATATTTTATAAACACTATAAAAAACACTACAATTTGTCGAATTTATTTCACCAGATTGGTACTTTCAGCATGGGGTGGGGTACTCGTGAGTAATGCTGAGCAACTATAAAAATAACGGTTAATGCAATAGTACCTACTCCAAATTCGAGTCTCAATTACTTAACATTTACGGTACTAAATTGTAGTTAATAAGATTGAGAAAGTTCTTGCAGTTTCAGACTATGATGGCACTTTTAACTTTGCAACTACATCCGATACATCGACTCTAGAATATTATCAATTAGAAGCAGAAAAGCGTGACTAAAATTTCCTTTCTTTTAATGAATTTGATTGTCAATAAAGTGCCATTTATTGCCTGCCAAGATGCGTCGTATGTAATGAGTAAATAGTAGTTTTGTTAGGAGTTTCACTAGAATAAATATGGCCAATTTCACACCCTTAGTTGTTTGATATAGTTTCTCAGGATTATCATTACTATATGACACAACAATGTCCAAAGATGCGTCTCATTCACTTTGAACTAACTCCTGTCACGTTTTTAGATTGTAGGGATTTGAGTAACTGCAATTTTCTGTAGGATACCAAATTTATCTTACTGCATTTTTTTTGCTGTTGACCTGATGTTATAAAAATCTTCATTATGTCTCAATTTTGTCTTGATTTTAAAACAAGTAATTTCTAGCGGCAAAATTTGTCTCACTAAAGTCCAGCCTGTTAGATAACCATAAACGAGTTTTTGTAAAGCAGTTTTAATATTCCTCATAAAAAGTGCATTTTCGTGGCCTTTATTGGGTAAATGGCCTTTATTTCTGATATGTATTTTGATCAGAATAGAATTGCAGCCATTAGATGAAAGTCTTTGCAAAGTACGTTTTGAGGGAGTCTTAAATCCCCAAATCCAATGTTTGCAATTTATGTGGCAGAAGTGAAATGAGCACAAGTCTCTTCGACTTGCAATATCTGAGTGCTTCTACAGATTTGTGGGATTCATGTTTAGTTAAAATTAAAAGCATTTTATTTTAACTTCAACTGTAGAGTGTGTGACTGACATGTTTTAACACTTCAAAGAATTGTTCTGATTTCATCCATCCTTATCTGTTGCTAAGTGCAACACAATCTGCCGCTGATCCTGATCCCTCAGATAAATATTACTGAGGATTCCGTAGCCTTGAAAGACTACGCAGTGGAGGCAAAGATGGACAATGCCAACGAAAGTCACCGATACACGTCGTTTATCTGAGACTTTTGTCTAAGTTGTTTTTTTTTTATCGGAACTATTTTAACCTGCCTCATTACTGTGGTGATGCCCATTTCGTCCAGGTTCCTGATTTATTCAGCATTTAAATCCTTTAATCCTAAATATAAATAATATGTACTTTTCAAATTACGACATATTTATTAAAAGAGCCCTTTACGGCAGGTTCATCGAAAAACTGGTAGGTACTTTTCGGTTTTCATACAGATAAATCTGAATGTCTTTTCATAAAGCCCATTAGCCATATCATTTTTTAATAGAGAAACGTTATTAAAAAACGTACCATTTTATGGGCTTCTCAATTAGCCGTTTTTGCAAATCCAAAGGATAAGATCCTGATGTCTTTATAGGACACACTATATTGGAGATTTGAACAGTGCTTCAATCACGAGGCTGAATGTTTTAATCCATTGTAAAAATTTGCTAACAGTATTTGCTACTACACTAATGTATGAGGATTATTGTAATTATTGGGTTCATTTTTAGAATTTGAGATGTTAACATTTCTAGAAGTTTTAAGGTCCCCTGAGTTAAAAAAACATATTTTGGAAAAATGTCTATTTGTGCCTGTGGTACGTTTTTCTCCGAAAGTAAAGACCACAAACGGTTCCAACTTTGAATTTAAGCTTTTTGCTTCACCCCATAAGCTTTTCATTAAAATCGGCGGGATGAAGGGGTAGTTTACTATTGTGATATTTAGTTTTTTGGAATTTTTCTCCAAATTTGCTCCAAGAATTGTTTCATACGTTTAATATTTATTTCACCATCGAATGTATGTAATAAAGTTAAATAACATTTTTGGCTAAATCATCTCCAAAGAGCACTGTAAACTTATCATTTTTTTGTTTTTGAAAATTTTCTCAAAATATTCTAATATTTTTTTCTAAACATAGTGTTTATTCTACTATCGAATGTACACAAACTAGTTTAATAACATTTTTCGCTAATTCGTTTCCAAAGGGCACATCATACATGTTATTTTTTGGTTTTTCCAAATCTTCTCAAAATCCACTTCACTATTTTTTTACACTTTCACATTTTACTGTTGAATATGTATAATAAACTTTAATAATATTTTCGGACAAATCTTCTCTAAATGACGTTTACTGTTTTTTTCTTTTTTGAATCCATATAAGAATTTGTTAAATATTTAATTGTTATTTTACTATCGAAAAAATATATATTTCATTTATATATTTTAATATATTTTATTATGTATAATAAAATATGAGAAAGTTATCCGATGGGGGGCAGCTTCAAAAATAAAAGCGGCATATTAATAGCAATTAATAGTTTTTACTTTTGCAGATATCCAAGGCAGGTTGTGCTTAGTAGTAGGTTAGAAAGCATGCTCACTTATTTTTATAAGCTCAACCAAATATTAATGCTAAATTTAATTAAATAGATATTATCAACAGTTTTCGCAAACGATATTTGCAAAAATGTAAAAACATGCCTCCTATTAATAATAGTATATTATTATACTAGTTTAATAAGACGGAGTATTGTCACACAAGAGTTTTAAATAGAACGAAGTTTTAAAGAAGTTTTAATAGAACGAGTGTGACAATACGTCTTATTAAACGTGTGTAATATACTATTTTATCTACTTTGCTTTATTAATTCATTAAATTTTGGCTGTTCAAGTTCTGGTATTACACTAGGGAATTTTGCTTGGGTTGGTCACACTGACGTCACTGACATGGACGTTTCTTATTTGAATTTGAAAATCTAGTAGCCCTAGGACAAATTCAACAACTACGCTCTTACTTACGTGCGAGAAATGGAAGACACAACTGTAGAACTGACCTGTACAGCGTATTTTCAGGAAAAAAGCAAGACAAAAAAGTCTTTGATGCTCTGGACATCGTACTATAGCATGCTGAGAGCATGTCTAAATGCTTATAATAACGCATATACTATATCGAAATTTTCACGATTGAATGCTTTTCTCAAACGGCAGTCTTAAGGATATCAGCCTGAAAAATCAAAAATTTTGGATATTGCTGAAATAAATCAGTTTTTAAGTCAAGGCGTCGATCTTCATTATTTGGCAATTAAAGTAAGTTTGTTTTTTTAAAAATCATGTTTCATTTGTTACCTGCTTCTATTGTTTTCGTTCAGGTTATACTCATAATAGGATATACTTATTACTTACGGGCTTCATCTTATTGAGAAATATGTCAGCCTTCGACCAATCGGTATAGCTTCAAAACGCTTTTTTCTCACATACCGAAACGGTCGATGCATCACTAGGCATCTTAATAAGATTAGCCAAGTGCCACGCATAATTGCTACGTTTCTGAATCTTGCTAATCCGGATCAGTACACGGGGCACTGCTTCCGTCAGTCCAGTACATCAAACTTGGCCAATAATGGAGCAGATTTAATTACTATAAAAAACCATGGGGCCTGGAAGTCTTGAGCAATAGCAGAAGGGTACATTGTCACTTCGTTAAAAAGGAAAAGAGATGTGGCGGATATGCTGAGATCATCGACATCCACTGCAACTTCCGTCAATGCACAACCAATGTCCGAACCAGAACCCCCTAAAATTGGAACTATAAACAATATCAATTCAATCACAAATGAGACCAGTTTTGTACGAAATATTCAGGGAAATACTAACTTTAATCACCCAAAATGTCTCTGGCATTAGCATAAATGCCCAAGCGACAGTAATGTCGTAGTTAAAGTTTTCACTAATTGTACATTAGCTACTGATTAGTTGTTCGTCTTTTGGGTTATACCGTCTTTTGTAACTTGTAATGCATTTTGTACTAGAATAATATAAACTAATACCAAATAATACATTTTTCATGTAAATTTTAAAGGTTATGTTTACTAATAATTTAACCTTGACGTGAGAGCTCGACGTACCAACTTAACAAAACTAAAAAGTTACCAAAAGTAGTGTAATAATATGAATATTATTACACTACTTTTGATGCAATAATGAGATCATAAGTAACGCAAAGTAGATAAAGAAAATTTTCGCGATTTTTAGAACAAAATTAAAAAATTATTCAATGCTCGGGCCGGTGTATCATTTTAAAAACCTTGAATATGCATTCTGCTTTAACTTTTATGACAAATCTGCCACATTCTGTACTGGAAAATTCTTGAAAATGAAGCAATTTCTTTCAAGACCAAATCGTATTGTCAGTGTCTCGAACAACCAATAATGGCTTAGAAAAGCTACGGGACAAAGTTAACCAACCATCTCATTTTAATTGTACTTGTTAAATAATTCTGAAAAACTCAGCTCGATGTTAATAAATTGTACAACTCACGTGTACTACAGGGTTTTTCATTTTTGGGGTGGCAAGATCCAACATTCTTGTTGGGCAAATTTGTTTTCGCGTTTGTTATTTAGTCATCCCCTAATTAGGGTAGTTGTTTATAAATTTTACCATTAGCATCAAATTGGCGACTTTCCGATCGCTTTGAAAGAAAACACCTCATTTTCGAGAACTTTCCAACGCAGAATGTGGCACACTCGTCGTAATGAAGCCATATATGTAGGTGGTTACACCCTGATATTAATCACTTTAGAAATTATTAAGACCATAAAGTTTTCAAGGTATGACGAATGTACTCCACTATATACTATGACTTCAAGCTTAAATTGGTTGACTTCACTGATTGATGACTGAAAGATTAGAATCAATCCAGCGTGTTCTTTGATTTATGCAGTTAACTAAAAGAGCTTTGTAGAACAGCTTCTCAAGTGTTGTGCTGCCATAATAGCCTCACAAAAGTACTAGGTTCTATTCATTCCACATAGCAATTAGTGATACTAATGAATACGTAACTTCAATAAACTCTGAAGTTTTCTAAAGAGCCCATAAGTGTCATATTGCACATCAATGTGACGTAAATGATGTATTTAATTCTGGCAGAGTTGCAATTCTATCGTGTTCCGATAGATAAAATGAAGCGTGGTCGTAGCTTGTTGGCATACAACTTTGGAATAATCAACATTTGTATTAGTATGGAAAAATCGATTATCATGTTTGAAGTAGCAGGAATTTGTAGCGTCATTGTGGTGTGACTATTCCCCATCTGGTGGTTTTCTAAGCAACCCGGAAGCTCTGTTCTTCCCATCTGACGTAAATGGTACATTCTTCATTCTATCCAACGCCGAGTGAACAGTTAAAATGCAACGTGGGCCTTAGTTCATTGCAATTTTGATTTTGAAATCGGTGATGAGCTCCAGCGTTAACGCATTTTGTGTAATGGAAGGCGTTGGGGAAAGTTGCGATTGATATTTTGAAGATGGAAGACGTATGGGGCGCAAAAAGTATGAGAGAAGAAAGCGTATCATTATGGAAAAATCAGTGATTTTGGCAACGCAGCCGATATATCTAACCTTGTACAGAGTTGATATGTTATTCGCGGACGTGCACCGCTGCTGCGGGCTTACGTAATAATCTCATGCGAATGTCGACAGTGTCGATACCCCCTCGTCCCCCTCGGGCCTCTTGGCCCCCTCTCCTCTACCGTGCCGAAATTTCGGCAAAGTTGCGCCAAGTTCAGCGTGAGAGCATTTTTTCCTGGTTTGAAGCGGCAAATAGATAGAGGATATAAGCCTGCAAAAAGCTAATCGCGGTTTCGTTGCATTTTATCACACAAACGAACGTTTGTATACATAAATACGTAGAGTTTTCTTGGACAATCGCAATCGATCGGTTCCCTTGGACGATTTCCTTTACTGTTTATGATCCGAGGATGTAAATACACCTGCAGGAGTACGCGTTGCAGGAAAGTGCGTGTTAGTGTGCAGCGTTCCGGATTCGATTGGACCATTCAATTATGGAAATGAGAGGTAAGGCCGGTAATTTTAGGAAATTTTTGGACTAGGAGCGTTTGGGTCAAATTTGTATTTCAACCGCACACAATGTGGCTTTCATCTCAACTGGATAAAAAATAATTTATTTAAGTTGCACTTCCAGGGAGATTTTTCAAAATAAATAAAGACCTATCATTACACCGAGTCCTCAAATTTAATTTTATTACTGACGTTACTCTCTTTCATTTTTGAACCCAATAATGCATTGCAGGCATAATCACATTAAAGGTAAATTTTTACAAACTATTTTATTACTATTATTATTCCTTCCATTTCAAACCAAACCTTTATACAAATATTGAATAGTTCAACTTGTATAATGAACCATCGGCTCGTAAACAATCCATACCAAGTCGTTAATAATTTTCAAATCAGAAACTCCCACATTATCAGTCTTCATTTGTTTAACGTTTACTTTTACCCAAATCTCCTCGTCCCCATCCTTCCCTTATTCGCCCTAATCCTCGCACATTTCACGGAATTCTACATTTTCCGCGTGTTTTATCGCCAGCGGGAACAGATTGAATTGGTATCCTTTTTTAGGACAGGTTTTTTTCGGTGTTAATAATTTTTATTCGGCTTGGACGTCCATGAACTTAAGTAATACTGGACAATCGGTTCGTTAATAAATTTTTGTCAACACCTACTAAGGAGAACTGGTTTACTGTCAATAACCAACAGAACGATTGTTGTTACAGTTACACAAAGATAATGTCGGAGGTGCGCACAAAGGAATTTTAATCGGATTCGTATCTTGGAAATGTACTTGCAGAGTTGCAAAGCCCAGGGAGGTGTCGGTAAAGTTATGAGAGTATTAGAAGGGGTCATTGGGAAGGTACCGAAAGTCGAATTATGTTATATTTTGTGAAAAATTTATGGAAAAACGTATTTCAATAAAATTTCGCCACTGCAATTGCGCCATTTATTAAAAAAGTAGCACAAAATGATTGATTTACTCAAAGATTTTACTCAAATGTAAGTGAAAAATTGATCCAATTTGATGTGAAAATACTAAATCCATTCACTTCTGAGTAAATTCGACTTACTCCAATGTGAGCGAAATATTGAGTCAATATAATGGGAAAAGTACTAAATCTGCTCAATGCTGAGAAGATTTTACTCAAATGTAAGTTACATATTGGTCCAATTTGATGTACCTAAACATTACTAGGCCATTCATCTCTGAATAAATTCGGTCAATTTGATGGGAAAAAGTACTTAATCTACTCATTATTGAGTAGATTTTACTCAAATGTACCTAAGTGAAATATTGATTCAATTTTATGTACACTCCAATATGAGCTAAACATTCAATCAATATGATGGGGAAAATACTAAATCTACTTAATATTGAGAAAATTTTACTCAAATGTAAGGGAATATTGATTCAATTTGATGCAAACATTACTAAGACTACTCACTTCTGAGGAAATTTAACTTACTTCAATGTGAGCGAAACTTTGAGTCAATTTGGTGAAAAAAAAACACTAAATGTACTCAATATTGAGAAGATTTTACTCAAATTAAGTGAAATATTGATTCAGTTTGATGTAAACATTACAGAATCCACTCACTTCTGAGTAAATTGGACTTATTCCAATGTGAGCGAAATATTGAGTCAATATAATGGGAAAAGTACTAAATCTGCTCAATGCTGAGAAGATTTTACTCAAATGTAAGTGAAATATTGATCCAATTGAATGTAAACATTACTAAGACCATTTATCTCTGAATAAATTCGGTCAATATGATGGGAAAAAGTACTAAATCTACTCAATATTTAGTAGATTTTACTCAAATGTAAGTGAAATATTGATTCAATCCTATGTAAAGAGTACTGGATCCAATCACTTCTGAGTAAATTGGACTTACTCCGATGTGAGCTACACATTGGGCCAATATGATGGGGGAAATACTAAATCTACTCACTATTAAGAAAATTGTACTCAAATGTAAGTGAAATATTAATTCAGTTTCATGTAAACATTACTAAGACCTCACTTCTGAGTAAATTAAACTTACTTCATTGTGAGCGAAACTTTGAGTCAATTTGGTGGGAAAAATACTAAATGTACTCAATATTGAGAAGATTTTACTTAAATTAAGTGAAATATTGATTCAGTTTGATGTAAACATTACAGAATCCACTCACTTCTGAGTAAATTGGACTTATTCCAATGTGAGCGAAATATTGAGTCAATATAATGGGAAAAGTACTAAATCTGCTCAATGCTGAGAAGATTTTACTCAAATGTAAGTGAAATATTGATCCAATTTAAACATTACTAAGACCATTTATCTCTGAATAAGTTCGGTCAATATGATGGGAAAAAGTACTAAATCTACTCAATATCTAGTAGATTTTACTCAAATGTAAGTGAAATATTGATTCAATCCTATGTAAAGAGTACTGGATCCAATCACTTCTGAGTAAATTGGACTTACTCCGATGTGAGCTACACATTGGGCCAATATGATAGGGGAAATACTAAATCTACTCACTATTAAGAAAATTGTACTCAAATTTAAGTGAAATATTAATTCAGTTTCATGTAAACATTACTAAGACTCACATTACTCACTTCTGAGTAAATTGAACTTACTTCAATGTGAGCGAAACTTTGAGTCAATTTGGTGGGAAAAAACACTAAATGTACTCAATATTGAGAAGATTTTACTCAAATTAAGTGAAATATTGATTCAGTTTGATGTAAACATTACCGAAAAGTAGCACAAAATGATTGATTTGTACCAATGAAAAATTTCGTAAGTTAATCAGCAAATATAATTTAAATTTGATGTAAATATATTTTTTAAATAATGATTTAAAAATATTCTTTTGGACGAAAGCCTGAAATCAGTTCCGGAATCATTTTGGTGAACCTGATAAAATCTGCGCAAATTATACCTCTGTACGCGTGATATTCGTGTTTTACTAGTTTTTGGAACTGTGAATGTGGCTATCGCACATATTTCGAAACGTTATCTAAATAACGATAACACGGATTGTTATAGAATTTAGTGCTATTTTAATTCCACACATCCATGTCGGTATTTACATTTTTTGTGCCAAAATCGTAAAAATAATAGACACTTTTAAATAGAAAAGTGCAAATAATAGTCGCATTTCACAAACCGACTAAATAAACATTTTTTTTTCTGTAAAAAAAAAGTTAATTACAGTAATAATTTGTTTATACATTAAAAACAGTATTCTATTCTTCATTTCACTTGTTGTTTCTTGTTTCCATGTATCCCTTCGGATTCGTTCCATAGAAATTCTTAATGACATTAATTTGCAGATAGAACCTACCCAACGTACAAATCCATTTTGCGACTCTCGTGAGAGGCATATTATTGCACTAGCAAAAATCAATGGCGTAGTATCTCGTGATAAAACCGTTATCGCATCTAACATCGTCGATTATTTTGTAGACGGGAATTTAAATAATTTCTCTCGCCTGTCACTCCTCTGACACAATTGTGAGAGGGTTTCGAAATACGACACGGCAAAGAGCAAGTTTAGTCATTATTGAGTTTTCTTTATTTCCCGATTTTGTTATTGTAAACTGGTGATAAGTATCTGTTGCGAAATGAGCGTTTAATCGATGTAATGAGTTTCAGTAGGATTAAGATGTGATGATTGAAATATGACCAAATCTGTAATTCATTAAATGAAACGTGCGGTTATTTCACCGGGCGATTTGTTGTAAACAAGATAACATAAACTTTGCATTACACAAACTGTAAACGTATGAAAAGCAATTAAACCGAGTTTTAGCAATCTAATTTTTAACGTGTGCATTTTCGCTCACGCGTTAATTCACTGGTCGATAATGTTATTTACGGCTAAGGACGATATTCTATTATAGTTCCATTTGTCCATTAGTTCTCTAATTCACCTAAATAGGACAATGAGGTGCGTGATTTACTGTTCTAAATTGTTTTTAGTGGATTAATAACCGGTAAGAGCTGGAAAATATGCCTTTATCGTTTCTCCACATGGAAATGGTAATCGAATCCTCCTAATTGTCATTGGGGGAAGTATTTTTAGAACAATCGATTTGTTTCGCGCGTCCGGAAACTTAATATTTTTCTTGTTGTGGCACTCGCAATTTTCAAACGTTCTTAATGTTAAGTGTGTGGGGGTAATGTACGAACAGATGCGTTTATACATAATTTTCATGTGATACATATGTTTTTGCGCAATTCTATCATGCGAGCGAAAAAAGTTTCGGTGTCAATGCCTCCTTAATTGAGGCATGTGTAAAGATAAAGGCACTTATCGCATAAAGGTTCATTCTTAAGTGCAAAATTGTACAAATAACGTCCGTGGTGCACGATTAAACGATACCCGGAATGCTTTTGATATATTTTTTTCTAACTTTGAGATAACGCAAATAATTTTGGACATTATTTGTCGAGCCGAGATAAAGATGTTATGAAGTAAGCAATAAGTGTTTTTGAAATTTAAATATTTTTTTATCATGTAAATAAATTAATGAGTCCCACAATTATACAACTAAATACAGTAAACAACTGGTATTTTTAGTTTTACCATCAAAAAGGGTAAATTTTTTTTTAATGAATGTCAAGTAAGAAACATTTTCAGTAAGAGGTAACAATTTTTTTTCGCATAAAAGTGTAAACAAAGTTTTAAAATTTCACTTACATTATGTCTTATTTTAAGTCCTGTCATAATTGAGTGAAGTTTTCACTCAATCCAAATGTATATATATTATAACACCAATAATGAGTTATTTTTACGTAATCAAGATAATATGCAATCTAAATAATAGTGTAATTTAACTGCTATATTGCTTTCATATCCTCTATTATCCAGTTATTTTTAAAAGAAATTGGGTATTGTTACCAAACGTCGAGTACTCTGATGCTCATTTGAGAGTGAATTTGACACTACTTTGAGTACTAAACAACTAAATAGAACTTTAAAACTTAATAGATTGAGTATTTTTAATCCATTTTGATCTCAAATGTGGATACTTACAAACTTAATTTCGAGTATAAAGTAGCCGAAAAAGGAAATAGGAAACCAAAAAAAAATCTAAAAGGATTGCATTTTTATTTAAAATGAAACAGAACAAAATATATATCAATAATTTTGTGTATAATTCAAAAGGTCCATTGTACATAAAACATTTCAGGCAAATTCATTTTAACTCCGAAAAAATATTTTTCTGAACTTAAAAACTGTGCATATTGTGTACGCATATAATCTTGTTCTTTCCCTCAACCCGACTATCATCTAAACCAGACTAAAATGGCAACACTTTAGATCTATGTGTCGTATATTTATATTATTTGTACTTACCTAACTTTTGTGATTACTTATATGTCAGTTTCGTTTGATTTGTACCACTTGGTCTCATTACTTAAATTTAATTTTAAATATAACTTTGGTGATTTGCTTGTTACCGCGGGCTATTTGAACGCTCGTGAAATCTGTTATTGTAACAGACCGGAAAGACAAGAGTTATCTTCGAAAAGGTATCATCCTTTATGGTTAAAATCTCTCTAGAATAAGTACAAGTAGATTGTACCAGCAGAATCTATTTCACTCAAATATAGTATTTTACTCATCTGGTGACAATTAATATAGGTACTGCATTTAAGTGAAGTTACTCAAAGGCCGTAGTTCCGTCATGGACGAGGAAAAATAGTAAGATCCTCAATTTTGAGCAATTATTCACCTCAAATATTCACTCACTAGTACTTCCAAATCCTTCATTCAAGCTGATTATTACTTTCTCATATGGGGTGCTCATAATATGCTCGAGTGTTACGGTCTCCCATAACATGAGAGAAAGTATTGCAATTGTGCTGATTTTCGGAATTTGAGATATTGGCATTTATGGACTTTTGAGGTCCTCTGAGTTCGAAAAACATGTTTTTGGAAACATGTCTGTATGTGTTAGTATGTATGTGTGTGTGTGTGTATGTATGGTGTATGTGGTCAACGTTTTCTTAGAAATTATAAATAGTGCAAAGTTGAAATTTTGTATTTAAGCTGGGTCCCCTAAGAACTCGCGACCACATAAATTTCATCAGACTCAGTTAAGGGCAAAGAGCACTTTGCTCTTGTCATTTTTATTTTATTTTATTATCTTAAAAACTGGCGCAACGTTTTTTTTTAATTGTTTATTTACTTTACTATTCAATTCTTATTGATTGCTGTTATCGTATCTTGAGTGATCTTCTGTGAAGGGCCCTTTATTTTGGGAATTTTTAGTTTTTCACCACTCGAGCACAAAATACCCTACAATTTTAGTGGATATGATTTTTTCCTAGGAGAAAATTTGAAGAAACTGCAAACGTCACATTTCCATGCGTGCATGTGCTTTCAAGCTCTCTGGCGGAATTTTCTCGAAATTTGAAATTTTTCACTTGGGGACCTGAGGCTGCCCAACGAAATTTCGCGAGTTTAACTTCATTTTGAGCGGATTTTGGACTTTTGGCCCTGGCCGAAAAAATTAAGATTCATAGCAATTCATGTTTGACGGCCCAGTTGTTCGTTGTTCCTCATTCCGGAATGAAATCCAAGTGACAGATCTAATTTTTTTGTTCCTCCAAATGACCCCCACCTACTCACCAATCGAGTCGCCCCTGACCTTCAACGCAATCGAACTAGAAGATCAGCTCATAGGCGTAGATTACGTTTTTTCGAGAATATCATTTACTTTAATTTTTAATACGCATGCATTCATTTATTACGCAAAACACCTTGAAAGTATAATTAATTATTGTAGTCGTGTTTTTAAGTTTGTATAATAAACGGGGATTTAACGAACCACTTTAGAAGCGCATCTGTTTGAATGAAATACGCATTCTAAGTGTAACGTTAGAGTGCAGGAACATTAGTTTAGGTTAGGTAATGTGTTCGCATTTTTTCCAAGTGTAACGGTAAATGTTGAAAGTGCTTTTAGGCGAATGCATGGACGTTATATGCTTACGATTTTGTAATTTATTAGGTAACTGCAATATAGGAAGTAAAAAGATGCAAAGTCGAAATATACACATTTAATTGGAAAAAAGAGGGATTGATATCTTGTCGGGATGTGTAGAATTTCATAGTGTAATATCGATACTTCGCAACTTCAAACCCTGTAACGGTTTTGCCGTTGTAAATAACGCATTATTGTTTAAAGGATAATGTTATTTTTCAAATTCCGCCTTGTTCCCCCCCGATTTCGGCCTCCCCATTACCTCAAGGAACGAAATCCTCACTCTTGCTAATCTCGCATCAATTTTGCACGATGACGCCAATGGAACCAGGAACTTCTTTCTGTGCGATTATAAAGAAGCGAGCGAGAGCGAGAGAGAGGCTATAAATAAAATAAGCCGCTCTAAGAACGCAAAAGCATTATGCAATCAAGAATATCAGGAGAGGTTAATGGTACAGCTCAATGCCAAGCCACCTCCGAGTTTGCAAGTGCAAATTTGACCGGATCGACGACGAATAGAATGGAATATTAGTATTATGAATAGAACGTGAACACACACACACTCCCATAGGGTAGAAGGGGGGAGGAGGAGAGCGAGGGGGCACCGGGGGGGTCGATGAACAGTGCACGATCGTTTCGGGGAACGAGGACACGTGTGACCTTAGTGATCATGGGGAACGATCTTTGGGACCTTTGTTCAACATTAGAGGCATTAGATTTTACAGGGTGATAAGGAATCCGATATTTGGGGACAGATTTTCCACAAGAAAGCTCTTTTGGAGAGCTTTGCCGAAAAATAGGGTGCCGAAGGGGAAGGAAAACATCCAGCCACGAATGCATCTAAAGTGTAACAATATCAACTGCGTTATCAATATCTCATCTCTAAGGGGACGGACAGTCTCTGCGTTTAGAACGGAAATGACATTTCACCTCCAGCCAATTGTTATGGGGGCAGTACTTTGGAAAAACATTTCATCGAAAGGCATTCAAGAAAAATCCCCCCTCCCACTGACCGAACCAAACCTAACCCATCACCCTGTATCCGTCTGGGGTACGTCTTGCACGCGTCTTTCATTATTCCACGTTGACCAAACGCCTGCGTTGGGGTGAGGGTATATTCATTTTTTTCTCTCGTTTGGATTGCTCATTCATCTCGCGTCTTTTGTAACACTTCCTCCGAGTAAGAGGGCCGGAGCATATGTCTTTTATGCGACCGAAAGAAGTTCCCATTATCCAAAATATGTGGAGGTGAATATTGGTGTACGTTGGATTCTTAGAGGATATTAGACGTTTCTTCCGTTTCCTATCCCCATTGAGACGGACTTTTCGAGCGATGTTAGTGGCGATACCGGACTAGTTAATTCCATCTTTCCTTTGTCGTTTTTTTTTTGCGTTAAAAATAGTCTCTTTTTCCGTCTCCCCGCCGGTCTTTCCACTTTCCTCTCTGACTGTACCCGGCAAAAAAAATCGTTGATCTCGCAGTGTTAATTCCATTCCAGAATTATTATTGTTTCAGCCTTGACCGCGGTCATAAGCACATAGAGGCTGCGTTGTGATTGTTAATAGAATAGCGAATGCGAGCGAATTCGAACTGGCCGTTTTTTAACGAATTTTTTTCCGTGTCCATTTTTTTCTTTCGAGCAAGAACGCGCGCGCGCTTTCTTCTATTTTAATATCTCGTTATGGCTGCTCCGCCCACCACCATGTTCGTTAGTCCGCGATATTTTTTTTGACTAACCTTGTGGCGGTGAAATGGAAAACTACAAACAGGGAAGAGACGGGAAGAACTGAAGTTCGTATTTCAGGGTATATTTCAAATTTGTACTTGGCACAGTTAAAACCACATCCCTTAATTTTATAGTCCAGGAAAAAAAATCCCATCAGGAAATTAGTACTGGACTACTTGACCACTTTTGGGAAAACACGTTTAAAGCTTTGTTTTGTATATGTACAACCGCCGACATGTATTTACATATTTTTAAAAGCTGTATTTTCGATAAAGTATACTATCAAACTTCAACAAAATAAGAGACGACCAAAATGCTACCTCATATCAAACGTGAATCATGCCAGTATACATAGCCAACTTTCTTCATAGTCAGATAGATGAAACAGGTCAATACAAAGTTTGTGTCCATTCTGTGAGACAAAGTCTAGTTAAATCTACTGTTTTGAATAACTCTATTTAAAAAAATGACATAAGTGGAATTTTACATGTTCGTCACATGACATCATCTATTTTAGATACATTTCTATTGTCTGTTTTCACAAAATGACTCCACTGTATATTCATTCCTTTGATTAAATACAATAAATTTGATAATGAATCACTGACTTCCCCAAAAAAGAACGAAATCGCGTGATATTTGTCATCAAACTCATTGTTTATAAGCACGTGGCATCACCAGAGACGTAACAAATTGCAGAGCGTTTTCGATCACGTAACTGTACTTCAAATGCAAACAAATTTCAATAAGTTTTAAATGCAAATAATCGATCTATTTCCGGAAAATGATACAAAATATCATTTAAATGCAAATGTTGGAAACGTATTTTGAATAGTCAAATACACTATTCCTTTCAGAGACTTGTTTGCTAATAAAAAATTGTTTCCGATACGATTCATCCCTCTAGATACCGTCTGGGTATGGTTAAATGGGGTGCAGTTAAAAAACTTTAAAAAAATTTTTGACAAACTTTAACAAACTTTACTATAAAACGAAATAAAAGAAAAAAATAAAATAAAATAAAATGAAAGTCAGAGGTTTAATTGTTATTATTTTTCTCATATTTGTCGCTAATATATAGGTATTGGGGTCGATATTTTAAAGTTGAGTTAATAGCATTTCTAGACGTTTTGAGGTCCCTTGAGGCCAAAAAACATATTTTTGAAAAAATATATGTGTATTTGTATGAATTTTTACGTGTTTCAAAATGATTGTCATCTAGTCGGCTGTGAAATTCCCATGTAAAATAAAAAAACTCGCCTTGCGAAAATAGGAGTTTCTACTAGCTACACATAACCTCAAAATAACCTACTTAACATATTTTAACTTCTGATTTTTCTCTGTCAAAAGAAAACGAATTCTGAGTATTTGTCTATTTGTAGTATTTGTTTTGGCCCCCAAAAGGCCGTTAATTACCAGCAGTACTGATTGTCAGTTTCACAATAAATGTTCGAAGTGACACTTGTTGTCAGAATTAGTTAGGTTCAAATCAGTAGAGCGCGGCACATCAAAAATTACATGCACAGAAATTCCAACTTCAACTATACCCGAGTTTCGATTCATCCCGCGGTGAATTCCTAGAAGCCATTAATCCTCCGCGGAATGAAGAAGTGAGGGGAAAGTAGAAACAGGGGCGTGTATGTTTCATTTTGTCTTCGAAATATAAGTAATCAAAGTTATATCATTTAATGGAATGAAACAATGTTAGTTTGCAACTATGATATTGAAATAATTATAGCGCTATTACAGAAATCAGATGACTGGACGAAATATTGCCTAATGATAACGATAACTCATAAAAACGAATATCACACGTGTACAGACTAGCGCGTATTTCGCCTGGCACCGACACTGTTCATCCGACACGTGTACGTATTGTAAACCACTTTCTCCATATTGCCATTCTACGGGTTTCGACTTATGTTTTATAGAGCGGATTTTTAAATTTTGGCAACTCCGCTTCTCTCTGTCTCTCTCTTTACGTTGAAAATTTGTTAAAGCGGCGAATCGTTCGAAGTAGGGATGTGATTTTATGAGTTTTGCGTGTGCCACTCGCAACTTGTTGTAGCGATGAGTCACTCGTGAAGAAAAACGGATTTTGGTTAGATGACAATCATTTTGAAACACGTTGTATTTGTACTTACGTATATATTTATGTGTAGTATATGTATGTATGCCCGTGGCATGTTTTTCCAGGAAATTAAACGCCACAAACGGTTCCACCTTTGCATTTAGATCGTGCTACACCAGGACCCTTGTCATTTTTCAGTTTTTGAAAATTTTCTCAATTTTCAATACATACTTTGAAAACTTATTCTACTATCGAATATGCGTAATAAAGTTTAACGCCATTTTCGCCCAATTTTCTGTAATGGGCATTATTCACGTTATTTTTCGGTTTTTGACATTTTCTTGAAATCCACATGAAGTATTATTTTATCTACTTTGAGTTACTAATGATCTCATTATTACACCAAAAGTAGTGTAATAATATTCATATTATTACACTACTTTTGGTAACTTTTTGTTTTGCTAAATTCGTACGTCAGCCTGTCACGTAGACGTCAAGGTTAAATTATTAGTATTTTAATAAATTTTTCGAGCAACTTTACGTATTTCTGGTGGTGTACAGGTCAATTCTACATTTTTGTCTTCCATTTCGCTCACGTAAGTAAGTAGTTATTGAATTTGTCCTAGGATTACTAGATTTTCAAATTCAAATACATACGAAACGTCAATGTCAGTGACTTCAGTGTAACCAACCCACGCAAAATTCCCTAGTGTAATACGAAAACTTGAACAGCCGAAATTTAATGAAATAACAAGTCAAAGTAGATAAAATAGTATATTACACTCGTTTAATAAGACGTATTGTCACACTCGTTCTATTAAAGCACTCGTGTGACAATGCTTCGTCTTATTAAACTATTATAATAATATACTATTAATCTTAAATATTTATTTTACTATCGCATATCTATAACTAAAGTCCAGATGTTCAGGCACACAAAATTTTTAAAATAGGGAGTCATTTAGGCAAATAAAAATCATAAAAAAGGCATTTATTAAATAAAATACATATAAAAATAAGCTTATTAATAAAAAAATTATAGATATCGGACGAAATATGGCATTGTTGCAATTAATTACACTGTAAAATCATTATTATAAAGCCCTAATTGGAATTACAATTTATTACAACATGTTTTGCCAGTTTATTAAATGTAAAATTGTGTCTCCTGCTCGAAAATAAATATTTCAGTGTAGAAAAAGAACTTTCTACGGCAACTAATGCAATGGGAGCGTATTTAAAGCATTCCACAATTTTTGGTTCTAAATATATAATTAGAATGATTTAGTTTTTCGCCACTTAAAACTTACAAATTTTTTTAATCATTTATAAATCTTTATTTCTAGAAAATACATATTCATATTTTTTCTTTAATGAGGCAACTTTTATTTCCAGGAACACAGTTTATAGCGTTAATAGTATTATTTAGCTTTATCCAAGCATTCTGAAGTCAACAGAAACATTTTAGATTCTTGATTTTCTTCCAAAGATCCTACACTAACATTGGCCACGTGTCTAAAAAAATAAAACATGCGACCACGTAACTAAATAGGATTCATAACCTGTCAATATCGTCTGCTATTTCATCTATGGACACCCATATTTTCCTGTTCTTCACCGCTTGTTGAATTTCGTGCATTTTATCCTTGTCTAAATAATGTTTTCTTACTGTTGATTCACAGGGAACTTTTTCCTTTGGTATATTTTTCCAAACGGGTCCTTAACGAGTGATTTTGTAATTTCCATAGAGGGATTCCTGCTTCCACAAAGGCTTTGCATATGTCGTAGGAACACTCGTAGTGAGCAGAGTTGTTTTGATGCTCCACCCTTTGACGTCCTTACTTATTTGTTGTTTTGCCCCTCAACATGTTGATGTACAAAGTATTTTTTAGAATAGTTCACTGTTTTGTCCCACAACTTACAAAACAGTATTGATCCATCGCTACTGAATATATCACTATCGAATTTATTCACGGATTTTTTAAGCTTGCCTGTACTGTTTCGTCATTTTACAACCAAATCGGATAAGAACGATCTACTTATTTCAAGCGTTAAAATACTGACGACAAAACCCTACTAATAGGGGTTCAAAGCCAAATTAAAAATTTGGGATTTTCCATATTGTTTTCAATAGCGAATTCCAAAGAAAGATAGCAGTAAGCATAAAGATAGTCCTAATCAAATAACCCGGGATCGTTAACCTTGCAATAAAGTTAAAGTGCTAAGACTTAGACTAAGAACTAAGACTCACGTACTACGGGTCCACCACCAGGTAGTACAGGTACCTAGTTGTTTATTTCGTAGGTGTTTAAGTCATATTAAGTTTATTTTTATATAAAGTGTCGGAATGTACAATTTTACAAGTTGTGCACCGAAACCATCATGGCTATATAGGCATTTATACCCAAAATAGGCATTTATTTTAGAAAATTGCCAAAATAGGTATTTTTGGCATTTTAGGCATTATGTTTCAACATCCGGTCTTTATTTATAACCTAAGCTAAATATAAGAAAGTCGGATGGACATATCACCATTTTTATATGGAGAAAAAATTAGTGTGTGGAATGTGTGGAAAATCCGAATTTAGGCCACAAATGCTTACATCGCCCCCGTCATCTGCCTGCATCATCTGATTATAGTATCTGACGTGGTCGTCTAAATATAAGAGATTTCGTTATCTCCGAAACATTTTTTATTCGACACTGGATGTTTTGGTTGTATTGAGGTTATATGCACCATCATGTCCCTCATTTTTTATCAGTTGTCATCGTACTATCGATATTACACGCCGTCGAAAAAAAAATCGATACTCAGGTCTAATAATAAGCAACGTAAACAGATACCGCTATCTTAGACAAATACACGAAAAAGACATTTTCTCCTATTTGCCCGATGCGGAAAACTCGCCGGAAAGAAAGCCGCATGACGTACAATTCGCACACATATTACACACACACCATTATTAATAACCATTTAGCAGAACCTTGTAATGTCAGTGCAGGACAATGCACCAGGAAGAATTCCAAGGCCGACAGATTTGCAAATTAGTATACCCGATACCTGTTGTTGCCGTGCCAAGTTTAACTTTTTGCCTCTGTAGTGAACCGTTCGAATGTGAATGCACATTAAAACCACTATAATAGAAAAAAAGATTAGTGACTCATGTCGTTATAAATTAGCTGGGAGAATTTTTTCTGACGAGCGGGTCGATGGGCTTCACCATAAACCATATTTTGACAACTTAATTTGTGAATAATTACGTGTGGAAAAAATTGCGATGAAACATATCGGGTATTACCCCGGGAAATGATAGTTTACGAAATGGCCAGGACTTATAAAATGTAGCAGTTTCGATGTAAATTTAGATTAGTCAATTAAGTTATGTTACAAAACGTATTTAACTCACATATTTACCAGCTAATAGTAATTAATCACTTGTAATGAAACCGATGATTGGAATGCAGAACAGTAATTAATTCCACAGAAATGTAAAGATACCTGTTTATTCTACTTACATACACACAAACTTGCAATAACAACAATTTAGGAATTGTTTCAAGAAGTCCTTGGCCAAATTTTGAATGGAGATAATTGGAATATGTGGTAATTAATAAACGGATAGTATCGGCACCTTTAAAAGCCACCTGTCTATTTTTTATTTTCATTTCTAATTTGAATATTGAAAAAATTGATTTATGGTCTTACGCACACCTCTATTATCTATTTGTAAGACGCTGTTTTCACTTCCTTGAGCCTCGAGGTGTCGACTCCTCCTAGTGTGTTCCAATGAGAGTCATACTGAGCCCATACGAGGAAAATAGTTTGAAGTACGAATAAATTAATAACAAATACTTCCAAACACAAACAACAGGAATTTTCGTACAGACGTAGAGAATTTTTATAAGACTTCACAAAACTGGATAGAATTTTCTTGTAAATTAACTCAAAATCAAAACTGCGAATCCCCAGATAAAAATCATTACTACAGCCAGCAGAGTTCGAAACCAAATTTTTACCAAACATAAGGTCAAGTCTGAACCTTTGTCTGAAGTCTGTTTCCCTAAGTCCTGACCTGCTTGATTGTGAAATCTAGATATGCACACACGTTCACTGCCTTGCACTGCGTGCGTAGCTCGTTCTTGAGTCTTGAGTTTCACTGGTTTTTCGTTTACCGGAATGAAAATAAGAAAGCGCATTTGACACACATTCCGGACGAGAGATAGATAGGTAGATAGAGAGGAAGATACGGCGCAAAAAAACTGCGGGCGCAGCATTTAATCGCGTCCTGCGTTTCGTTTTCATGGGCAAAATAACCGCTGCGTGGGTAAAAGTTAAACTAAACTGTTACTTCCTCAAAGGTAGTAAACGATACGTGAGAAATATCTACCGTTGATTATTGTTGAACTTGTCGGATTAGCGTAAAATGTGAGGAATTAGGAGAACCAGATTTTAAACCTGAATATAAATTTGAATGCATCATTGATGAAGGTAATAACTTATAAATATGCAAAAAATATATAAATCCCGCGTTTTTCTCTGTTATTGACGTTTAAAGTTAAAAGTAATTGCAGTATATGCAATAATACAAAACGGTTAACATCATTTCTGGCGGTGCTATTCGACTGCCGTCCGCGGTCAGGTCTGTCCTAATCCCTTGCTTCAACTGCCGTCCGAAATTTTTAAATGGTTAAAGGGATTCTAATCCTATACTCAACTGCCGTCCGGCTCGATTTTACCTGGCCCTTATCATCAAATTAAACTTCATATTTTATTTTAATTTATTTTAATAATATAATGAAAACGCCCGTTATATTTTAAAATTAAATTGTCAGTGACAACGTGTATTATCCTTGCCCTCTCGCGAGCATATATATAAAAAGGCAATAAGGGATGGGCTGGAAATCCCGATGCCCGGAGTTCCCGATCCTCGGACGGCAGTTGAACCGAGGGATTAGTCGACCTCGCTAATCCTAAAGGGTCACGTTGACCGCGACGGCAGTCGATATGCGCCCCATTTCTGGATATAACTCCTTTTTGTACTCGTATGAGTTGTTTTTCGAAGGGTGTAAATATTCACAAAAGCTCCGAAAAACTATTTTGTGAAAGCAAAGATTTCTGATTTGTTTACACTGAAACTGAAAGTCTCTAGTATTCGTACCACTACTAATTTTAGAGCATTAGTGTCACTATTTTTCCACGAAACGTTCAAAAAGCTTCAAGTGATATTGAAAACCATTTAAAAGATTCGAATGGTCTAAAAATTCACAAAATACCTAAATTACCGTTTTGTACATGTGTGTCACTTTTTATAAGCACAATTTTTCATAGTGAAACTTTTCGTATTCATATCACTATTATTTTTAGGATTATTATTACTATTTTTGAACTGAATGGTCAACGTTTCAAATAATCCAATAGGTTAAGAAGATTAACTATTAAAAGATTTCATTAAAAACTGTTCAATTTACAAAAGCACCAATTATCGCTTGGCAAATTTGTAAAACTGTGAAAACAATAATTTCTTATTCTCTCATTTTGAAGCTGATATTCTCTTACTACTACTATTCATATCACTATTATTTTAAGCATCACTATCACTATTTTTAGACTAAACCGCAAAGCTTCAAATGATACAATGATTCAAAACTTCTGTAAAAAAGTCAAAGGCTGTAAAACTTCAATTTGTTCCGATTAACTAAATTTGTACAACCTTTTTGTAAGAACAATTATTTCTTATTCTCCGACATTTAAACCAAAACCATATTTCTAGTTTATAAAACTATTCTTATTAACGTTAGTCACACCATTTTTCAAATCAAAAATTTTCAAAAGCTCGGACTGATGCTTCCTAATTTGTGCAGCCTTTTGCAAGAACGATGGTTTCTGATTTTCTCATAGTGAAACTGAAACACTCTTTCTGATATTAATACTATTACTATCATTTTTGGCACTACATCATTTTTAATCTAAACGTTCAAAGCTTCAAATGATTTAATGGATTAAAAACCAATTATGTTTGGCAGTGATATCGCTATTTTTGGACTGAACGTTCAAAGCTTCAAACGTTTTAATGTACAAAAGACCATTTAAAAGGTTAGAATGATCTAAAGATTTGTGCAATCTTTTAAAAGAACAATTATTTCTTATTTTCTCTCATTAAAACTGAGGATCTAGTATTCTATCACTATTTTTTAGAACTGGTATCACTATACTGGGAGTAAACATTTAACGCTCCAAATGATTCAATGGGTTAAAAATTTAGATTTAAAAATTTGCATTTAAAGGATTCGAAGGGCGCAGAGATTGCACAAGCTTCAATTATCGTTTTGAAGATTTCTGCAACCTTTTGTAAAAACAATGATTTCTTATTCTCTCACACTGAAACCCTCTCTTTCTAGAACTAACATCACTATTGCTTTAAGCAGTAGTATCATCATTTATGGACTAAACGATCAAAGCTTCAAATGATTCAATGTATGAAAAGTCATTTAGGTAAAAAGTGTGTAAAAGGTGTAAAAACTCACAAAAGCTCCGAGTATCACTTGAGATAGGAGAACTATGAGAACAATGATTTCTTATTCGCTCACATTGAAACTGATACTCTCTAGCTCTAGCATTCGTGTCACTATTATTTTTCGCGATGGAATCGTTATTTTTTGACTAAATAACCCTATTACCTATACTAACTATTACCCAACAAGAAACCAAGGCAATGTAATGTGATGATTAAAGCTTCAAATAATTCAAGATATTAAGAACTATTTCAAAGATTGGAAGGGTGTCTCAAATACTCCGATTAACGCTTCGTAGATTCGTGCAACCTTTTATAAAAATAATGAAAATTGAAACTGTTTATGGTATTAGTATCGTATCACTATTATTTTTACTACTACTGGATCAAACGATCAAAGCTTGAATTGGTCCGATTGACTTCAAATAATTTAAAGCATAGAAGAAAGTTGTAAAGATTTACAAAAGCTGTGATTATCACTTTGTAAGAACAGTGATTTTTTCATTGCCTCACAATTAAACTAACACTCCCTGTTTAGTGTTAATATCACTGTTATTTTTTGCATCGATATCACTATTTTCCTACTAAACGTTAATACCTTCAAAATTAATGAATTGAAAACTTTTAAAAGATTTACAGATTGTATAGATCCTCAAAATCCTCAATTCGGACCTCTCTTCCTGAAACTCATTCTCTATTTTACTACTATTTCTAGAGTTAGTACTTTCTGGTATTCATGTCACTAGTGTTAAACTATGCGTTCAAAGCTTCCAATGATTCGAACTATTGAAAAGCATTTGACAGATTCGAAGATACGCAACTGTCCCAATTCATGCCTCGTAGATTTGTGGTATCTTTTGTGAAACCAACGATTTCTTATTGGCATACGGTGAAACAGAGATGCGATTTTTCTAGTATATTACTATTATTTCTAATGTTGGTATTGTCTGCTATCACTGTCACTAGTATTCCGGATTCTGGATGAATTGATGATGATGTACAGTGCGGCCGCATTTATTTGATATAATTTATTCATGGCAGTAAAACTTTAGGGCGTCTTAAATACTCGAGAAGTGCGACAAACTCGAGGAGATATGACGGTAACGGAATAATGCAGGGACGTATTATAGGTATCTACCAACATTCGTTTACTTCTCTCTGTCTATTTGTAGATACAATCCCAATACCTTTAAAATAATAGACCCCTATTAGTAAGTCCTTCCCTGTATTAGGTAGCCTTTCACCTGCCGATAGTCTATAGCGCCCATCGTTTTCACACCAATTCTAGAGTACTAAGCTCTTCAAAAATTTTACTACCATGAATAAATTATATCAATTAAATGCGGCTGCACTATACCTCTATTGGCTAAACCCAATTGGAATAAGTCGATTACCTAAAAAATGTAATAACGTCGAAGAGTGTAAAAGATCACTAAAGCCCAAATTAACGCTTCATATATTTGTCGAACATTGGTGTAAAAATAACTATTTCTTATTCTTTGGCACCGAAACTTTGGAGTAATTGTTCAAAGCTTCAAATATTCACTAAAAGTTGGAAGGGCGTATAGCTTCACAAAATCTCCAGTCTTACCTCTTATCTTTGTGAAATCCTTTGTGCAAACTATGATTTCTTATAAATACTGGAATTAGTGGCCTCATTCATTAGTTAGTACTTCATAGTACTTGTATGACTAGTGTTGGACTAAGCGTTTTCAACGATTTCTTAATCGCTTACACTGAAACAGAAACGCTAAGTATCACTGTTATTTCTAGCGTAAGTATCGTCCACTACATTTTATTGTCACTAGTATGTCGGATTCTAAATGAATTGTTGAATAAACTGTGATTCTTTTCAGTAATTTCCTCTCACTGAAACACTGTCTAATATTATAGCAATTGTCTTGGTTTGGGCTAAACTTTCATATTCATATTGAATTTGATTTAGCTCGGACTTAACCGTAACTTGATTTGGAGCTTCTATTGATTCGACGAAATCAACAATCATTTAATTTATTAGATAAATGAGATTTACAGAAACTCACATTTACAGGCTCGCCGATTCGTGAAAGTTTTTCTAAAGACGCCTTTACACTATGTGATTTTTCAGATGATTTTGTCATGTGATTTTATCATACGAAATTGGTATGAAATTATGATATCATGTGATTTTGGTAAGTTTACGTTTACACTATGTGACATATTCATACGATTTCAAATAAAATATTCAACATTTTGAGTTTGAGGTTATATTGTTATTCGTAATATTCGTATTGATGCTGATTAAAAGGTGTATTACAAAATGATTCTAGAGGATTTTATTGCTCGGAATCAAGATAACCAGATAACCACCATATATTATTATAACCTCAACTTAAAAGACTTATTAATGTGTCAAATTTGTCAAATGCCGATAACACAGTTTTCTGCATTATCGGCAATCACACCAAATATCATACAGAAATAAAAACAGTTCTATTTTATCAAACAACTTGTGACTAAATGTGATTTGGCTTGTGACAGACCTTGTGACTTATTCTGTATGATAAATCACATAGTGCAAATACTAAAAATTTAGTTGTGATGAAATCACATGACAAAATCATATGAAGAATCACATAGTGTAAAGGCGTCTTAAGAAAACTTTTTACTTATTCGCCCATCCCGAGGTCTATCTATATATCTACATCTCCGTAATCGTTTTCATAGATTGAAATCGCGAATTATGAATTTCATGTAAAATCATTAAATTTTCAATAGATTGCAGGTAATCATTAAACCTCGCCAGCGTGCAGGAATAAAAGGTTACGACTAATTTGTTCACAAGAAAGAGTAATAATTGAAACGTAATGACGCGTTTCCAACGCTTTTTGAATAATCTGTAAACGATAACTTTGGTGAATTCGTCGTAATAAAATAAGTTGTTATTCATTTTAATGAAAGTACATTTGATCTTATTTTATATATGCCTTAGTTTATCTGATATCAAACAAGACTAATAGTAAACAAAAACATTAAATATGAGTTGTATTTATTTATTTATTTACTGAAACGTAGAACGCTTAATCTCGATAAGTATTTTTAATTACTTTTAATAATCAACTTTTTTTTCACCGAAATATTCGTATCATAAATAAATTCACTGCATGTTTTAAACCGCAATTTAATACATATCTGACATTTTCATTGGAGTAATTAAATGAGAACTCCTGTTGAAACTTTTACGATTCTCGGGTACCTACGTACGTCACTGGTTGTCGATATGATATATTACCGAATTTGTATTCGCGTATTATCCTTGGGCTTTTCGGTCTTGGTCAAAATCTATTTTCGGTGAAACCGATATCACACGCGTAACATTGTTTTATCGCCGAAAAATTGCCTCGCTCATTATACTATTAAGAAAGGAAGTGTGCATCGTTTCATCGTTACCTACCTATAGAAATCTCGGGATTACCTCGGAGAGAATTTTACTCAGTCATTGTTTAGCGTTGGAAACGTGTCATTATCTGCTGTTTTACGGTCAATTTTCTCTGAGGTGGATTATTTTTACGAACTTGAACTGGTTATCTTATCGATCGAAGGTTTAGGCTTCCCTCGCTAATCTGCTGTTGGGGAAAATTACAGGGAGAAAAAACTAAAACTACCAGATTGGTCGGTGTTTTGGATGAACCAATAACAACGAGGACGCGCGTGTAAAATTGAGAAAATCAAAATGACCCTAACTTCATCCACAATGTCCCTGATAATATCGAGTGTCCCAAAAATTAACGTAAGATTGGATCTACTAGAAAACACAGTTTTTAATCTCCAGATTGTTATTTTTCATTGATTCATAAAGTACATAGGATAGGGTTATTTATGGAATAACACATCTCGGGGAAATGGCCTCCACGGCTTTGCAAATACGCACTCTTTTGTCAAAATTTTTTATAACCTTTCTGCATAATTGTGGCTGAATTTCGTTGATGCAGCCTTTAATTTCCTCTTGGAATGCTTTGGTGGTTGTGGACTTGTTGGCATAGATCTTCGACTTCAAATACCCATAAGAAGAAATCTAATGGTGTTAAATCACACGATCTGGGGGCCAATTGTGATCACCGAACCGAGAGAGTCCACGACCAGGAAATGTCTCATGCAGTAATTGAATTGTTTCACTGGCTGTATGGCATGTGGCACCGTCTTCTGTTGAAACCACATATTGGCCACATCGATAGCATCCAATTTCGGCAGAAAGAACTTGTTATCTTGTCACGATATCGAGCACCAGTAACAGTTACTGCTTGACCAGCCTCATTTTCAAAAAAAGTATGATCCAATGATGCCTCCAGCCAAAAATCCGTACCAAACAATGACACATTGTGGGTGCATTTGTTGTTCGAAAACACAAACATGCCAATTTTGGCGATTAACAAAGACATCGAGGTGAAAATAAGCTTCATCGCTTAGAAAATCAGCATCCACTTGTTGATGTTCAATAATCCATTCCACGAACTCTCTTCGCCGTTCATGGTTATTAGGATTCAGTTATTGTGTATATTACATTTTTTTAACCATGGAGACACAGATCTTTTGTGAGTATACGCTGTAGAGAGCTTGTTGAAATTTGCAATTCTTGTCCACGACGCTGAATTGATGTTCCTGAGGTTTCACCAACACTCTCACTCACTGCTTCGATATTGACATTTGAACGGCTTGTTTTTGGACGACCGGTGTGTTTAGCGTCTCCAACTGATCAAGTCTCCCTGAATTTTTCAATTAATCTTTTCACAGTTGACGAGGAAACACTATTTTGACCATATTTGTATAAAATTTTCGAACTGCGGCTGCCAGGCTTTCATTATTTTTGAAATATTGTTCAATAATGAAAACACGTTGTTGTAATAACGCATCATTTTTACTAACCCTAAACTCTCAGTGTTGTCAAATTGTTCTTTTTTGGTTGCCAACAATTTACTGCAAAATGGCGCCAAATTCAAATATTGCTTTAATTTTGGGACACCCTTTAGGACTGTTATAAGAAAATAGAAATAACGGACATCTTTGAATATATACACGTAACGCTTTGTCCTTCGAGATGTACTTTGGTCACTTTGTCGGTATTGTTACAATAAAACTGGTCGGAAAAGAAAAGGGGGATTACCTTAAATATGCATGTAATGCAAAGTACGCCCTGTATATTGTTATCCCGAAGCGACAATCCCGATAAAACAGGTTCCAGGATGAGGAAGTGAGAAAGGCCATTGTCACATTGCCGTTGTCAAAAAAATTGGGTTGTTATATTCGGGAACGTTTGGTAACGTATTTTGTTGGAAAAATGAGCAGAGAATCGGCCAAATGCAAGTTTTTAACATGACAGGCTGTATTAACGTGCACAGTTAAGTAAACCGTTACTATTTGTCCACTCCAAACAAGCGGTTTACATTAGATTCTCACTTTTCACTTCATTTTTAATGGCATCTGAATATCTTTGCATCTTAATCAGCGTCTTGCGTTAAAATATGAAAGTAGCATTCGATGTACCCGCAAGATACCTCCTCTCGCGGGCTATTAACACCAGGAAATTTATTTTTAAAATCTACAAAAGATTAACAGGATCTAGTTCAATGTACTAGAAGTTGTGAAAATAGATCGCCAGAATTCGCTTTTCTGTAATCAAAGTTCTGCGCTTGAGGTTTTTTGCAATATTTATATTAAGATTTTTTTCCCGTTTCGTTGGCTTCCTTCCAACGCCACAACCGAAAACGGGTACGTTTCACTTTTCCGAGGGTTTCGACCAAGAATAAAAATCCGAATCCACATAAATTGCGATTCTTAACCGAAGGCCACTTTCGAAATTCGAAAAACCTGCCTTCGTTTTCCCGTTTTTAATTAAAGTAATGAAGTTTTCCGTCGTAGGAAGTTCTGTTTTTCTTCGCTGAACGGTTTATCAGTCGGTTGCATTCGCAAGGCGGTTTTTCCTCTTTTCGTCGGTTTTATCCTTGGCCGGGTCTGACGCAGGAAGATTTCACTTTCTCGGGATGTTTCCTGCAGATGCTGCCAATTTGGACGGATAACAACGGGCGGGTATACCCTTTATTTACTGTTTATTCGAGGCGATTCCGGAGTGGGATAGAGGATTTTGAAAAGTGATTCATTGGGAGGTTTTAAGAAACGAAAGAAGTTAATAATTTTCGGCTTTGATATTTGGTGTAGTAGATTTAATAGCCAAGGGGAATTTTCATTGATCATTCATTCTAAGCAAAATAAATTGATATGCAATTATACCGTTTAATAAAAATATTTTTAATTGTCCATACACTGTAATATCTAATAACTTTTGACTGTCAAATCAAAAATGTATACAGAGTGTCTCACGAGGTTTTGGCCAGTCCATATATCTAAAGCTGTTGCATGAATGCTTTTGAAAATCGGCAATTGTAAGCATTCGAAAGCATCTCTAGCGTATCTCTGTATTGCTATATTGCTAAATATTTATTGTTGCTTTATTGTTAAAGGACACCCCGTATGCCATTAACATTTTAAGTACCTTTTTGACATCGATTAAATGATACAATATTTTCAGGTTTAAGTGTAAAACAGTGGATAATGTAATCACTAGTAAAAAGATTGATTAATTTAAATGTTTAAATATACAAATCATTACACAAAGTGTCCCTCATAAAAATCGAAAACCAAAATACGCCATTTTAATGAAACTTTCCTCTATATCAAAAATTGAAAAAATATCAGCAATGCTGTAACTTCAGCGAGTAAAATTAGGTGTAGTTTTAAGTGCACGGCGTATCATAAATCGCGAATGAATAAAGTACATTTAAACATCGTAGGGGGTTAATTGGGGTTGATCTACCTTTAACACATTACAGAACTTTTTATCTATCTGCTAATTTAAAGAATTTGTACTTTCACCTTATACAAAAATTCATTATAACTTTTTTTACTCTTGTTAAATTTTAAGAAAACGTGTGGTTTTCATGAAAAATTGGATCACCTGAAGCAAGGAATTAAAAAGTGTCGGCTGTAAAAATAACAAACTATCAATAAAAAGGTTTTTAAAAACGAAACCAAAGTTTCAATAAAAATGATTTAATGGGATGCGCAATTACCATAGTTTGTAATACACGATGTAAATAAACGTTATGAATTAGGTGAATTTAAAGAACTTGTTCACAATGATCGCCATTTTCTCGAAATAATAAATTTATTTTTCGCTGAAAATGAAGTCCAATCTTTCCAATACATTCTGATAAAATTGCATTTATCTGTGATACGAGCCCACAATTCTTCGATCGGGTTGTAACTGACTAACAACAAACATACTCCTTTATTGTTCTCCAAAGAAAATAGTTACATTTATTGAGGTCTGGTGATGGTGATTGTGATTGAATGGAAGTTTCAAAATTAATTTCTGCCTGAGGTGGAATAAGGCAGAATTTTTCTAAAGTAAACTGACAGAAAGTTCTGTAAAATGTAAAGATGGCTCACCTTAGATCAATCCTGTACAAAGTTGGAATTAAATTTTTCTCACACATTGATGCACGCAGTGTATTATTTTTTTAAAACTCCATTATTTTAGGTCCTCCTCTATACCAACAAGCTGTGGTGGTTCGTATGCTGAACACCCTGTATATTGCCAAACGAAATCAACCGAAAAGAATCTAACTAAATTAAACTTAAAATAGTACTTCAAATTTAAAAAATGTCATTCTTGCGAAGAAACCAAATAAAATAGTTTATTAAAAAATAACAAAGAAAAAATATAGTGATACATACACAAATTATCTTTTTATAGTGAAGAATCATGCAGTGCTTTTATTGTTGCAAAATATTTATTGATACATATTTAATACTATGTATTTTGTTTAATTAATATTTATGCTTCTTTATTACTGTATTGTTTATACATACTTTCCCATTTTCATAGTTTTTCATATATTTTAGATTTAATTGATATTGATTCTCATTGTAGATCTTATATAATATTATTACGTATGTTGATACTTAATTTTAATTTTGGAAATGATATTTCACCACTTGCAACTAATATTGGAAGAGTTACGGACTAAGGGTAACTAGAATATTAGGAATGATATCAAATAAATCATATTTAAATTGATAGGTCGTGACCCGTCCGGGCTTCACTCGCTCCTTATTCGAAAAATGGAATGAAATACAATGGAGTGAATGAATTTCGTTCATAATAATATTCCACGCAATAAATCAGCTTTTTGTATCCTACTAGGTGTCTGCCATTTGAGATTTTTTAAGACCTTTGACTGGGCCAAACTTTCAAGAGTATTATCGACGTTGACAATTTCCAAGATGAATATCACCTTGTGATATGTCACTATCACCCATTATAGCTGCTCCCTGTATCCACTGGAATTACCTCCTGTATCCACTAGGATGTCTGCCTGCTAGAAAATATAACAAATCAGTAGGTACTGAATGAACAAACATTGCAAAAAAGAAATGCCATATTTGAGCTTGTTTGAAATGTGGAACCAAAGCATTTTATCGTGGTGACCGCGAAACCCATTCAACCAATTAGTGCTACAAAGACTCACAAATTGCAATAGCGCATATGCTGTCTTACTACATGTTTTGAATGTCACGTGATAGAAAATATGAAGCAGCAAAAAGTTCTTTGATACCTAATGACGAAAGAATTCCTTTTGTTTAAATCACCCAGTTTCAAAATCTTAATACCTGGATTATCCTCTACGTATATATTTTTTAAAAGTATTTCTAAAGTCCTTAGCGATTTTTTCAAAGTCACCAAAGCAGATTTTATTTATTCTTGTTGCCCTAGAAAGAATTTTACAATGATGGTACACAATCGCTACGAGTTTGAAAAACTATCGGGTTTCTTTTAGCGCAAAAACTTCACCAAAGACAGGTTTTTCTATCCAAACTTAAATAATGAGAATATGTGATTTTTAAAAACGAAACTGAACCAGAGCTGCGGCTCATAATTTTGAAAGACGCCTAGCGAGCGACATGCGTGGTAAATATCGAAACGCAGTGTTTATTTATAAGGTTGGAACTCCCAAAAGTGCCAAAACCACCGCATCCTATGAAACTGGCGAATTATATACAGCGTAAAAATTGTTATTCAATGAATAGTTAAACAAGCATTTGTCATCCTTTAAAAAGCTACATTTCTGAGCTCTTTATGTTCACGATGACTAAATGGGACGATGTTTTAAACGGTTTACCCTACTTTTTCTCCCGTCTGCGACCTCAAAACTTCCCGGCCCGCCAAAACATCGGATTCAAATTCTTCCGCGACGATTTAAACGGCAATTAATCGTGGGGGTGTCGAGAACGGGGAAAAGTAAGGGGAAAAACGAAGGAAAGAGAAAAGAAGAAAATATCGGTTTTCTTTTGCGGCAGACGCCCGAGAGAGGAGATGCGGAAGTATTTGGGTTAGCACTTTGCATTTCCTGCGACCTGTTTCCTTACTTTTTTTCTCTCTTACGTCATAGCTTACATCTTCATCGTGTGGCCGATATGAAGATGTGAGCGCGCAGAACGCGCGCTTTTGTGTTCTTGTGTGAAGTACGCTCGAGATGGCGTCGTTGCCGCACGCTTCGACGGAAGTAGCGGGTTTAGGGAAACATGTGATTCGATACCGCGTGTAGGTGTATTTTTCTTGCATTTGTCCAACAGTTTTAATGTAGTTGACGCTAAAATATAAGAATGGTAATCGACACTTTAGAAACCGGAAAATTTTAGGTATCAATAGTAGATACTTATAAGTTATAACTTTATCTAAATGGGTTCGTTTATGAAAAGTAAAAGATTCTGAAAAAGATAGCAACTTGACAGAAATTGGCCAAAATGTCCCAAAGCAATTAGCAAAAGTATCCTTAAGGACCTGATGGTTTATGAAATTGTATCTTTAAATTTTTCTAAAAGGCAAAAATGTTATTTATTTAATCATGTCTTTTTATCATCAAATGTAAGACTGTAGAAGCTAAAGGACCGCCCCGTTGTTGCGCAGTGGACAAACGTAACCAAATATTATTACTATTACTTCCTCATTTGAAGTGGGACTTCATCGAGATACGAGCTATATAGGTACCTTTGGAGATAGATAGGTTGTCTTCGAGTTCGTTTAAAGGTGGAATTTACATCAAAAATCAGACATGAAACGCTAAACGATTAAATCACAGAAATTGTAATTAATTTTTTTTTTATTATCCCATATGTATACAATCTGCCCGTGGGCAAAAGTATGTGAACTATCTTCAAATTTAACATGTAGGTTCATACCCATTGACATTCACCTGTTTAACGTAAATGTTAAGATTAATAAACATGTCTTTTTAATTTATATACATTTCAGATTTGAATTAAGTGGTTTATGTCGTTTCAGTCTTCTTTGGTCTCTCTGTTCACTCAGGAGTTGTTCTGTCAGTTGATTTGGATGTATGGCGAGCTTGTTTTTATATTTAGCCTCATAGTTGGCTATCTCTTTCTTGACTGTTTGTATTTGTAGATCGTCGGATATTACTTTATTTGGTACAAACCAGGGAGCATCGGTAATCATTCGCAGGACTTTTGCTTGCCATCTTTCTAGGATCTCAATGTTTGAGTTTGCTGTGGACCCCCAGAGCTGTATCCCGTAGCTCCAGACAGGTTTCAAATTGCTTAATATACTCGCATTTTGTTTTCTAGCGACAGCTGTGAGTTTCGACCAATAAGCCAGTACATTTTTTGGACTTTATGTCTCAGTTGCTTTCTCTTAGTCCAGACGTGTGTCTTCCAAGTAAGTCCGCGATCCAAGTACATGTCTAGGTATTTTACAGATTCGGCCTGCGGTATTTGCTTCCCGTTTAGCGCTAGAGCCGGGCATGTTTTCCTTCGTAGCGTGAAGGTGACATGAGTAGATTTTTGTTCATTTACCTTAATACGCCACTTTCTGAGCCACTCTTGAATCACATTAAGGTTCTTTGGTACTTGAGCGGAGGCAATCACTGGATCTTTATGCGACGCCAAAATTGCCGTATCATCAGCAAAAGTTGATGTCTGGGTTTCGTTGTTTGTCGGCAGGTCGCACGTGTATAACAAGTAGAGTAGTGGCCCCAAGACGCTTCCTTGTGGAACCCCTGATCTAATCGGGTAAAGGCATGTTTGTTGCCCATGATGTCTTACCAGAAAATATCTGTCACTGAGATATGATTTCAGGATCTGGAACAAATTGGAAACTTCCTAATTTTGCAGAGTAGCCCTTTGTACCAGACTTTGTCAAACTCTTGTGAAACGTCTAGGAAAACAGCCGAACAGTAATTCTTACTTTCCAAATCATTATTTATTTTCCTGACTATTCTATGAGCTTGTTCGATAGTGGTGTGTCGTTCACGAAACCCAAATTGATGGTGAGGTAATATGTTTTTCAGTTCTGGGTGTATTCTTGTGGCAAAAAGCTTCTCCAGTAGTCTGGATAGTACTGGCAGTAAACTTATAGGCCGATATAAGGCAGAAATAGACGAGTCCTTTCCTGGTTTTTGTAGAAGTATAATTTGAGAGACCTTCCAGAACGATGGGAAGTAGCCAATTCTTATGGTTGCGTTGTAGATGATGGTCAAAAGTCTTATTACCTTTTCTGGCAATTCTTTTATTAAATTAATTCTTAATTAAATTCTTAAATTATAATTAATGTTAGTCACTTTATACTTTGATGAGTAGGACCAAATGCACCAATAAAATACTTTGGAAAACTGCAAGAACATGTTTCTTTTGTTACCGGTGTTAGTTTGCGCACTTTTTCTTAAGATATCTGATGAAATGAAAACAATTGAGAGTGGGGGTAGTTCGTCATTTTCAAGTATACTGGTAAAAAGGAGCCTAGGCCGAAAACCAGTGGCGTGGCATGGGTTTCAGCCACCCAGGGCGTAGGTTAAATTCGCCGCCCTCTTATTTAGGTCTTTAAATTCAAAGATTTATAAAATTCTCGAAAATTCTAAAGAGTTCCTTGTCAATCTATTGTGGTACAGTGTATAATAAAGAATGTATCTATGTATGTACGTATGTCTTACAATGTAAGACAAGTAATAAACACATTGGTTAAAAAAGTCCTTCCAGGTATACTATTTATTAATATACAGGATGTTTCAATACTACACCGATAAAATTTAATAGGTGCTTCTCTAATGAGAAATAGATAAAAAGTTACTATAAATGTAGGTTTCAAATAGTTTTGTTTCCGAAGTGGCGAATTAAATTTTTAGGTTTCTTGCGTTTTACTCAAGAGAACTTCTTTATATTTATATAAAATTGTGTAACAATTGCAACGTCTCACAAAATAGTAGTAGAGTCTTATAGAGTTTTATAGATTTTTCTTTTAAATAATTTATCGATTTTGACATGTCAAAATTCGTTTTATAGTTATCATAAATATCTATATCTTTAATACGTTACTTTCTTTGCCTTGGTCAATAGCCTTTATGCCATCGGCGAAAAACTTTTTTTTGGTACCTAAACCAAATTAAATAAAGAACACCATGTGAGCTAAGCGTTACATTTTTGTTTATAGCACTTCAATAGGTTAGTATTATCCATAAAGCCAATAACATTATCCCTAGGTTGTAGTCGTGCAGAAGAGCCATGATTTTCGTGTAAGATTACCTAGACTATGTTCATTTCAATTGGGCTGAATTGTATGTGCCACAAAATTATAAAAAGAAATGGTTCAGATATTTTGTTCAGATTACAAGTTATTATTAATAGTTATTGTTAAATTTTGTCGCCCGGGCCCCGCTACGCTACGCCACTGCCGAAAACACAATTATAATAGATGAGTTTGAGGAGAGTGTTCTGAGACGGAGTACAATTAACTGTACAGTACATAACGAAATGATCCCTGTCGTCTCTCGTATTCACAAGAAACTCCAGGTGGACATTAGTTACACTGATTTAACAGAAAGTGTAAAGAAAATTATGTACAAATTTGAGTTTAAATGGATGAAAACCGTAGCGAACCGTAGAGTATTAAAAAAAACCTGACATTCAACAAAAAAGAACAAACTTTTTAGAACTGTAACATGTAAAACGAAGATTGGCATATAGTTTATATGGGTGAAACCTACATACTGTAACGAGAAATGTAAACAGCAGAGCGAAATGTGTTTACTCTTATCGGACCTCGGCGGCTTACCTCAAAGGAACGGCGCTACGCTTAAGAGCCTGCCGCCAACATCTTATTACAGAAGGAATCATTCCCGACCTCTCTAGACCTTTCTGCATAAAGAAGAACGTTCGAGTTATTTCAGGAACTATCGCGAACACAATTGAGATGTATATAAGCGGGCTTGCGGTCGGAGATGAGATTAGACGTGAAGCGCGACATAGTAAACAAGCGAAAACCGGACCAGTAAAAATAAATTACATTTAAGAGTGATATAAATTAATTAGTTAGGAAGTAGTTAAGTGTGTTATATAAATTAGTTCAGTAATAGTCTAAGATAAATTAAGTATAGTGTGTAGTGAATAATTAGGATAGTTATATTAGAGTCGGCGACTCCCAATAATAATAGTGAAAGTAAATATCTCGAAACTATTCATTATTTCTGTATCTCGTCGCATATTATTGGTGGGTATAGAAATTCAGTGTTTTAATTTATCGAGCCAAGAACAAAAATACAATATCGCAATATAAATAATACTTAAAACAATGCAGATTTTATGTAACGAATGTTGCTAATTATCATAAGGACTGACCAATGCGGACTTAATTTCTAGGAAGTATAAAAACATAACATGTTAAATATAATATTTTGTGACTACGTTTAAATAAGCAACAACTATTCATGTACATATTAATTTCTATGAGATTGTTTTATCCAAGCAAATACATTTATCCATGATTGCATCTCTGGCATCGTATGACTTGCCAATATCGGTGAAATGAGTTACATATTTCATATTTGTTTCTTCCACGTTCTGTTTTGAGCCAACTTTCATATTTCTCGTCTTTCCGATGCCTTAGTCGTTTCAAGTAGTTTTCGTATTATCACTTCTATTTTTTCCTGATGATACTTTACCTTTATGGACCCTTTTAAGCAATCTTTCGTCTGCCATTATGTGTCCTAATCACTTTGTTGTCTTTGAATTTCTTAGTATTGGTGTTGTTTTTAGTTTTAGTCTATATAGTTTATTTCAAATCTTGGACTTTGTATATATTCCTCATGAGAACATTCTTCCACATGGTTTACAATTTTTTTAACTTCCTCTGTTTTGCCTTTTTTGATTATTTTTCTATTATTGAAAAATGTGGAAGGTGTTGATGCCCTCCCGACTTTCACGCTCAATACTTCTTTTTCTCGTCGTCTTATTTTTTATATATTTTTATCTAAATCTTATCTTAATTTCATAATTAAAATAATAATTTAACTATTGGTTTTGTTAATTCGCTTTGCTCTCATGGTCTTCGTTTTGTTCATATTTACATTCAGATTACCTTGTTTATTTTTATATTCAACATACTCGCATTTTGTAAGTTTTTTCTCTATTTTACGCTTGATCGACCTTTTTAAACTTAAAATTTTCAATACTGTCAGTTTTACTTGATTTTTTGTTGGTAAAAATTTTGTCGCGGGCCGGCATTTTTCCCGCTAAAATACGTGACTAGTTTCTGGTTTTGTGCCCCGACATTAATTCCCAATTTCGCCGGAAAATTGGCCCTAACTTAACTGACTAACAGCCGGTCGGAGAGCTGTAATTGGAACGATCCGTCTGAGGTGACATTTAATCAGGAGTTACAGAGTATCAGCTGCACCATTTTTGCGAATAAATCTGTTCATAATTTACAATGTTTGCCCCGTTTGAAAATCAGTCGGCTTACATCATTTTTCAAGTTTGAAATATTTTTCTATTTTTTTTGTCCTGCGATTTGATGTATATCAAAAAGATATCGCGTTTCATCTTTACACTTAGATAAAACGTACAACTCGCCTTATCGCTTTCGTATCAGTTCGAATCTTTCAGAATATTAAGTAGGAAAGAAAATGTTTGTCGTGAAAATATACTTTGAGTTTCGGCGTCGAAAAGTATATGTATGGAATAAATATTGTTTCCGGAAATAAATAAATAAAAGTGTTTCTAAATTATATTTATTATTAAGTGTGAGGGTTTAACCAACACTAGCAAATCTACTTTTAATTGATGCGTGATGAAACATTGTTTATTTAAATTTGGAATCATATCTAATTTGACCATCTCCTGCTGACCTTAAATAATTAAATTACTGGCAATTAAAATAAATAATACAATGAAACTATTTGTAAACAACATCTAAAGTGAACTGATGTCATGTATTTTGTTATTTTCTTTTGAATCCATAAATCTTCCCGAATAAGCACGTTCTTCAAAACGTATTTATTGCGATAAAACGCCCCACTCGAGATGTGAAACGTTTGCACTTTTTTTAACAAACAACAATTAAAAACAACTTATCGCGTTTTGAGTTTTGATTATCAATTTTACATATTACTCCATTGACTTTGACGGGTGAACCCTAAACACTCCCGAATTATTTAAATTGTGTGAACTCTGTAGAAATTATGTAAATGATCTCTTATGAACCCTGTAAAAATCGTTAACCAAAATTCTTTGCTACTTTCATTTTATCGTGAACCGAAGTACTATTCTAATTGAAGAGATACAGCTAAAAATTTTTAGATTTTTATCTTTGATTGTCATAATCAGACAAAACCACTCTCTTTTGGAAATAAATTATCAGTCGAATTGTGTTTCTGATCTTGCTTAAAAAGTCAAATTTTGTGATTAGTTTCATTACTTCAACTATCTTAAAGCTTCGATGACTTTATTGTACACACGTTGCAGTGTTTTACAATTAGAACCAATTTACAGTGATCACTTTTTTTTATAAGTAAATTACTTACCCTTCTCTTCTCCTCATTATTACATTTAAACGCCTTGTTAATCTGGGAATTGTATCTTTAACAATGTTCTGAAAGGTACTGTTCTATTATTGCAATTAGTGCAGCCATAAGATGATTGAAGTTAGCAGGTGTGGACCTTTGTTCTGTGAATCCTTTGTTAACATAGATGTTTTATTGGATTTATATTCGGACTATGAGGCGGCTCTGCCATTAATAGAATATTCACAGTATGTTCATATTTACTACATTTATTAATGTCAAGGTATGACTCACGTTTTAAGAGAAACTATTTTATTTATTGGCTGCTGGTCAACATTTTTTCACCCATTAAACAATGATATCGTGTGTGATTAGCATCATAACACAATTAAGTTAAAATTTTGGTGGTAACGTTTTTAACCTCATTTCAAAGTCTATGACAATCACCAAGTGAACAATTAGACACGTTAATAAAAGACCCTCTGGTACCTATCGATTTTCTAACCCATACTGTACTAACCAATACTGTAATATTGTGACCCATTTTCTTCTTCCTCCGGGTTGCAATACCAAATCTGTTTCCTGTTGTCCACACATGTTGCAACCATGGGACTCTTCGTATTTTATTCTTTTAACACATTTTCCTTCCATTTCATGTAGTAGTTATTTTGTAGTTCTACTCATATTATTGTATTGATCAATTTTTTTGTAAGTCCAAATGTTACTTTCATTGTTTTCCTCTCCTATATTCTTTAGTTTTCCTCTTGCGTTTTGGTCCTTGTAATGGTGATTGCTGGATACATCATTGTTGGATGTTACCATCAAAAAAGGTCTTAACAAGGTCTTAATAAATCTAATAAAATTAATTTAAATTTAAACTTAATAAACAATAAAAAGATCTTAATAAGACCTTTTTTGCAATGATGTTAGTCAGAAAACAATGAAAATACGATAATTGCAGGGGCACCTTGTAAAAGAACAAGAGTTGTTCTATCAAAGTAGACTGAAAAAAGGTAAAAAATATTTTTTTCATTTCAATATCTTTTTACAAAATTGCTATATTTTTTAACTTATAACATTTGTTCTACTTCTAGCAGATATAATGTTTTTTTATCTCCGAGCAATGGAAAAAAGTTATTCTAAATGCTTGTAAGTTAAAAATGATAGTATTTTTGGGGAAAAAAATGCCATAGAAAATTGAAAAAAGTGTTGCTATGAGGAAAAGTGTTGCTAACAAGAAAACTATCACATTTCTTCGCGATTTTTAATTAAACTAAGTGCTTGATTTCCATTAGGTATATGAAAAAATTGCATGTTATACACGTTAGAAAAGTGATTTTTCCATGCTCACGTCAGTTTAATGGACTCGCACTTACACTCGCTGGAAAAATCTTACTTTTCTTAACTTGTAAAACAATGTACTATTTTTTCAACTTTTTTGGTTTACTTTTACAGGACAAATCTTCCACTTTCACAGGGTGTCCGTACTTCATTATCGCATCTTCATCATTTTCTGAATAATGTCATTGCAGGAAAGTTCTCTGGGATAAACAAATGCGATAAAATTTTTATGATTTATTAAACGCCACTAGTTATTTATCACTCAATAACAAAGTTCTAATTTGAAGCTTACCATATTTATCAATAATTGACTGTTAACCTTATTTTGCAGTTTTTCTAAGCAACAAATAAATTTATCAACAATAAAAAAACGACGTTTTAAAGTTTTTTGATTGTTTTAAAAATGGTTACTTCAATTTTTTTTATTAAATACTTTTTTAGTGGTAAGCAAAAAGGAAAAGAATATGCCTTTTTGACCGTTAATTGTTAATAACTAAGAAACGCCGTCATTTCGTAGGTTCATGTTTCCTAAGCAACTTGTCATGTACTATTTGGACGATTTTTTTGCTTATTTTCCTGGTGTTGTATCAATACAGAAGCATAAAACATCTCTGGTAGGATTCTTTTGGGTGATACATTGAATCGATACCCAAGAAACTTGGTAATCGTAGTTGAGTATGTATGTTTGGTGAATTGGTGAAAGAAGCTAAGTTGGATTGAGAAGTAATTATCAGTAGGAGATCATTTTATTATAACAAGTAAAGATCTTTATTGCGTAAAAAATATTTATTATGCCTCTTTCACAGTCCCTTCCTGCTCTGACATAATAAACATTAGTGACGTTAGTGACGGAACATTAGTAGAATTAATGAGTGTGTATTAATCAATGTAGCTACAAAAATGTTGATATTTGGTTGTGAAAATAATTGAAATTTTTACGTAATGCAAGTTTTCACATTTCAGAAAATAGTTAGTACATGCAAATCTCTCCATACATAATAATATAAAAAAATGAATGAATTAATTAATGAAAATTCAAGATTTGATCACCAATATCTGAATCGACAAATTTGCTGGATAGACGTCAAAATCCAACATATCGTTATAAATACGAGATATAAAAAATATTTTAAATAAATACCGAGTTCCGATATTATAATATATTATATTAATGACAAGTTAACAACTAATCAGCTAAAAATGGAAGCGTTTCTGAGTTGATAACATTTGCGGTCGTAATGCCCACCTTTTATTAAAACAATTATAAAGGTTTTAAGCAAACTTATCATTACATATATGATTATAACTCATTTATTAATTTCCGTTCATTGCTTTAAGAACGCCTCTGGTTACCGGCGAAATAATCGTTTTATTACTCCACGGGTTATTTTGACAGACGTATTTTGTCCGGCCATATTATATGAGAAAGTCTTATATACAACCATACAATGTTTTACACATCTCCAGTTTCTTTTTATTATTATTGGGTGATGCCTTGTTTGAATCAGTGCCTAAGAAACTTGGTAGTCGGAATTGAGTATTTATGTTTGGTGAATTAGTGAAAGTACGATTGAGAATTGCCAATCGAAGAAGGTGCAGGGATCCATTTAGGAGGTAGTTAACGTAATGTTCCATTTTGTTTGGGAGTTTTACAAAATAAATAAATAGCGATGCGTAAGGTGCGTTCATTCTGATCGGTTTATTTTAGGATGAGTTCGCTTAAGAGCTGCGCCTAGGCGCGCATCTCGACCTTTTCTACGTCCTCAGGTTGTGGTCTTCTGCATAGCATAGCAACCACGTGTTTCCACGCCCGACCCGACGATGAATCGTAGTCAATTCGAATCTTTTCGCCTTCCGGTCCACATAATTTTCCGCGTGCGTGCGTGCGTGCGTGAGTGCGTTCCGGCGGCGGCAACGTCGCCTCGATGCAGCGCTGGGCTGGATACCACTTTCAATTCTTACAATCAAACAATCGAACGCGAAATTTCCCGATAGCAAAGCAAGCAGGCAGGCAGGCAGGCAAGCAGCAGCGCCCGCTGCGTGTGTAGTGCGTGTATGTGTGTGCGCGCGTGTGTTTATTGCATTCCGGATTTCGGTGCGTGCCGAGAGAGAGAGAGAGAGAAGAAAATAGTGCGTGAGGAGTGTGCGATCGAGTGCGCTGTGCGTGGTGTGTGCGTATGTATGTGTGTTCCGCCGAAATTCGCCGTTCCGTGTGTGCTGCTGCCGCTGCGGTGTCGTATGTATCCGTGCACCGTGTAAATGCCTGATACACGCGGTGCGAGATGGCCTAAACACGTCCCTGCCGGTACGGAATCGCCTCCTGCTGCGGACTGCCAGGAAAATACCTCTTCTCTCTCGCGCGCGCCCCTACACGTTCGCGCTTCCTGAAGTAAGTGTGCCTTCTTGCTCCTTATTTTTGTTTTCTTTTTTTTTTTTCGCGTAAAAAGAGTTAACCAAGGTTACGATACGATACAAAGATACGTTCCGTGTGTTGCGCATGGCATGGCCTTTACAGCAAGGCCATAAGAAGTGCGTACGGTGATTAGGCACGAGTGGGGTCAGGACCGGACCGAGATTGCGTACGAATCGCGGCCGAAGATGCGTTTCGAAAGAGAAACATCGACGGCGGTGAACGCACATGGTTCCGATCTGCTTACCAACGACGCTCCCAAACCTCGTTCCAATCGTAGGTACCTTCTCTTGAGAAATCGTCGCGCCGGTACCAGTTTTATCAAGTCGTTTGGACCACGTGAACATTTTTCAGTTGCTTCGACCCTTGCACTTCCCTACTCTTTCCCCACTTTTTCTTGATTTTCACACTTTCTACACTTCGTTCATTCTACTGAGACACTAACTGACTAAAACTGTACCATTGCAACCCTTTTAGGAGTTCAGATTCATTCATACTACCTACCATATGATCTGAAATCGTCACAGTTTTCAATTTTGCTTTGAATTATTGAATATAACTTAAATTTCCATTCTAATTCCACACTTCATCTTACACACTCATCTTAATAATCGTTAATTTATTAATACCGCTTAAAGATTTTTCAATACTTGTATTAAGATCCTGGTGCTGATTGGGATTGTGGTCTGTGAACATTGCATGTTCCAAGATAAGTTTATTGTACCAACGTTTTATCATCTTTATTAATCTTGTTTTGAAAGATTTGCTTCAGTTAAGTGATTGTATAATATAAAGATAGCGGTCTCCAAATCTATTGTGCCAACTGTCTATTACGTTTTTCACTTTTTTCACTTTTCACTTTTCTAATCACTTTTTGGTTGCCATCCTTTATGACATGTATTCTGGATTGAAATGCGCTAAACCAACACACAGGTTTTTACAGGTTTTTTGATATGTATATCTCCATGGTTATTAACAAATGGCATAACAAGTTCAATCTTAATATTTCATCTAATCTGTAAGGTACCTATAATTTTCCCTGAAATACTTCCTGAAAGTATTTCACTTATTTTCAAGTCAGGTAAGGGTACTTCGCTCGTATGATTTTTCGATTATCTAGGTTGTATCCACGTTACCTCATTACGAATTATATCACATTTATCGAATCTACCATTTAATTATCTAAAACATTTTTCTTGAAATACTTCTTGAAAAATAAGCTCTAAGGACACTTCACTCTCGTAACTTTTTTCATAAATTTCATATTCCGTTTTTATGTACCTAATTAATTAGAAACTTGAATCTTTGAATGTAATGCTCGGCCTTTGATAGTCATACCAAAAAAATCATTTAATCATATTTTGTTTATGATTATAGAAAAACTCTTTATTTTCTCTCTTTCTGAGTAAAAAAAGGCGTTTATTATACAAAGTGTTATCGATTTCCCAATCTTGTTTTGAAAAATTTGCTTTAGTTGAGTGATTGTATAATATAAAGATAGCGGTCTCCAAATCTATTGTGCCAACTGTCTACTACGTTTTTCACTATCTAACCATATATTTACATTATCTATACACTAAACTCAACCACTTTTTGGTTGCCATCCTTTATGACTATGACATGTATTCTGGATTGAAATGCGCTAAACTAACACACGTTTTTACAGGTTTTTTGATACTTAGACCTCTATAATCACTGACAAATCCCATGACAAGTATAATCTTAGTATTTAATTGAATCTGTCAGGTCCTTACAACTTTTCCCTGAAATACTTCAGTGAGTATTTAATTTATTTTCAAGTAAGGTAAGGGTACTATACTCGTGTGACTTTTCGATTATCCAGGTTTTATCCACGTCGCCTCATGAAAAGTTATATCACATTTGTCGAATCTACCAAGTACATAGTTATCTAAAACATTTTTATTGAAATACTTCTTAAGAAATAAACTGGAAGGACGTTTCACTTTCATAACTTTTTCCAAAAATTTCACATTGCGTTTTTATTAACCTAATTAATTGGATATTTTACTGAAATACTCGGACTTTGATAGTCATACCAAAAATAACCAAATAACTATAATAACTATAATAAAATAACAAATAAACCAATATAACTTAATCATATTTTGTTTGTGATTCCAGAGAAACTCTACATTATCTCTCTTTTCTGAGTAAAAAAGGCATTTGTTATACAAAGTTTTATCGATTTTTCAATCTTGTTTTGAAAAATTTGCTTCAGTTAAGTGATTGTTTAATATAAAGATAGCGGTCTCCAAATCTATTGTGCCAACCGTCTATTACGTTTTTCACTATCTAACCACATATTTACAGATTAATCACTAAGCTCAACCACTTACGCCTATGAACCATATTTTATGACATGTATTCTGGATTTAAATGCGCTAAACCAACACGTTTTTACAGGTTTTTATTATTTATGCCTCTACGATCATTGACAAATGCCATAACAAGTATAATCTTAATATTTAATCTAATCTGTAAGGTATCTACAACTTTTCCCTGAAATACTTCCTGAAAGTATTTCACTTATTTTCAAGTAAGGTAAGGGTACTTAATTGGTATGATTTTTTCGAATATCCAGGTTCCATTAAAAATTATAGGTATCACATTTGTAGAGTCTATCAAGTAGTTACCTAATTTTTTTTAAATACTTTTAAAAAACAAGTTTTATGGCTTAGGCCACTTTACTTGCGTTCCATAAACTGCCCTAGTAACATTGCGTTTTATCGGTTAAATCAATTATAGATATTTAACTAAGATGCTCGTCCTTTTTCATAGCCATATCAAAAAACATTTTAATCATAGTTTGTTTATGGTAGCAGAAACACTTTGTTGTTTGCTCTCTTGTGTGGAGTAAGAAATGCGTTAATTACTGGAATATTACATCCGTAAGAATTGTACGCAGGTGATGAAATAAAAGGGTTTAGTTTTAAACTGTGCCAACTCCAAAAATACACTAATTCACTGCACTAAATCGCCACTTTCGTTTCCAAAAATTAAAATGGTATCTAATCTATACGACCTTTGCTTTGTATAATAGGTACTTTGTAAAGCATAGTAAACATTAGTTCTTTACAATAGCTTGACATATTTCTTCCCCTATTTATTTTTTCCTCGACTTTTCCATGCTTACTTTCATTTTTGGCTTTTCTCATCCAATATTTTTACCATTTGGTCCTTAGTCATTCTGTAATACCTACTCCAGTAGCCCGCATTTCTCTGGAAACTTTCTAAAATAGGCGCAGTAGAACGTGCAACTAATTGCAGCAAGACATTGCAAGTGAGGTTAAGTGCAAGTCTATTACATGAACTGATCAGCTGGTCTTCAACTGCGCATGTCTTTGGGCAATTTGTATTGCGTTCTGCATGGAATTGCATCGAATAGCACCACTGAAATGCGCCCTCAAGTCTTTGTCTCTGCCACTTTGTTTTGTCCCTTCGGGGATTATTACTCAGCCATTGATCTAACTATTTAACCTTAATTCTATAATTGTGTTTGTTTCTTTCCCACATATCTTGCTTTATCCTGCATGCAACAACTTAAAGAATTCTGTGCCATTTCAATGGAAGAAACATGAAGTAATTTACTTTTCACGTTGTGTTACTTCAATTTTCCTTGTTATATCGATTACTGCCCTGTTTTCAATATCGGTGTATGTAGATTTAGTTACATTATTACTCAGGCAGTCTTCATTTACGACATTCATCTTGTATTTGATTTCTTTTGAATGATATTATAATTAATACCAATTTACAATTTCAGTTATAAAATAAACAACATTACTACCAATAGCTATTTTTATTTTTTGTTCTATATTATGATGAATGTGATTATTATTATTAGTATTAATACTATTATTACTACTATGTACGTTCTATTAGTACTATGTATTATATATTATACTACTAATAGTATTTCTTACATGTAGACATACTTATATTAGTCTAATGTGTGTGCTATTAAAAATTAACTTAGAGTAAGTAGTTTAGCTCTTAGCTTCTCACTCTCCCTTAGTTATGAACTGCCCAAAACCTCCTTTTTTACTTTAATCTGAATTCTGCCTATCATGTTTAGACAGTGTGTACTAAGAATAGTTTAAGATTCTCTCATCACAAATCAACATATATTGCAATGTTTATGGTTGGCAACTTATAAAAGTCATTGCATCATCAACGAATTACTACCTAATCAGTTTGAGCGTATATTAAAGCTATATCAAGCTATATCTACCGGATACATCAATCGAAGCAAGTATAGTTTTTGGATCCAATAATACGCACCTGCTTGATTAAATGTGTTTTATTTTTGTAAATAGTTTCAGCATATAAATATTCGTATTTGTATATCGCATCGACTATCTATGAGGATAACTGTACTGACGAAACCTCGCCAGATGCCACAGTACAGGTGGCGTGAACTGTACTACAAATTGTTACGTACTATTATTGTTTTCTGATCGATTTGGAGATGTCAAGTTAAAAAAATATCTTACTTATCGCTTTTCATTCTTGATTCCAATATCAATTAGATACATCAGGGCATGGCCATCTGCGAGTGAAGGTTGCCAATGAACTATTGGAAAATAAACTAATTGAAGTATTTTAGCTGATAAGGAAACACTGCAATATGTACCGTGTTTAAATTTTGTTAAGGTGAATTTTGGATATTTTGTTTTAAGATATTAGGTATTAGCACCAGGAACACATTTAAAATGCGACAAGACGTGGTTTTTATGCTTTATTTGTTCCTGATGCATATTTTGATCCAATATTTCTATGAAATTCTTGTTGGTGAATCTGTACATAGGTAACGATCCTAATTTTTTTAAGCTACATAACCTTTAATCGTGTATTTATTGAGTTTTAAAAACTCGGGGGAGCATAGTTTATGTATTTTTCGATGCTCTTTACGACGCTGCAGTTAGATTCCTTTGAGGGCAACCGATTGTTGGATTGAATAAAATCGATAAATCCCTTGCGGATACAGCATGTGTATGAATGAAATATGTTTTTAATTTTTAACACTGCTTAACGTCACAGATTTTTAATTCATCAAACACTTAACATAGTACAAAAATAAACACCTGAAGTAAGATTTAATTTCACTATCAGCACATCTTGAAATTTTATCTAGGTACCTAAAATAACACGTATAAATTCATCATCATTTAGCAACCATTTATCAGGAAAAAACCTTCACAAACATTAGATAAAACGTTTTCATTCTACTTACTATTACATTAAGTTTAAAGTGAAATAAAAATGATAAGGGTATCATGATTAATTACCACGAGCTACAAAATAAAATTTAAGAATTACTTTCCTGCGGAATGTTTACTATTTTTACACATTTTTCGAGAGAAGACCTGTTCATTCTTAATTAATTGCCTCAAAGGTCAAGGCGATCATTAGATATCCCAATCTGGTTCCTGAATCGACGAATTCATTCAGAATAATTTTGATTGTGAAATATGAATATGCCATTTAGAGAAAATCGTACTACATTCAATAATATTTAATATCACTGGTAACAATATAAGTTTTATAACATATTCCAAGTTTGAACTAAATATATGTGTGTATGCAGTAAATTGTAATTACGTACATATACTACACTTATGTACCTTGAACAGGTACCTAGGTTTGATATAAAAACATTAAACTATTCAAAAGTATTATCGAACGCAGCATGTATGTAATTATCAAACATTACGGTTTCAGAGTTAATAGCGCTTTCAGAGCTAATAAAACAATTATTACCTTGGTAGCGTTTAATTAATTGTTTGTTCATCATTTGCTATTACAAGCTCATAAATATAAATAGCAATCGATATACAGGTTTTGAACTGCACAGATCAAATCTCAATTCCCAGAATATCGTTGTTTGAAACGTTTTATCTAATTCCACTCAAATAACGAACATGGAAACCGTCACCTCCATCTTCATTGTTTGGGAATTCCGCGGAACTATTAAATCGGCTTAAAAATAGGCCTTCGAGTGTAATTACGTCACCACAAAAATTATCCTCTAAATCTACATAAAGCAGGTGAAACTCGAGCCAATCTAATGCAATTAGCATTTTTCAAGCGGCTCGAGATGTTAGATTTATCGCACATTTTTATAAACCGCCAATAAATCTTGGAATGACGAAATTTTCAATTAAGGCCGAAAGGTGCACTTATAGGAAATTTATATTAGAGCGGATGCAGATGTTCGATGGGAAGACTATTGGGACACTTGTGGCTCGTGAAATATATCCATGGTAGAAATGTTTTATGGATCAAGTGACATATTTTATGGGATTATTTTTGTAAAAGAGGTCGTTCATTTTGATCAATTATGATCTGCTCGGAATACGACGGTCCGTCAAATTAATTTTTTTCGTCGCAAATTTGTTAGTTTTAGATTAAAATTTTTGGGAAACTTGCAATCCTGTTGTGACTATTCTGGTGATAACATTGTCAAAAACTCTAAGATGTCATTTGTTTGAATTAATTTCAGCAACAACAATGTACTGGTGGTAATATAATTTAGGCATGACTAAGGTTCACTACAACTTGAAGTACAGAATATAACTCGAAATAGGTACATTCGTTCGGTCAATAATGATATGCTCAAAATGAGATGTAAAGACATTAAAATTGTCCCATCTCGTGATTGGAATTCTTTGAAAATTTCTGATTTGATTTTAAGTATTATATATGATGATGATTAAGGTTTGTAAGTGCTAATTTATGTATTTTACAAATATAGGCAATTTAATATATTCCATTATTTCTTTTCCATATTTTGGGTTTTTCGCCTTAATCATTCAAAGGTTTCATATCTAATTTTTTAGTCTTCAACCAAAATATCCCTCTCAAGTATCCTTATAACATACTTTATCTAAGATTATTAGTAAGTCAGTAATCATTCCCATTTTACTTTACTTTCTTGTTATATGACTCAGTTGTCCATGTGTAACAACTATGTGACCAAATTCAGACAAAATTTAGCCAATACTGTAGTTTCCAACATGACAATTTTACAAAGACAAGTTGCCGCTTGCCCTTGCCACCTGAGCCAGTTTCACTAAGCCACACACGTGGCACAATTTGTTTAATTTGCTAGGCGATGTTTTAGAGTAAATTATCAAGTGGAATTTCAAATTTGACCCTCACAGGGAACAATGGACATGAAAAGCAAATTTGAATGTGTTTTTGAAACAATCTAAAATTGTAATGGAGGCATTTATCACTAATTTAATAGAAAGGTTAAAAAAAACAAAACATCGTTTGCCAACAATAAATGCCAATAACAAATATTAATAAGAATATTTGACAAAAATGCATACGAATGCAAGTAAGTGATTATCTTTGTGTATATTTCACAATTTTCTGGTGCATATCGCCTATATAAGTTGGCATATCTTCAGTGCATATTTAATACGTTTCGTACAGTAGCTACCTACATTTCAGTACATAGGTATCTTTAGTACAGTATCCAAAAAGAAATATCACATTATAAGTAGTTTAGTCAAAGATCAAAGAAGGAAAAGTGGTCAAAGATTAATTGAAGTATGTCAACAACACAAACTAAAAATATTAAATGGATTTTCGCAACACAAAAACATTCACAAATATACCTGGCACCAAGACACCAGAGGACAAAAATCCATCATTGACTACATAATAATCAAACAAAATACTAAATGGCAGGTACTAGACACTAGAGTGCATAGAGGGACGGAATGTGGCACGGATCACTATTTCCTGGCTTCCAGAATCTATATTCCGTTTAACACATTAAATAGCGTACAAAATTCAGACTGCTCAACTCAAAATAAAATAACTTAGACTAAATATAACATCAAAGGCCTGTATGAATCCAGTATTAGAGGATTATACCAAAATCGCTTGGATCAAATGCTAAATGATAAACACCTAAGAAGCCAAACCAAGGACCTATATGCGCATATTATAGAAGCCTTAAAAACGGCAGCTATCGAAGCTCTAGGCACTATTAATACCCCTTCACTTAAAAAAAATAACATTGCTTGAAATAAAGAGCTAGAACATCAAAGGAATACAAAACAAGAAGCATACCAAAGATATCTGAATACAAAAGACCCACATGATAAAATCACCTACAAACGAGAGCAATCAAGATTTAAAAACATGATAAAGAAAAATAAAAATGACACATGGGAAAGGAAATGTAAAGAGGTCGATAGTTATTTGGGAGGCACAAGATCATCGGGAGCGTGGAAACTCATACAAACTTGAAAGACGAACACCATAAACAGAGTGAACTTCCAGCCTATACAGATGAGCGAATGGCGTCAACACTACTCCCAGCAGCTCAAAGAAGACAGGTCACAATACTTGGCAGCCTCTCCAAAAATGTACCAAGTTCAAGGCCCACCCCTCGAAATGAACGAAGAGAGGAGAGCAGTTAGATCAATGAAGAATAACAAAGCTAGTGGACCAGAAGGCATACCTGCGGAACTAATTAAATATGGGACGCAAAAACTCATTAAACATATACAAGAACTATTTTCTAGGTATGTAAATGGGGAAAATATACCTTTAGTGTGGAGAGAGGCCTGGATCACCCCTATCCACAAAAAAGGGCGTAGAGATGACTGCTCCAACTATAGGTGTATATCTGTTAACAGCACTATGAGCCGTCTGTATGGGAAAGTTCTTCAAAGTCTCTTAGAAGAAGAATACGGACATCAAGAAATCGAAGAACAGGCAGATTTTCGAGCAGATCGCTCTTGCATTGACCATATTTTTAGCCTTACCCAACTTAACGAAAAGAAAGTCGCAAGAAATAGAGAGGTGTATCTTCAATTTGTGGACCTTACAAAAGCGTATGATACTGTCCCAGTGCAAAAACTGTGGCAAGTAATGGAAAGATCTCGAATAAATAATACCCTAATAACAGCGATATGGCAACTTTACGACCAATCAACCTCCAAGGTTAAGCTGAAGTGTGAATTATCGGACAGCTTTCCAGTTACCAAAGGCCTGAGGCAAGGCTGCTGCTTGTCCCCCGCCTTATTTAATATATATCTCAATGAAGTCCTAAGAAAATGGAGAAGAGCATGCAGCGGAATGGGCATACCCATAAATGAAAGTACAACCATATATACTTTACATTTCGCCGATGATCAAGTGGTCGTCGCACGAGATAAAGAGGACTTGGAATTCATGACAAGAAGACTGTTTAAAGAATATGAGGAATGGGGACTCTCGGTCAATCGATCAAAAACAAAATACCTATGCATAGGAAACGACAGAGATGATCTACACCCAGAAGAAGACGAAACAGTAGGGGCGTGTACGGAATACCTGTACCTAGGAACAAAGATTGACAGTGGGGGCCGTATTATACAGAGAAAGAGATAGAATAGAGAATTATAAAAGGGAAGAGAGTGATAGGATGCCTAAACTCCATCCTATGGTCAAAGTGCATCTCCCGAGAACGAAAACACCTCCTATACAACTCCATATTTGAAAGTATAGTTCTCTATGGCTGTGAAACTTGGCAACTTACGGCAAATTTAGAGCGACGACTGCTTTCCCTAGAGATGGACTTCTGGCGTAGAGCAGCAGGAAAATCAAGAATTGATAGAGTAACGAACCAAAGAATTAGAGAAATTATGAACGCCCAAACAAATATAATAGAAGAAATCCAACGAAGACAGTTGGTGAGGTACGGACATGTTAAACGGATGGATGACACACGAATCCCCAAGCAAATCCTCAAATGGACACCAACAGAAAGAAGAAAAAAGGGAAGACCTAAGGCGGCATCGGATCGGATCGGAGGAATACAAAAGGTCATGTCGGAACGTAACCTTCAACCAGGAGATTGGGACGACAGAAGAGAATGGAAGCAAGGAACCGGAAGGCGCAGGACGCTATAGGACCGGACATATATATATATATATATATATATATATATATTATATATATATATATATATTATATATATATATATATATATATATATATATATATATACATATCTTCCAGCATTAGGAAGCCCAAAAATGCATATTCGACGGTCAATGCCAAGCCCACACCATCCATAGGAAGCCCGATTTCGGGCTTCGTAAAAATCACGTGTATATTTTTAATATCGTGATGTACACGTACCAGAGGGCCTAAATTTAAATTTTAGGGTGGGCTTCCTAATGGTGCTATATACATCAAAATATACACCATTAGTTCATCGAAATTCCGTTTGAAGCCCGAGGGCGCTCTTGGTTATACACTTACACACTTTGTATATGTTTCACAGTTGATTTGTGGCCCCGTCCCCGAAAATAGTTATATTGCGTACAATACGACGCCCTTACGCTTGGCAACGTTGTTACAGGTTAATTTACTTCTAATGATACATAATTTTCTCCTTTTGCTCAGACGAAATTATGCTGTTCATCCGTGACTCCCTTGGCTAACATTTTTCAATTGCGCTACGCGCATACTCTGTATTATTAATGTAATTTTATTTCAATAGGTACATATCTAGCGATATCAGATTCCCTTTCTATCAATTTTCTAAATCTGGTAAATATGTTTACAACCTAAAGAGAAAATAGTAATTATTTACTGAAATTGCAGAAAATAAGTTTTAATTCAATAATTAAACTTGATCTATTTAAATGTACAAAAAATCGAAACAAAAATTATTTTAACCACCCCAACCAATTTTTACACTGAAAATGTTTTTCGGAAAATATTTATTTGTACATAATATATCCCCCTGAAATAGTTCCAAGTCGAAAATCAGGGGATGCAATGGTAATCCGGGGGTTAATAGGTTCTATATGGAAAAAAATATTTAAGTATATAAACCAATTTGTTGTCTCTAAAATTTTTATCTGGAAATATTCGTCTATACGTAAGCTATCCCCCTGTAACAGTTTCAAGTCGAAAATCAGGGGATGCAATAGTCAACAGGGGGTTCTTGAGACACTTACTTAGAAATGTGAAACTCTCACGTATGGTGATTTTTTCAAGTATCTAAACCAATTTTTACATCGAAAATTGTTACCTGGAAATATTCTTTTATACGCAGACAACCGTTCTGAAACAGTTCCAAGTCAAAAATCAGGGGATGCAATGGTCTTTCGGGGGTTCATATGACACTTACCAAGAAATTTCGTACTCTTACATATAGAATAAATTATGTAACTATCCAAACCAATTTTTACATCGAACATTTTTACCTGGAAACATTCCTTTGTACAAATACTGCCTCCCTGAAACAGTTTTAAGTCGAAAATCAGGGGATGCGATAGTCATTCTGGGGTTGATAGGAAACTCCACCTCGAAATTTTGTACTCTGAGGTATGAAAAAAACAATTTAACTATCTAAACCAATTTTAACATCAAAAATTTTTGTCTGGAAATATTAATTCATACATATACTACCCCCTGAGATGGTTTCAAGTCGAAAATCAGGGGATGGGATAGTCATTCGGAGGTTGATAAGAGACTTTACCTCTAAATTTCGTACTCTTACGTATGGAAAAAAATATTATAGTATCTAAACCAATTTTTGTATTAAAAATTTTTGTCTGGAAATATTGCATTATATATAGACTATCCCCCTGAAACAGTTTCAAGTCGAAAATCAGGGGATGCGATAGTCATTCGGGGGTTCATATGACACTGAAGTCCCTTTGGACCATTATCAACCATTCTTTGGTTGATACCAGACTTCACCTAGAAATTTCGTACTCTGACGTATGGAAAAAAATATGTAACTATCTAAAACAATTTTTACATCGGAAATTTTGGTCTGTGAATATTCTTTTGTATATAAACTACCCCCCTGAAACAGTTTCAAGTCGAAAATCAGGGGATGCGATAGTCATTCGGGGGTTCATATGACACATCTTAGTAATTTCGAACTCATAGGTTTGCAATTTCTTTTTCTATCTAAACCAATTTTTACATCATAAATTGTTGTCTGGAAATATTGATTTATACATGTACTACCCCCCTGAGATAGCTTCAAGTCTAAAATCAGGGTACTATATGCGATAGTCATTCTGGGGTTGATACCAGACTTCACCTCTAAATTTCGTACTCTGACGTATGGAAAAAAATATTTAACTATCTAAACCAATTTTTACATAGAAAATTCTTGTCTAAAAACATTCCTTTGTACATAAGCTACCCCCCCTGAAACAGTTTCAAGTCGAAGATCAGGGGATGCGATAGTCATTCGTGGATTCATATGACACTTAACTTAGTAATTTCGAACTCATACGTATGCAATTTTTTTTCTATCTAAACCAATTTTTACATCAAAAATTTTTATCTGGAAATATTGCTTTATACATAGACTACCCCCCTGAAACAGTTTCAAGTCGAAAGTCAGGGAATGCGATAGTCATTCGGGGGTTGATACGAGACTTCACCTCGAAATTTCGTACTCTGACGTATGGAAAAGATATTTAACTATCTAAACCAAAATTTACTTAGAAAATTTTTGTCTGAAAACATTCCTTTGTACATAAACTACCCCCCTGAAACAGTTGCAAGTCGAAAATCGGGGGATGCGATAGTCATTCGGGGGTTCATAAGACACTTAACCTAGTAATTTCGAACTCATACGTATGCAATTTTTTTTCTATCTAAACCAATTTTTACATCAAAAATTTTTGTCTGAAAATATTGCTTTATACATAGACTGCCCCCCTGAAAAAGTTTCAAGTCGAAAATCAAGGGATGCGATAGTCATTCGGGGGTTCATATGACACTGAAGTCCCTGTTTAATTATATGTATTGTGAATATTGCAAAAAAGTTGGCTGTAGTTTAGTATGAGCGTTTTTCTATAATTTGCCTTTATTTACTTGAATTAAGTTTACAGTCACATTTCCTCAGAGCATCATCGACATCTTCTATTGAATGGGGTAAAATACTTTTTCTTTATAAACTACTTTTCATATATTTTCGGGGTTCTTAGTTGTAATAGCCACTTGTGTGTCTTTTTTTGACCCCGTTTTAAAGTTCATGTCGAAAATCCTACAAAAGGTTTTACTGCCTTCCCCTTTAATCCATTTTGTATTTCCTATATATATCAAAAGGTTATTATTAAAAGCTACTTATAAATATCAATAACATATTAACGATATTCCTAAAAGAAATATGCAAATGGCAATATAAATGATGAGTGCATGATAAAATACAACAAAAATTAATAATAATTAGTTAGTTCTTTACCATTACACGAAGATTTTACATTTGTGATCGCTATTTTTTTGGTTCAAAAACTAGTTGTGGTATATCAATAACTATGTTTAAATATAGATGTTTTACAATAACTTTTGTACAACTATTGGAGTCACCTAGTGCAATTTTTTTATAATATCGAAAAGTGTCATTTTCGAGACAATTATAATTTTTTCCGCGTTTGCTTATTATGGTTTCCATATTTAAAAGAGCCGCGTCGAACCGAAATCAAAGATTGTGATAAGAAAAATAGGATAGTTATTGCTTTTATTTTACTAGATTTCATACTTTACCTTGTTCTTCCACATATCCCTTAAAGAAGATTTTTTTGAAAATTGAAATTAACTTTCAATTATACCAAGGCCATTGTCATCATCACTTAGTAATAGCAAGAAATTTTAATTACCTCTTTACCTAGCGGTTGAAACGTAAACTGTCATACGGGGCTCAATTTGGCTCACTACCCGTTGGCGGTTGTAACATGGTTTTTACCGAATTACAATGGAATTCATTAAAAAGCCTAAAACTATCTAATAGTACTAGTACTAATAAATACTAGTAAATAAATGGTACTAATGGTACTAATAAATTACTTAATCAATAGCTTTTATTCGACCAAAGAAAGTTATTACATTATTATTTATACACTTGCGTAATGATGTATATTGAAATACATAAATGTAACAGAGAAAAGAAGTTAGATAGGAAGTTTCCTCAGAATTCATGTCTTTTAAAATAGAAAGCTATTAAAATTGTGTCGGGTTTGACATAAACATTCTGGCAACATTGTTGGGACTCGCACGGTTCGCAGTATCTATACATTTTATACACGTGGGCTTCATATAGATGTAATGTGTAGTGGGACTCCTACTACTGTTTTCTGATAATAATTTGTGTATTTAAATTTTTTAATTAAGTTACCCCTCTACTTGTCCCATGAAGTGTATTTGCTTTCTAATCATTAAATAATAAATAAGTTATGCTTAACTATAATTTAAAGGCCGGGCTTCGGGTGCTCTTCAGAACATACCGGGCTTGGCTTTAACCGTAGGATATGTATATATATATATATATATATATATATATATATATATATATATATATATATATATAAGTAGTTTAGTAGCTTATAAGTAGCACAGAATTTTGGAATGAAACTTATACATTTTAATCAGTAAGGATGTGCTCAAAATGAGTTATGAACTCAAAAAAACCTTAAACATCTTAAATTTAGTACTTTTATGTTATCATTTATTGAAAACTTGCGATTCTATTTTCCTAAAAGAACATCAAAAGCATCTTTTAGAAATCATAGTTACTAAGAATTTTAGTAGTACCAAAGTACTGGTGAACTCATGCGTTACTAAGGTTTGCAGTATGAGTGGTACAGAATTTTGGAAAAAAAATACTTTTGTTCAGTACTACCTACTGATCTGACCGTAACGTGAAATTTGCTACCTAACCTTAAACATGTTAAATTTAGCACTTTCAGATTAGAATTCTTTTAAAACTTGTAATTTTAGTATGAATGTTCTGGAGGCAACAGCATCAAACAATAAAATTCATGATAAATCATACTTGTTAAACAGTTTGTAGTGATATCAAGTATAGCTGACTATTGTTATGTAGACACAACTAAGTTATACTTCGAATCTGAGGTAGTACAGGATTTTAAAACGAAATAACACTTTGTCAAAGTGAAATGTGAAATCTATTTAATTTCTTTCAAAATATGTGACATATGCTGGTGACAATAACATCTTTAACAAAATTATAGCTTTTTGTTATGTTTTGTATCGTTGCATAATTTAATTCATGCACGACTTCTGATCTTTTAATTATATACTTAGAATACATACTTTCCTATTAATGACGATCCACTAAAAATGAGACGACACCACGACTATTGCAAATTTGCCACCTTTAGATTAAATTTTGTGGTGTGCAATTCGTTTTGGAAATTCTTCAATAAACCATAGTTTTCGTTTTAGCACTGACAAAGTGTTGTTGATCAATGTAAGTTATGCGTCACTAAGTTTCGCCGTAGCATCTAAAGTAGAGAATTTTACTTGATATCAAATGCTCCTCCCGTTTCGCCAATATTGGGAAAATTCAATAATACAGCACGTCTAGACAGATGATATCAGATGTAAAATAAAAATGCAATCAATTGTACCTTCGCAGAATAATTTTCCCTCCATTTTACCATACCTTTTATCCTTGACTCCTTACAATAATCGAAGGAAATGAAAATTTTCCAAGTTCCTTTGGGCGAACTTCAACGAATGTGCTTCAAATAAAAACTTACCACTGTTGGTCTTTATCGAAATCCGAAATCGCTCTGTAAATATTTATGGATTAATCTGTCGGCCTTTGAGCAAAAAAATTCTGTGGCATTCGAGGAAGGTTACGAAACCTTTTGAAATTTTGCACTGAAACCGAAAAATGTATGAAGTGTTTACTTACATGTATACATACAAGTTGCGTCGATTGTGTTCTGCGTATAAATTGCGCGAGCTAAGTAAATATTTATCACTTGCGCATTTTGCATGTCGCGTTAATAACGACAAATCCGCGCATTTCACTACTTATTCGGAAAAAAATGATCGTTTTCGACGAAGGTACCTTATAATTCTTGGATTTTAGCGTTTTCCTTAATCTGTCTCTTTTCTTCCAGCTCATAACTTTTTCCATTCTGGCTTTGAGATGGACTCTCAGCAACAACAATTCTGTCTAAAATGGAACAGTTTCGGATCGAATTTGGCGAATTCCTTCAGCAACCTCTTCAAATCGGAAAGTTTGGCGGATGTGACCTTGTTTTGCGATGGTGAGTAAATAAAACTTTATTAACTCCCCCTTGACTTTAACAAAGGAGCCGATTTATAATCGCTACTTGCCAGACTGCAGATTTTAATTAATTCTCGAATGGAAGTAGGATTGGTTACTTGTATCAATTAAATGTAGCTAGTGAAGTAATTTATGGTGTGTAAGTGCAAAAAGGAAAACTTTAATTCGAATGAGGGGAAATTTAAATTGAGGTGTTAAAGAGTTAAGTTCAGAGATAAGAGTTTCAAAATAATTATGAATTTTCAGAAAACCATTAGGAGAGTTAGAGTCGTAAATTATAACTTCAGGTATTATTTTAAACCATTGCTCGTAAAGTCATCTAAGTGCAGTCCTGCGTAGTTTTAATAAATCCTTAATAAAATAAATAAAATAAAATCCTTTGATTTCTTAATTTCTAAACTTATTTTATTTCATCCAGCTGTTTCATTCACTAATTCATAAACTTTGCAAACTTATCAGCCGTAGTGTCTAGTGCTTATACACGGTTAAATTATTACAATCTCCGATTACGTCAAATTGACTCATCGCAATTACAACATTCAAGCGCTGATATTAGTGTTAGGAACACAAAACACGTCCCTTCCTGTCTGTGTCGTGTTCACGGATCTGGTCGTCGCATATTCTTATTTTTATGCACTTGACCTACTGCCACACATTCGTATAACGTACACACACACACATGATGTGTATTCGTATATCCCAACTGCACTTTGTTTTCCTCGTCGAAAATAGATAACGGGGCGTTGTTGTGCAACCTCGTGTGTATTTATTTTACGTAAAAGCCGGATTTCGAAGGAGGAACCTCTCGTTTTCGGGATTCTTGCCAATTTTATGGAGCGATTAAGGAAAAATTGGTTTTTGCGCTATTAACGTTAAAACTCGTTGGATGTTGATTAAAAATAGATGTGATGGTGCATTAAAAAAGTAGGTAGTATAAAGGGCATGCAGGTACTTTGGTTCTATAAATAGGACTTCATTGAATATAAAATTAGGTCAGTTCTGATTCTTTAAATAGGATGTTCAATAAATTACAAAATTGGGTCTGTACTATGTTAGCTTATGATTTTGCTTTCTTAATCTTAAGAAAATATTTATTCTTCATATAGGAAAAGTATGCACTTTCCTTACCCGCTTGACAACGTCACGGGTTCATAATATATTAATACTAATAATGAGGTGATTTCACCCATAAATCATAACTTACCTAAATATTTCAATTATATTTCTTCAAGCGACAATTTTCTGCGGGACAGATCGCAAAATTTAACATTTAAATATTAGATGCGTAGTTTGGAAGATGACGCTATTTGTGCACTCCTAATTAGGAATTTTGTAATTGTAATTAAGCCTTTGGTAAGCTATTCCATTACACAATGTAGATGTAAAGGTCAAAGGTCACTTTGTTTCTTCTTCTTTCCATCTTTGGTCTGTCGTAGAGCTGCACAAGGCTGATACCAATTTTTTCGCTCTGGCCCGTTTGTGTTTTGTCATAAAACCTATAAAAATCCTTAATATAAATAAAATAATCATGAGATATTACAATTTTCACGTTTTCTTTTAAAATTGTTAAAAACTGTATCTACCTACATTAAATAATAATCGATTAATGTTGGGGATCAACAATTTTACTTAGTGGAAGTTCTACTGTATTTAAATGTGGACCTTACGCGAAAAACGTTATAACACGTTTCAAAGATGTCTCAAAATAATTAGAAAATATTAAAACGAAATAAGTAATCCATTTAAAAAAAATTAGTTAAAAGCTATAATAATTTTCTGATTGATTTCTTTAATGCTTAACTAAAATTGTAACACATGAGGAAACCTCAGTATTCTATATGCTTTAACTATTACTTGGGCAGCATTACAATAAAATAGAAAACCCATCTGATAAGAAGCCTTTTTAAAGTCATTAAGACCTTATATTTTAATTCTTAATAACTTCTTTAACGACGTTCTTTTCTTCAGTTAAATCTGTTAAATAGTTATAGTACTTTTAATAGCAACTTAGAATTAGAGAAATTTTTCGTATGTCATTTAAACATATATTATGGAAGTATATTTATGACTATCTTGTATTTCATCAATAAATTGTTGTATCCGGTTACCTGACATCGTTGTCCATTCATTAGAGGCAGACATTTATACCAAAATATCTCACTCTTGATATATCTCAGACTTTATATATTTAGTCTCGTCTCGGTCTCGACAATTTTTAAAGATTTTAGTCTCTGTCTCGTTACGAAGTAGAGACGAGACGAATAGTCCAGTTATTATAGGGGGTTCATCTAAGAAAATCGACATACCCGGTATATTAACATGTAAAAACTTCTATTTTGGCATACTAAAACTTTCCTCAAAATTCACATATAATTGGATGGCCGCAAGTTTTAAAGTCGGGGGTCAAAAGTCACCAAAATCGATTTTTTCTATATTTTTTGCAAATATCTCGTTTTCTATGGTTTTTACGCTATTTGTATTTATTATCAATATTGTACAGAATTAAATTCTCTACAACTTTTGTTCTAACTGTTTTCGAGATAGAGGGCGGAGAGCGCGCGATCAGAGAATCAGGTGAGGTCATGGTAGTCCCGATCAAAAACTCGTAATATTAAGGTTATAAATTATTGCTAAATATATAATTATCATTTTTCATTAAATTTTACATTAAATTCAATCTTTCTTTCTAATAATTCTAAAATTTATCAATTCAATAACACTCATAATCTCTTTCTGTAATTGAAAAATTAATAAGGGACATAGTTTAATTACATTTTAATTATATTCTCATTTACACTAATTGCATTTGAAGTAAAGAATAATTAAGTACATCTTGTTTAAAATCCGTAAACTCTTAAATATTCTTAAATATAAATCTAATATCTAATATTATCTATAAATCTAGCAAATGACACTTTTAATAAAGACATTAATTAAAAATTTCTTTCTTTTCTTCTTATTTATTTAGAAATTAATTACATTGGTTTAAATTAGATTTGAATTAAAATATAATTTAAGTATTTTCCTCAAACAATTTTTTAATTACATGGCCAGGTAAGTGTTATTAAATAAATTAACACTTCATTAATAATAGATAAGTAACCAAAAAATGAATTTAATGTAAAACTTAATAACAAATGCTAATTAAATATTTAGCAATAATTTATAACCTTAATATTACGAGTTTTTGATCGGGACTACCATGACCTCACATGATTCTCTAATCGCGCTCTCCGCCCTCTATCTCGAAAACAGTTCGAGGTGTGAAGAAATGTTAAAGACAAAAGTTGTAGAGAATTTAATTCTGTACAATATTGATAACAAATACAAATAGCGTAAAACCCATAGAAAACGAGATATTTGCAAAAAATATATAAAAAATCGATTTTTGTGACTTTTAACCCCCGACTTTAAAACTTGCGGCCATCCAATTATATGTGAATTTTGAGGAAAGTTTTAGGATGCTAAAATATAAGTTTTTACGTGTTAATCTACTGGGTATGTCGATTTTTCGAGATATTCACCTAATTCAACCTAAGATGACTGGACTAGGTTTTATCTCGGTATAGTGAAATCCGTCTGCCGGTATAATCCTTTTTTTAAATTTGATATCTCACAAACTATTGCATTTAAGGAATAATAACTTCCGTTGAGTGTACTTTCTGGTTTTATTTATTTTATTTCATCCCCTAAGGTAGGTACAGATTTGTAGCTTTTGTGAAAGGCTACTTTTATTTGGAGTATTTGATGACAAGCCTTAGAACATAGTTTCTTATCGAAAAAGAACATTTTAAAGACCTACATGTTTTCACACAAATTGTAATATCCTGGAATTATTGATGCCCAGGGAATTTAATTTGTCACAGAACTGACAAGCGCCTCAGTTGATTGCTCTGCATGTTTTATTTCAAATTTGTAACGCCTAAAAATAGGAAGGTTCACCATTTACGATTTTCTCAAAAAAATAATTAAAACCCAAATTATAGTGGCACATGAAAGAAGATAATTTATTGATGCGAAAAGGTAAAAAGTTATGTTTCTCTATAAATGACTAAAAGTTCTGTTATTTTCTTCTTAAATCCAAAAATTACTGAATGTGTAACATCTAACTAATTAAAAGTTTGCTACCGAAAGTACACTTTTAAAAAAATAGGCTGTTAAAATTAACTGCTGGCTAATTTCTTAAAAAATGCGTCAAAATTAGAATTTTAAAATCACGTTGACAAATGAAGTGGCTTGATGCGAAACCTGAAAAAAATTTATCCCTAGAACGTTCAGTTACAGGTAATTGCCATTGTCTCTAAAAAAGTGAATGATTCCTGAATGGGAATCCTGAAAGAATTTTATTCTTAAAACGTTTAGTTCTCGAAATACTACTACATAAAAGCCATTTGTTATTTTTTCCCAAAATGTCTGAATCTGTTAAAACTAACAAACTGAAGCTGCAGTGCTGAAAAATATCACCTTAATGGGAGTTTCAGCCTGAAATACGAAATCACTTTTTAACTTTCAATGGGAGGGTTATCAAGCCTTTGCCATTTTCTTCAAAAAGAAAAGGATAATTCTCGAATACGAATCCTGAAAGAATTTTATCCCTAGAAGGTTTAGTTTCCGAAATATCACTCCTATTTAAAAGTCGTTTGTTGTTTTCTTCTAAAATCTCTTACCTTTAGATCTGTTAAAGCCAACGAACCAAATCTGGGACTAAAAACTGACATCTTAATTATCCTGTGAATTTCATCCCGAAATTCGAAAGTTCAGTTTCTTACTTTCAGTAAGAAATAGGCTAGGAAAAAGAGGTTAAGGTTAAACGTTAAACCCTTGCCATTTAATCTAAAAAAAGAAGATAATTCTCTAATGCGAAACCTGAAATAATTTTATCCTTAGAACGTTTTGTTTTCCAAATATATTATCTAGAAGTCGTTTGTTATTTTTTTCTGAAATTCAGTTCGTTATTATTAACGAACTGAGGTTACAGGACTGAAAAATAGCATCTGAATACGCCGTGAGTTTCAGTCTGAAATTCGAAAGTTCACTTACTGATTTTCATTGAGAGGGTAGGTTAAGCATTTACCATTTTTTTCCAAAAATAAGAGGCCGTTTCCCTAATGCAAAACCTGACGGAATTTTGTCCCTAATAGAACGTTTAGTTCCCGAAATAGGAATATTTAAAAGTTTTTTGTCAATTTCTTTTAAATTCCCAAAGCCTCTGAATCTATTACAGCTTTTCTCTCAAAAAGGGCCAAAATTAATTGTTTTAAATTATGGTGACATATGAAGTTCTTGTGTAAGCCAATTTCATTCCGAGGTATGAGTACTTAACAAATCTATTTTTATTCAAAAATATCACTTTGTTTTGTTTATATGTCCGACTACACATACATCCATTAATTGTTAGATCTAAAAAAATATGTATATTTAGGTGTACTACATGTATAGCGCTCTTGTAAGATTATCGACGAAGAAAACATGATGCATTATTAATAAGTAAGCAGGGTACATTAATTGGTATTTGGATAAACATATTTTTATTATTCATAAAATTAAAATAGCTTACCTCTTATTAACTGATGGAGTCAGACCCTGGCGCATTGTTCAATTCTTTGTTTCTATAACATGGCATTTCTTGGTCGTGTGTAATAAATTTTGCGATGGTGACATTGACCCTTCTCTGTTTTTAAGACGTTTTGATTGGCTCATAAGACGTCGGTGTTACAACTTTTGAAAATAAAATGTTGCATATCTTAACAACACGCAATTGCGTGCCTTAATATTACATGATTTTGCATGAATAATACAATTTAATTAATATGGGTTTTACTATTAGAAACGCAAAATTCCATGAAAAATTCATATTACTTTCAAAACTACTTTCCAAGTCGTTTCCGTTGATTATAAAGTCCCACGTTATCAATATAATTTTCAACGTGTTTTTTGTACAGTTCTCCAAATGGAGTAGAATTATGGATTTATCGCCAATATCTGTAGAATAACATATTTATTTTGTTAATTACGATATTTGATAGCAGTGCCTTGACATTTCGGATATCTAGTGACACTTTTGCCCGTTAACCTTCCTTAACAAGTAGTGGTTTTTTAAATTTGTCATTTGCGTGGCTACTTTTCTTCAAAGAACTCTTTAAGGTTACGCTAATCGTGGTTCAGTGAGCCATTGTTAAATATTCCAAAGACTTACGCGCAAGCTTTGAGGTTCACACTAATTAAATATTGATGGATATGCTCATATTACTATTAAATTTGTAATATTCTTTTAAACCACCCCAAAATAGACCCTTGATTACATACCTACAAATCCTTGTCTTACGATTTGATACAATCAAATAATTCCCAGTTAAATATTGCATAACAGGTTATGTAATACAACTCGTGTATTAACACTCGAAGCAAATAAGCTTTAATTAACGTAGTCGTTGACTCCCGATTAAAGTTTAAGGTGATTCATGAATGCTACAGCTCAATTTATAAGGCATGCAAAAACGCCTATTCGATTCTGTCAGCATAGTCATTAATAATATATTAATAGCTCTTGGTGGTGCTGCCCCATTTCAATTGATACTTATTTCACGCACAGAAGTTTTGAAGTTTGTCCTTTGAAGTTTCACGTTTCACTTCGAACAATCCAACCGGTAGAAATATCAAAATAATATAATTAGAACAGGAGTCATTTATTTCGAACACAAGGAACAGAGAAGGCCTTTTTCTGCAGGATTTTTCTTGAGTTCATTGCGTTTGTGCGTGTTATGGAATTTATTAAGAAAAACGTAGGAGGTTTTGTTGTTATATTTTGCCTGGCGTTTGTTATGAGTGACGTAGATGAGCAATTAAATTAATTAGTTTAAGTGAGATAATTGGGTAAAGACTAGTTTACCGTTAATTTTGGTAATTAGAACGTTGGATTTGTGGTGAATGCAGAACTCAAGCGGTTATTATGTATATTGGTGTTGAATGAATGTTTACGAGTAAAGTGAAGTTAAACAATAGGTAATTAAATAAGGTATATTTTTAGAAGAAAAAATGTTTATTGTTAGGTATTGTGTTAAAATTTGATTGGTGTCGTTTTTCTCTTCTGTTTTGAGTTAAATATAATTTCTACAGAATATCCATTGAATAATTTATATTAGCATCGTTTATAGTTTCATATACTTTTTTAATTTTTGGCGAGTTTTGTAAATAAAAGGTGAAACTTTTCATCAACAGAACCACATTCGTTATGTAAAAATGTAACCATTTTTATTAGTCATAAATAAAGGAAAGATATAGTGTCCTTCATATAAATAAAATTGATTGTTTTCAGCTAATTACTAGAGGAGTATTCATTTTTGCCAATTTAAATAATCATAAAAAAGAAATACATTTGGAATAGTAAAAATAAATGTTATTTAGCAAAGTTTTAGAAGAAAATGAACATTAGCTGGGTAAAAATGAACAATTTTTATACCGTTTCTGCTGTAGAAGGTATCGTCAAACAAGTTCCTCTGACCAAAAGGTTATATACAAAGGGACCCCTTCCCAGACAAAATTTTAAACTTCTTCGTCTATGCTTGAAAATACCGAAAAAACATCTGTAGTCCTGTTTTCTCGTTATTTTTTATGGATATAATTGACCACCAAAAAAATATGAAAAGATTCACGGAGGTGTATATATGGCTAAGGAATTACCATATTTTTTTCCAGATTTTTTGGACGTAAAAATTTACCTAGAAAAATTTGTCAATTATTTCGTCAATCATCATCAACGTCGAAAATTTAAAAAAAAAACGGCTTTTCGGGCATTTCTGGGGGGTTTTGTAACCTAATCTCAAAAGAGGCTTATTAATTGAAACCAAGCATGACCAGAAATATAACTTTTTGAATTTTTTCAGATTTTTTTGGGGTGTTATTTTGGTCTATTTTTTGCATAACCTCTATGTCGAAGTGTAATTTGTTTGGTTTTACATGGATTTCCTGCTACTGCCATTCACAATTTTTTTTTAAATGATTCTGTTCTATAAATCTTCAATTTCATGTGTACAACCAACTTTATCGACTTGCACGCTTCTTTTATAATTCTAAAAATTTCAAATTATACGGTTGGTTCTATTATTTGCTTATAGTTTAGTGTATATAATTTATTAGTTTCACTTTTGAAAATCGTTGAAGTCTCTATTATACTGGATCTATATTTTGTGAAAAATAACATTATATAATTAAATAACACCTCTACTACATTCATACATTTATTACCAATTTTATAGATAAAGATTAGTAACAACTGTTTCTTCTATTTTATCACCTAATAATTAGGTATCTTTGTAAAAAGAAAAGAATGATTTCTACCAAAAGCGTAGTGTATGATAAAAAACAGTGCTTTACGGATATTTGTTAACATTAAAGCATATGAATCTCATAATAGGCCAGTGGAATGGGACAAAACTAAACGAAAATTGGATTTAATTCGAGATAGGTTCAAAAATATTGAAATTGAATCATAATTGGCGGAGATCCAACAAATTTTTCGTTGATACATCAATTTGATGTATAATGTATGTTAATACAACACAAGACAACGATGACTCATTTACTGCCATTACTCTCTCCAGTGCTATGGTCCATTCTCAGTTCGTTTTTACGAACGTAGAGCGCTCAGTTTGTACGGAAATTAAAATAATTACGAAGTTCAAGCATTCAACTGAATATAATATCGATTTCGACCCTTACTGTTTGTAAATTTGGCGAATTTAACAAAATTAAATTGTATTGGCTTATAAATGTGCTTGAGCAGTTTTCTTTAAAATACAGTAAAATTCTATCGCCATTTTGGATGATGGGAATAAAGTCATACTGCATTAAACATTTGAGGTGTTTTTAATAAATAAATAGATTTTCACGTTAACGAATAAATATTTTTCGAATAAATTTTTATGGTATCTTAAGGGTATATACTTGAGGGTATATACTTGAGAGTCATAAGACACGTATTTCTAAAAGTTTCAAGGATGTAAGAGCTCTTGTTACGAAATGAAAAATACTTTAAAATTTTGAAAATGATGTTGACAATATTTTGTGATTTGGATCAGCAAGATCATAGATTAACCATCTGTTTTATTTTTTAAGCAAAAAAAAAAACGAGAACGGACGTTTCTATTGATAATAAGTTTTACATCTACTTAAAAACAAACATCATCATGATTTTTGCTTATTTAATCATGTATTTAACAATGTTCCCGGTTTTTAAAATGGAATCAGATTTAAGGCAGGTTCCTTACTAAGGATATTTACTATATGGCTGTCGCGAGTTAAGTCCAATTTTCGTCTGTTTGTCTTTCGTTGTTTTGTTTTTGCTTTTGATATATTTTTTTGATTTGAAGGGGAAAGTAAATATGGCTTATACAACACCTTTTTGAATGCATTTTCCTGAAAATAGCTGTTGGTGCATGAAAAATATTTCGTGCTCGTTCCTTAATAAATCTGTTTCTCGTTTTGTTCAATTCTGTAAGTTTTGATATGTTTACTTTTCAATGACGAACGTAACAAATAATTTAATGGTCATTCTATTGACTATTCGATAGCCCTCTCCTTCTTCCAATCCAACGACTTGAAATTGTGTTGTCAGAAAAGTCACGAACACTATATAGATAATGTTAGGGGCTTCATTTTGCTGGACTATCATGCACTATTTACCTGATGAGGGTTCAAATGATTTGAAAGAAATCTATTGTTATTTCCAAAAATCCTGTGGAAAAAATAAAGCCGTTACATCATAAAAGTATAGTTTTGAGTGAGAAATGTAAAATCTATACAAATTCTTATTTGTAGAGTTATCACAAAGAAACTAGAGTAAATTTTCCAAATAATAGTAGATGGATTCTCGAGAAGAGATATACAACTCCAGATGAATTCATATGGATTGTGTATAATTTGGTGAATGCCTCTCAAATATCTTCAAAGAATCGATCATACTACTATCAGGGTGACCACAAAGTTTTCCTTTCGAAATTCCCTGACTTTTCCCTGACTTTAAAGAATCGATCATACTCATACTATCAGGGTGACCACAAAATTTTCCATTCAAAATTCCCTGACTTTTCCCGCCAAATTTTAAAATTTTCCCCACCTTATTTTTGTGATCAGCGGTCTTTCACGTGTGCTTCCAGGAAGTCTTCTCTTAGGAAAATAATGGAAGGAACATAGGAAAAATATCATTGAAAACTTGTGCAAACGGGAGAACTAAAATTTCTTAATATTTATTGTGATTCATAAATAATATTTTAAATTCTCAATGTTAGGTAGAAGTACAAAATATTTAGATTATTTTTACTGTATTATGCCTTGTGAATTTCTCAATTAAACTACCTTAGCTTATCAGGTCTCATTTGGTTTGGTTTCTTTTCATTTTTGAGGTTCAGTTTTGCGTATGAGTTAAGATCTCGCACTTTTTTCCCAATAGCCCCAAAATTCCCGAAAAATGTTCCAAAATCCCTGACTTTTCCCGATTTCCCTGACTAAATTTAGAATTCCCTGACTTTTCTCTTATTTCCCTGATTTCCCGACTGTGTGGGCACCCTGTATACATTTTGCACAAACTACTAAGCTTCACCACAGTCAGTTTCTAAAGACACGCACTTCTCTGACTCGATCGATCTCTTTCCCAGGCGTAACCTTCAAGGCTCATAAGTTGATCCTGGCCGCTTGCTCGAAACACCTCGCCGACCTGTTCTCGACGGCGCCGCTCCACCAGAACCTCCTGGTGATCCTCGACGGCACCTCGGCCGCGAACATGGCCGCCCTCCTCGAGTTCATGTACAAGGGCGAGGTGCACGTCGCGCAGGACTCGCTCAGCAGTTTCCTGAAGGCGGCCGAATGCCTGCAGGTCAAGGGGCTGAGCATCGAGCACGAGAAGCTGGCGGTCGCGCAGAGCCAGCAGCACCAGCAGCAGCAGGGGGGCGCCGACTGCGGCGGCCAGCAGCCGATGGACACCAGCGGCACCGTCGATTCGCCCTCCGGAAGGAAACACTTGAAGGTATTATCAGGAGGGGATTATTTCTCGTACGGGACGACGCGATCTGCTTGCGTGAGCCCGCTGTCATACTTTATGTAGAGATTTTTTAAAATGAAAGGGTCTTTGGGATCCCTGTTCAAGACAACAAAGTCTTATGACAGGAAGGTCTAGTTGTTGCTGCCGAACTGGTAATGATTAGTCAACTTTATCCGAAGACTTTCACTCAATGACTTTATCAGATGACATCAGATAACTTCTTCCAAAAAAATGCGCCTAGGAACATAACAATAACTTTGACAATAATAAAATAAATAATCACAAATAATAACGTAATGGAATCAATGTCTTTTGATAAGTCTAAACGATCTAAGTTTCAGTTTCTTAGGGATAATTTCTTGTTAGTTTGCTCGAACAAAAATAAATTTTTTTCATATTACCACATTTGCATAGTGTAAAACAGTAATAACGTTCCATTTTTAATCTACCTTTCTTCTTTTTCATCTGATAATAAGTAGGTATGTTTGAAACCTACAAAATGTTCTTTGGATTAAGGAAACGATTAAAACAATCAATACAAATTAAAATTCACAAAAAAATCCACTGAAATTTTTTAAGCACATTTTAAAAAATAAAACTGTTCCTATTGAAACTTGGAATATATGCCAAATTCAGATTTCCAGTAGAAGGAGTATAGAGTGTCCTGTATGTAGGTGCACAGCAAACTGTTAGCAGTGTACAGAAGATATCAGAATATTCATAAGGTTCTGTATAAAAAATGTTATTATTGTCCTGAAATTTTAACTTTGGCCCTTCGAAGTTGACATTTCAAATTATTTTTTGTTCATAATGTCTAAATCGCACATTAGATTTTACCCAATGATATTTGGTGGTGTATAACGTATACGTACCTTTATTTTTTGGTCAGTCAGGAACGGACCAAGCCCGATGGCTAAAAATTCAACATTTTTAAGGGTATCGACAGTAGCAACAATGAGCGTTTTATACAATTTTACTCTGTTCGAAATGTATCAAATGAACGGTGTCCTATGTTATGAATGTCTTTCTGTGTCTGTACATTCGCCATTTCGTAGAACGACACAGGTTGAAAGTGTACAAGCGCAGATGTCAAATTTATGCCAATGTTATATTCAAACGCTCTCTACTTATCTTAATTAAGTAATAGAACTTTATTTCTTTGCAGAATATGCTATTGTGCATTTAATTTTTGGCTATATGCAATGTAATTCTCTGGATGCAAGAAGAACCGAGAAATTTACCGGATCGAAAAACTTTTGGAAGAGTTAATAGCAGTTTAAGAAAGGAAGATATTAATTAAAAGAGGCATGTGCTTATATCAACCTTAATAAATCCATTTTAGGAAATATTATACTGTATCGTGATGGTGTTAGGCCTCCGACAAAACAAGAAATCCTAAGTTGGAAGGACACATCATAGATGAGATTAATGATGATCCTAACAGCGCAAAAAAACCAACAGTTCCAAACGGCACAATGATACCATTTTAAAACAGTTGCTTTTTTCTTCCCATGTTCAAAAGGCCCATTGAGAGATAAATATATGTCCGATTACATTATATCGTGAAGTGCACCTTATGAAATCATCAGAAGGGGTAATGGTCAATTGTAACGTCATTTTCTGATGCAATAGCACAATGTTATCAGTATAATCAAATGCACTAGACTATGCATACGTACTACTCCGTCACAAAATAGGAATACTGCGTAAGTGCTGCCACTGACGGCCTGAGTTGATAGTTGTCTTGTTTGCCATTAAGCTTTGACGAGGTTATTATCGTTAATGTGTTGTTTTGTTGTATCCTAATTCATTTCGAATCTATAACCATAATGGATCAGTTTGTGCCATATATGGCCGTTCAAATTATAAACAGCAGAAAGGTGAGGTGAAAGCAAGTCATTTTTTAGAAGGCTAAGGGATCCTAAACTGTATGAAGTAGAGGAAGTGATTACGTATTTTAAAAGTAAAATGTAGTGTTTAATATTTTCATTGTATTTCGATAGTTTCAAAACATAGATTGTTTTCTACAAAAGACAAGATTTAGATTCACTACTGAACTGAAATCAAAGTAATCTGACTACTTTTATAAAACGTATGTAGTTTGTATTGATTAAGACAAGAAATATAGAACTCCTTTGTCTTGCAACTCCAATAATCACTTAGTTAAATTAGCAGAATTAAAACAGTACCTGAGTGATCTAAAAGTGTTAAATAAAAAGGCCCTTAATCCCTCATGAATTGATGGATGGATACGTAATATAAATGCATAATAATTTAATTAAATACGATACATAAGAGTAGGGTGTTGCAAATTTGCAGGTTGTTCATAGAATCATACAGAAAGTCATAGAGCAGTTAAGTAACAATCAGTAAAATTAGGTTTGGTTTGAAATATATTGATGTTTAATAAAATTTTCAATTAAATATTTAAAAAAAGAGGTTGTGGGCATTTTTATTATTTTAAAGAACAACCACATCCGCAAAGGCGATGCACGAGTACACCTTTATATATAAGAGTATTAGCTTTTCATAGCAATGCTTTTGATGTTTCACCTAAAATATTACTCGTTTGTAAGATAGGCACACAAATATTAAAAAGTATTTTCACCTTTACTGTGTTCTTTATCACGTTCTAGTTCATGTTTATTAATACATATTTGAATTCCTCGTGAGGTAAAATTCGGCCTACGAGTCTTTCCGCAATTAACTGTTGCCGCCTCTATTTCTCGATATTATTGTGTTATGGTGGAAACAGGAACAAAACCATACCAACAAAAATTATATTTTTTGGTTAATTTTCGTTTGAGCATTCATAGAACCATCAAACATACACAAAACACAATTAATTGCACGACAGATATTGGTAAAAACGAGGGGCACTAATACTTTTTGGAGCAGCAAACATGGCGAATTTCATTTTCTTTTCTGGAATACGAAATCTCACCGTATCTAATTGCAACTGCAGTGCCGCCATATTTACTGGCCTGCAAAGTTGCAAATGCAAATGTACTGTAATTCCACCCTCGGCATATGAGTTGTACTTATGAATTGTCCGATGATTTGATATAATCTTGTGTATTGCACATGTTACAGTATACCTTAAAAATGGTAAATCTAAAAATGCCATTCAATTTAACCAAAGTTTAGCCATGAGAACGAAGTAGGTTTATTCACCTTTTGGTTTTTCGACTATAACTCAAGAACTAAGCATTTTCAGGGTTTTTTGTAGAGCATTAAATTTCCTATCGGAATGGCACATTTTTAAGTCACAAAACTCAGTTTTTCAAGAAAATACATCTAAATAACAATTGCAAAAAAATTAAGAAACGAAAATTTTGTTTTTGTTTTCATTTTTCCGTGTAACTTTTTTCTGAGTGGTTTTAAGTATTGGTAATGCTTGCAAAAAAGAAAGCTGGTTAAATTTACAACAATATGGCCCCTGATAAAACCGTTTTCGATAAAAATTAACGTAGCCATTTAAAATTTACCTTTTTCTCGATTTTATTCACCTTTCTCTTTCTTGGCACTTTATTTTACTTTTTTTGTATAAATATTTTATATTCAATAAGTTAATAATTTTTTAGTTATTTCATGAACATAGAGGTACGTTTGAGTAAAATTTTAATATTTTCATGGAATGTGTTATAACAAATGAAATGTATCAACATTTCTTTTTGAAGATTTGATTTTTTAATCTATTCATTTATAGGTACATATAATTAATGACACAAAATTGGCATAAGTATAATTCGACAAATGTTAAATATTTCTGATATTTTTTCAAATTGAATATCAATTTCTTGATCTACATCTTCTTGCAAATTTTCTTCTATTTCCGGAATATCAGCATTTTTGCAATTAATGCCTATACATTATTTGCAGAAAATGGAGCAACTGATTTCCAACTTTCTGCAGCCACCGTTTCCTTTACAGCCTTAGATACATCCGCAAGTTATTTGTTCCAATAAATTCTGCGGTGCTGGAGGTTTTACAGTGGTAATTGGCATTAATACATTTTTTTTTGTGTTTTCCAATCCCATTCTAAAGGATTTAAAATAATTTCCTTTCCAGTGTTGAACTTGATACTAGAGAAAATTTTGTGCTCTTACAATCTTTGGAAAAGTAACAGTACATTCACAAATATACTTTTTTTTAAGGAGGGGAGATCCTTTATGGTCACCAGATGAGATAAAAGACATCTCAGAAACGGCACAAAGTAAAGTGCAACATGGGATGAATCGTTTGTCGCATCTGATAGTGTGGGACTCCGCATATCGCAGCGGTTACCCGAACTAACCCCCCTCATCTATATCCATTGATTCGGGTCGAGTAAACTCTTGATAACTCTTGATGAAAAAGATAACTTCAAATAAATTTCAAATTATAATCAGTTATAGAATTCAATTTCTTTTAACTAATATTTATGAATAAATATAGATAAATGAATTTTACCAGTATTGCATTAATATTTTTCATTAAATAACTAAAAAATAATTATTGCATATAAAAACTCTATATAAGATAAAAATATAAAATAGGATGTCAAGAAGGAAAAAGTGAAAAAGTAGAAAAAAAGCAAATTTTAAATGGCTATATTTCAGTCAATTTTCATCGAAACAGATTTTACCAGGGGTCAATTTGTTGGACATTTAACCAGGTTTCTTTTTTGTGAAGCATTACCTGTGCCTTAATCCAAAAAAGTGACAGGGAAAAACATTTTTGAATTTTCGTTTTTTTGCAATTGTTGTTTTCAAAAAATGAATTTTTTGATTTAAAGAAGTGTCATTTCCATTTCAATAGGAAATTTAATTCTCTACAAAACATGTTGTCTACAAAATACCCTAAAAATGCATAGTTTCAGAGATATAGTCATGTTAATAGCCTATTACTCGATGTTCGGGCTACGATCCGCTAACGTTCTTTGAACGTTCTTCAAACGTCGCCCTTGTTTCCCGCAGGTGTTGAACAAGGAAGACCTCGACTCGAGCATCCCTCTGTCGAACAGCACCCCATCCCACCTGCAGCAACAGCAACACCATTCGTCCTCGCCTCCAAGCTATTCGCCGTCGACGAACAGCAACCTGTCCGCCTACATGCACTCCCATTACCGGCAGTACGACCAGGCGCGCCCCTCTGTCCCTGTCGGCGGTTATAACGATATGAAGAGACCGATCAGGAGCCCCAACGAGATCCTGAAGGAATCGGTCAGGGCGTCCGTACTCAGGGACGGCAGCAAGCAAGCCGGCATGCCGGACTCGCCGGGGCTCCTCACTCATTACAGGTAAAAAATGGGAAACGTCGGGATGAAATACCAACAATGGTAGTCCATCAAAATACTATATAGTACACTAGGTCAAATTAACATAGCCAAATACTTAATACGTCTGGTTCACACTAGACGTGTAGGGTTGCGATCCTGTTCTGATCAAGATCAAAAATCATTTCTATTAAATGTTACGTTTACGCAAAACTCCGAATTCCTCATTCGTAGTTTCGCGTAGTTCACATCTTAACCTAATAAGATGTGACGACGGTTTAAGGGGAGTAATTTAAACCTGACGGTGGTTCAAATTGGAACTAGATGATGTACTAAACCATATTCAAACCTAATATTTATAATCAACAAGTGCCGATACCGAGCCTGAATGTCCTTGATTAAACAGTGTTTATGAGAAAAGTTTCGTTTCTGAATGTGTTCTAAGCTTCGTAATAGGTACAAAAACAAATACCAAAGAATAGTGGCGGGAAATGGTTTAACTTTTCAACGGCTAACATTACTTATATGTAACTCTAAGGAAACAACGGAAAACGTGACAATAGCGCATTATTGGCTGTGTTTTTAAAGTGTACCAGCTGTTCGAACAGTCAACTGAACCCTTGAACACTTGCTCGGCGAGTGACATTTAAAAAACGTTATCTATGCAAGTCCAAAGTACAAGCTGTAATGTTTTGACTTCTAACGATTTGTCTACATGCCATGACATGTCTACATAAATCTCAAAAACGTACAAAACACAATTTTGATTTCTTATTTAATAACTCGTAGGTATAAGGTATTTGAATTTGATTAATATGAATTGATTACTCAAAGACTCAAGTTTTACACTTGCTATTTAGTAAAAACATTTCCATATTTTCTTCACTTCCATAATAATTTTAGTTTCATTTGAAGTATAATTTTTAACTTAAATTACAAAACATCTAATACATTGTCTCATTTTCTGTCCATTCTTTGTTCTGTCGTTTCATACACAGATCTCACGACCTGATGCATGAAAATTGTGTTCCAGTAAGTGTTCGAACAAGTTTATTTGCTCGAGCCCTATTTTAAAACGCGATTTTCCTGCTCGAGTACTCGAACCGTTGTTCGTACACTTTAAAAACACGCCCATTATTACTGTGAATACAAAAGTATTCCTTTATTCCTTAGTTTGTCATTGAAAGCTGAGGAAACAACATAGTGAATTGACTTTATCAGTTAGTGCAACCAAATTTTATAAATTGGGTGTTAAAATCAAGCATAAAATTTAGGGCGGTGAAAAATGGACCTTAACTAGAGTAAGTAGTGTCTATCATTTAATTAAGTACTTTTGGGTTATGTTATTGTTAAATTGTACTAGTAATATGGTCTGCCTTGCATGCTGTAATATAGTTCTTATAAAATCTAATGTACATTTTTTTAAGACTGTAGGAGTGAATGCGTTACCCTTATAGGTAACGCTAGCTGGTTATGATATACAAATAATTGCGGATTATTGAATCTTTTTTTTTATTTTAGACATGGATTTACTTTGGAACAAGCAATTCAAATGGCATACAATGCTAATATTGATGTGCACGAAATATACATTGAGCCTCCTATTGCAAATATATTGACGGATAAAGATTCGGCTAAGGAAGATGGTAGCGGATTACTGGATAATCTCGGCGGTCGACAATTATTGCCAAAAGCTGTGTTAGTGATTCGAAGCGCAGGCATTGTTGATGAATACGAACCAGATGAAATTTCAATGCATTCCGCTAATGGCTCCGATCCAAATGGTGTGCTTCTGCTTCAAAGGCTGGAAAAGATAACATGGATCCAGGGCGACTTAAAAAACCAAGATCATTTTGCGAACCTGATTATAGTAAATATAAAAGAGTTATTTGGACATATTTGAAGCTTTTTTAAATGACGAAGTAATTGGATTGCTTGTCGAACAGTCCAATTAATATGTTCTTCTATAATATACCAAATGAAAATATATCCAAAGAATAAATGAAATGTGCCATCGGAATTGTGATCATTACAGGTTATAATGACTTGCCCGGACGAGATTTCTACTTTATGGGATTTTTTACTTTAGGGATTCTAAGATGGACTTGAAAAACTATGGTCAGCGAGTCTATGAGAAGGGACAGATTTCGCCAAATCATAAGATATTTTGCACTGTGCAGATAATGTGCAGCCTAACCTTCAGGACAAAATGTGGAAATTACAGCCGCTAATTGATCTTCTAAAATCTAAATTTGTTGAAAGTTGGATTGCCGAACAAAACCTGGATTATGACGAATCCATGATTAAATATTATGGAAAGCATTCGTGCAAATAGTTTATATGAGGCAAGCCCATAAGGTTTGGGTACAAAATGTGGTGCCTCAATTTCCGCCACCTTACTTGTTAAACTTCAATATGTACCAAGGAAAAATCCAAGAGCAAACACGGTTCACAAAAATCATTGTGGAAAATGTGCTGATCCATTGATGTGCATGATTGACGAGATTCGAGAAGACATGAAGAGGCTTCCTTTTAAATTCTACTTTGACAATGTTTCTACAAATTTTAATTTACTGTTTAACCTAAAACAAAAGGGTTATGACGGCACAGGAACGATGAGTGACAACAGAGTACCTACCAAAAGTTGTAAATTACCACAGAAGGGCGAGGTTGGTAAAACTAAGAAATGGGGAGACACGGTTTGAAATATTGACAGAGAGGATGGAATTATTCTGGACAAATGGATGGAGAGCAACGTAGTGACAGTGGCGTCTACATATCATGGTATCAACCTAACCATTTAAGTGAAACGTTACTCTCGGGCTAAAAGAAAATCATTCAAGTACCGCAACCCTGACTAATTGCTAACTACAATCACTGCATAAGTGAAACAGACATGATGGATCAGCAATTATCGAGGTACAGGATTTCAAACTGCCGAAAAAAGTGGTGGTGGGGCATTTTTACCTGGCTTCTAGCTGTTTTCATACGTGGTGGTGTCTTTCCACATGCAAGCATTTAGAACCGCTTACTCAATCAGAATTTAGAAGGGAAATATCACAAGCATTACTAAATAAATTTGGTGTTGAACCGAAAGGAGTTGAGAGACAAAAGATTGCCAAATCCAGTGTAACACTCAACAGAGTTTTGGACAGTCTGAGATATGATCGACTTGACCACTTGCTAACCTATATTCCTAATAATAAAAAGCGTTGTGCTGGAGAGGGATGCATTACGAGTACCCATACCATGTGTATCAAATAATGTAATATGTGATTGTTTTAAATATTCTCCTGGTCCGTTAAAAGAAAATAAAAGTCTTTATTGCACTTATCTTGAGAAGCTTTGAGCGTCCATTTTCAATTTCCTCAATGTGTCGTCAGAAACAATTGAAACAAACAATTGAATCAAAAGTGTGGTAACAATTTCCGCATTTAAGTAGAAATTCTATTCATTTCAAGCACACAAAATGCTGTCACCCAGAAGGTACTTAATTACCTACCCGTTTTTTCATTTTCCAGACCTGCATCCAATTTACCGAACCAGCCAGGTAGTGATGAACAATCGGAAAATAGATACGATCCAGACCCCGCTACAGCACTGATATGTCCCAAGAGCGAGAGTTTGGAAAATTATCAAGATCCCGGTTGCCCTGAAGGTAAAGATAAATAATAATAAACAAACAAAAATAACAGGAACCTAGGTTTATTAGAAAACCTGTAAATTTCAAAGACTGCCAACATTAGGATTAGTTTTTAAGGTTAATGGTATATTATTCGAGAATAACAAGAAGACAGAAAACTCATTTTAAATGCTCTTAATTTTCTTGTTTTCACAAAAGTACCTTCAAATGTGAGAAACTGCTTCACCATAAATAAACTTTTGGTACTACCTACTACATTTTTCTTAGGTATGAAATATTGAGATAATTGAATCATAGATTTAATTTTATTTAATGGTGCTGCTGATTCACTGTTTTAAATCCGCAATTTAGAAACTCCTAAATGCAAGCAGTTTAGCAATTTTATTCATAGTCATTATTGCACCTAACAAACTTTAAGAGTTCTCGAATGTTCTCCAAAAACTATTCAAAAATATATAAAGTGAAAATAACTAAAGTAGGAATAATAGGTAGAATGCAGCATATCTCGGAATTTCGACACTAAGTCTTGAACAAATTTCTGCAGACTTACGAATAAAAATGGAGCCCGGAATGCAGCAGGACGAGTCGCCTAGCAGCACGGCGGGTAACAATGTCCTCAGTTCCACCAGTTCGACTAACGGCTCGATTCATCCACCGTCCGGTTACAAACTTGAAGGGGCCACTGCCAGGGAGAAGGAGATCATGCAGGCGAGCTTATGGAATTCCGTTGGGAAGCTGAGTCACAAGACGGGAACTATCAACACGCCAGAAGGTAATATGGCTGGAAAGACCGCAGGAGGGCGTTTAAGATACTTTAGTTATTGAATGTTACAATGTTAACAATGCTTAAATGAGTATCTACAAAATTTGGAAATCTGATGTGGTTTTTAAATTTTAGTGCAAACACTTCTATGGTTGTCCTTCAATAAAGGGCATTTCTGACATTCCCTGAATACATTACTGATACATATAAATATATTAAAATCCCGTCTTACTCTGAACAACACCGCCTCACTTTCCCATAATATATTTCTGTACAATGTTTACTACTCTTACTGCCTCATAGCATTTTTATCTGCCTCTTGACCGTCTGTCATGGAGAGTTTTTACTGTATTTTATCCCTTCGTTCAAAGAGCAGTAATGTGATTTTCATACGATTTTATCTTTTTCCTAGGAAAGAAACTGAAGTGCCCTTTTTGCGAAAGATTATACGGCTACGAGACAAACCTGAGGGCGCACATCCGCCAGAGGCACCAAGGCATCAGGGTACCTTGTCCTTTTTGTTCGCGCACGTTCACTCGAAACAACACCGTACGTCGCCATATTGCGCGCGAACACAAGGCTGAGATCAGCCTAAAAGCTTTTCAAGGGAACCCCCCTCAGCAGGTACATAATCACATCCCCTAAGGGAGCGTAGGCGGGAGAGGAGGGGGTGGAGGAAGAAGGAAGAAGAACGACGACTACTACTTTTTGCTTTCGAAGAAAATCTAAGGATCAACAGGGCCCGAGATCTGATGTAAATATAGGTGTGGTTTTCGGGGTTTAGTAAGTCTCAAATACGCAAAATTTTTGAGTCGTGTGTTGTTGTTGAGTCTATAAGGGCTACAAGGGGTATTTTGGTCAATTCAGAGACAAATTCTACTAAATGAGTTCACTGATTACACCAAAACGTAGAAAATATTCATCACAGAACAAATGAAGCAAACAAGTTCATTGATTTTCAAAAGATACTGATCAATTTTACGACTCATTGCTTTATTTGCATTAGATCCTTTATATAGCTTAAATGGATGGTTCACTAATTAAGTCAAGGATGTACAGTGTACTACACTTGAAACTGTTACAGATGCCATGCTACCAGTGTAACTCAATTTCCCTAGTAATACATGTCTCAGTCTCGATTAACTAAACTTGTTAAATTATTCATTCCTTACAAAGTGAATCATTTTTATCTATTTTCAAATTGACCGAAATACTCTTACAGCTAATGTGTCATTAAATAGGTTTAAAAGTTGAAATTTGAAGAATTTGATGGGAGTACAGTCAAATCAAGCTGGTCTTGTTGTATTTTTATTTTTAGCTCGTTGAATACTAAAAAAGGCGCGCAACTGTCGTAGAGAAATTGTGTTCAAATTTTATTTTGTTTCTTTGCTGATAAGTTGCCGTTTTCGGAGAATACCTCTTTATGATTTTTTTTCTGTTAAGAGAGATTTTTTTTTGTTGTACTTATATGTATTAAATATTATTTAAGATATCGGTTATGCATCTGAGTGCGTGGGTGAGCAACTTTTTTTTATATTTTTGTCATTTCGTACTTGGACCTTTTATTTTTACATAGTTTGTAAGCAGGAACTGCTACATAAACGCCTCTCAGGGGCAATAAACTACCTCATTCGTAACTACTCTGCCTCATGTTTTTCTCTTTTTTATAAATATAAATGTTATCCCCTAGTCATTAGTGCAAAAACAATAAAAGTAGGTTTAAGTTGTGTCTTCTATAAAAATATGTATACATAGAACCACTCAGATATGTAAAAGGAAAATCCAAGATATGCCCTTTTTTGTTTTTCTTTTTTGTATATATACTTATAATAATTTTATTGCGTTGGAATTTACTCATTTTTGCCTAGTTTTAAGTACCAGGTTTAGCTCACTTGTGGATGTGATCCACATTAATTTTTTTACGGCATACAAGTGAAAAGTTGATATTTTTAACAAATAGTACAACACACAAGTCCATTTTAAAACAATACATATTTATGGTGTTATGCAATTTTAGTGAACTATCAACTTGAAATTAAGTACAATAACTGTTCCATTGATGTGATCCCAAAATGCCCAACTTTTCAAATGTATGCACTACCAGCTCAAGTAATTAAATATCGTTTTAGTTAAAATTGAGATTAGAGGCATAGAATGCCAATGGTGTGCATTTTGCTGTACATGGATTTTCTTTATTAAGTTTGTGTCTACACAACTAAATTTAAAATTACTACCGAAACCAAATGAACTATTCAAATAACTAAACAAACACCAAATACTAGTCAATGCAATATAATAAACCGAAGGAAACAGATCTACCTCATGATGCAGTATTTTCCCAAGATAGATATAACATATTTACAGTTAATAATGCATATATTTACAGTTATTTGTTTCTCAAGTTACCGCATCTACCTCATGATGAACATGACATTAATTTATTATATCTAGATAGGAGTAAACATTATATATAATGTATAATTTCATTGTTGATCATCTACATAGTATAATATTTTATATACACTACAAGACATACACAAAGTACAAACTTAACGTTATGCATCCACTTTGCAATATTTAACCGAAATCTTTGCTGTTGTGCGAAATTGAATTTTAGGTGTTGATGATTTTTCGATGTTCCAAGTAGTACCTATATTAAATATAGTATGTTTCAAATTTCTTACAATACCAGACTCATATTTGCAGCAAAGTCACCTCCGTAACAGACATTGATTAACCATAGTTAAGAAGTGTGTGAATGGGTAAATAAAAGCTTCGGTCACGCGGCACATTGGGGATCTTTAGTAATTATAATTTCTTCTATGGGTGATATTTCCTCTTTGTGCTGTTGGATCGAACTGAACGAATGGAAGATTGCTTTAGTTTTTAGTAAAACTTTGAAAACGGGTCTTTTGTTTTTTTGTCTTAGTCTTTAATTTTTATAATAATGGATATAAATATTTTGTGAGGCATCAGGGTTCGATGTTTAAGAATAAACAAGGAGTAAAAAAACCTTAGGTTACAAAATTTTATTTTTTATTGCTTTCTAAGTTTAGGTTTATTAAATGTAATTATTCTATTAAGATGAAAAGTAAAATCGTTTTATTAATCTGTTGATATGAATTAAGCGATAATTGGAATAGTAACCGTGTTATTGAAGAAGAGAAGAGATTCCGATATTGGTTGCGATTTAATGTTATGGCAATAAAACGGAAAAAGCAAATAACAAATTTGGGTTTTACAGGAATACGATTGGTGGCGTCAGTTATGAGTGTGACAGGTCACATTATACTCCGTTATTAATAATGTACGCTTGTAAAATAACTGGAGGAAGAGTGAACAAGAACGGGACGTTTTGAAAGTTTACAAAAGGGTGCTTTCCATAAATTATTCGTGAGAGATATCCTTGTAATTTTAGGACGTTCTGTACCCACAGCCCGATAAATTATGAATATTTTTGTACAATTTTGATCTTGAGCGATTGCTTTCTGCTTTCTATTAACAGGTAATCTTTGGTTAAATTCGCATTCAGTGAAAGAGGAAAGTTCGAAACTAGCATAAAAATCTAATTAACTCGTGTTTAAATGTCAGTGTCTTAAATGTTTAAGGGCGATTTTTATAGAAAATACATTTACATTAAGTCTCCGCTGAAATGAAAACTTAGCACACTATTAGCTCATGACAACTCAATTACTTCACAAAGTATTTTTCCAGGCATAACCCGAGTGATAGTGTGTGAAAGGAATTTAGATTACATTTTCTATAAAAGAACCCTTAATTTCGGTGTTTACCCTTTGAAGTACCTTTTTCCAGAGTTCTGGGCGTCCAAGTAAACATTATTGTTAGTAGTTCATACAGGGTGAGCGTGTGAGAGAGCTGCCTTAACAAGGTACATAAAATTTGTGATTTTGTAATGTTTCGAGCAGCATTTCCGAATGTGGCGGTCCTCTTCGTTCGTGAATAAATGTTTAACATTTAACAAACAAAAAAAATGTGTGTGTATATCGATGTATGAATTTAAGTGTAAGAAAATCACACGAGTCGTGTTTTTGAATCGCGGCGATAGCGCTCGAAAGTTGGAAATGTGTATTTTCCGAATTATTATTTTTATGAAGAGCGGTTGATTTTTCAAATTGTACAGGACATGAACAAAGGTCAATATTTCCGGCTTTCGATCGCTGTGCGTTGCGTTTTGTACAAACTCGACATTTTGTACATACGGCACTCGAATAATAATAATAATAATACTAATAATAATAATATATTCATGAAGTATTGATATAACTGTTGCCTGTTACCTTATTTAATATGATCACTAATCGTTAAAGATACAATTCAGTACAAATACAAAATCTACCTCAATGAGAAACGCATGCGATTTGATGTCGAGCAAAAAGTTATTTGCTTCACTCATTATTAAGAGACGTTAGTACAAAAGGTGTATTTAAGAATAGTTTTTGTATTGTTTGTATATCAAGAGAAACTTATAAGCTTAACCCAAGAAAGATATGTCTTATTTTTGACAATTTTAAACGTGGGCGCGTCGTTCAATTAACAAATTACCGTGCTTAACTCCTCTAAAAAACTAGGTAAATAAAAAAGCATTAACGCAGAGTGGGAAATTACATTTTATAAAATATAATGCATAAATAACACACTTTCAGGTGTAAATGTTAAGCTCAGGAATTTTTTAAATGAACTCTACGTTAAAAATTGATGTAACTATTATTAAGAATAAAAATTATTTGATAAAAATGTGTTGGGAGTAACGGTGTATCTTTCTTGAGCTTCCACTAGATGTTTAAAACCTCAGGAAATAAGTACAAAAAAATTATTCGTCTATTCTAACAAAATGCAAAAAATTCAGGGAATCTCGTTCATTACTTGTTGTTGCAATATTATTAAACATATTTATAATATATACCTAAAATAGACTTTCTTATTAGATTCCGTCGTACGTTAAAAAATGCACATAATGTATCATGTTCTGTGAAGACATTTTTTACTGTACGTTGTGCTCAAGGAGACAAAAACAAAAATGTCGTTAATAAACTGCCTCTCACATCACAAGTCATTTCTCAGGGAATCTAAATAGAAGCGTATAACCCTGTTCAGTACAGTTTTTGATAAGTAAATGTGTGCAGTAATTTTAGTGAGATATTTTGTCTTTGTCAAAATGTTAAAAAAATTAAAAAAATAAATTGTATCTGTGAGACACTATGTAAATTTTTTGCAAAGCTAAGTGTTCCTAGACTTTTACGGTTACATTGTCACACTGTTAAATTGTAACTTAAGATGGATTATTAAGAACACAGTGTAATGTTGTACAGCCCATCACAGGTTTCCCCCCACTCCTTTGTTCAGGAGTATAAATATCAACAACTTATTCTTGTATATATAAGTAATTAAAAATGCAAGTAATTACTATGTATTCATGTTTCTGTTTTACTTATTAATTTTAATAAACAATTTGTCGTTTATATTTTGCATTTATTTCAGACAACTTCATCCTAATTTTCTGCCTGTACTCTCAAATAATCGTACGAGAACCCCAGAAAGTCAGCCTATTATCCTTATTTACTCTTACTAGTATTATATGTAGTAGTAGTATATGCTATGGTGCACACTACAAGCGTATTCGCCATACTTTGTATACGGTGCAGTGAAACAACAAATAGTGTTTGGTAGATTGTCTCATATTTACACTATGAAGAAATACCTAACACTGACTTAACAACAGCTTACATCAGTGAAGTTGTAGAAGTATTGGGCAAAGCTACATGAAGTCAGAAGAGAAGCTGAACTAAAAATATTGTTTTATGGAATGTTGTTTGGACTACTTTGAGTAGACCAAACTATCTGAATATAGAATGATCAAAAATATGGTCATCACATTGATAAGAAATGTAAGGATATACGGGTGTTCGTCAATAAAAAATGGAAGGATACTATTTAAGAACATAGATAGGTGGTCTGTTGTTACTATGATTCACATTTTCACATTCACCCTAGAAATTTCCGTCATATAGGTTACTTCACCAATTGCATTTGGTAGAAAATTACCTATTTTTAGCGACAATTCTACTAAAGTGGTGCCATTTTCACGTCACATTTACGTAAACAATGACAAAATTTGGTGAACTAAGATATAAAATATATTGTGTTCTTAAAATTTTGAGTAGGTAAATTCTTTGTTTTATTTGGAGAATATAATTATTGCAAAATTAAATTTAGGTGTTAGAAATGTACATTCGCCATATTATTTGTAGGCATGAAATTTTTTTTATTAGATCGTAATTGAGTTTAGATCTAAGAGTTCGAATGCTGCGATGCTGTGTTTTCGGTATTTATGTATGGTTGAGAGAGTTGGACCCTAGATCTTACATTGGAAAAGATAAATACAGATAATTAAAGATAATACAAAAGGTAACAAACACTGAAGTGCTTGTTAATCGCATGAAAAAGCAAAAAGAACTGTTACTGACTGTCAAAGAACCTAAAATCAGATATCTAGGCCACACAATGAGGGGAACAAGATATGAGTTATTGAGACTGATAACAGTGAGAACAAGATATTGTTTTAAATTACAGTTTTGGTAAATTGAAAGCACTTATCAGTATTAAGTTTGAATTAAAATCTCTATATATATAAAAATGGATTGCTGTTCGTTTGTCTAGCTTGAACTCGAGAACGGCTGGACGGATTTTGCTAATTTTGATCTTGAAATATTTGTGGAAGTTCAGGGAAGGTTTTTCGGTGAGAAACATAAATAATAAGTAAGGGAAGTACTGAAAAAGGTACGTTTTGTAATTTGACATTTATAATCAAACAAATGAAAGTATAGTGTCAGTTGGTTGCCAAATAAATAAATGTCATGACGATTATTACAATCTATCATCAGATTGTCAGTGCGCGAGAACTTTATTGATTTTAAAATGCCAAGGAGAAGATGGACTTAGGTCGTCGAAGTCAATCAAATGTGCAACGAGACGAGCTCTCACGTCCAAATCGCACTGACGACTGACGACCGGTGAGAGACAGATAACATTCGTATTGGTATGACAGAATTACGTTCAACAGTAAATAATGGAATCGAACGAGTTCGGGCACATCTTATACAACAGCATTTAGATCGACAGGGCACCGAGTCTACAAAGTCTACACGACGCCAACACAAAAGCGGAAAGTCAAGAAACCAAGAAGAGTCCTGAGTAAGTCAAAGCAACTTCACCAGGACACCAAGTCTACAAATTCTACAAATTTGAAACGACGGACATATCCAGTCACTGCAGCCGGAGGAAAAGCCGCCAGTGATTACAACTCCAAAACTTCAAGAACTTCGACGCCAACACAACGGCGGGAAGTCAAGAAGACAAGCAAAGTCCTGAGTAAGTCACAACCACCTTTTCCAGAGAATTAAGTTAAAAAATTTACAATTTCAACTACGACAAGATATAACAAGCAGATGAGTTGATTCAAGAACAAGAAAAAATAGCCCAAGAAATCATATAACTACAAAATAATTGCAAGAAAAACGGAAGTGCAAGAAAAACCAAGGAATACTTACAAAAAAGGATTGATCACCTAGAAGCACTATGGGGGAAAACCCTAGAGAACAACGAGGCGTTCCATGAACTTGGGTTTGACGATCAGCACAATTATATAAGATCACACTATTTCAAAAGGATCGAGGAAAACTACAAGACAATTCGACTGTATCTGACGTTAAACGAATAAAACACCCAAGAAATAAGTCTATGAGGTACAAATACAAGACCCAAAACCGGAAGTGAAGAAACCCAAACAACAGACCGAACACAATTACCGAATTTCGAACTAAAGGTAAAAATAACAAACAAACAAAAAACTACTTAGACAAGCTGAAAAAGACATGGCAGAATCAACAACAAGATGGTCATGCACGTACTACGAGCAACAAATGCCCAAAAGATGGAGCGCACTTCAAGACACAATGAAATAGAGCGATTCCGCAGACGCAGTGTTCCTGTAAACTTGGAACGAGTAGCATTCCACTACGACCCGGAAATAGATTATTGTGCCGAAGAATCCGTAACGATTGGAGAAATGACAATCGTTTGTCAATATTGTAAAGCGTTAAAATGCAGCGGTGAAGCTACTGGATTATGTTGTGCTGGTGGTAAAGTAAAATTGCCGTAATTGTTCCCACCTTATTTAGTTTCTGGGGTGGGAAATGACTAGGTAAATATTTTTTGGCCAACATCCAAACGTATAATAATTGCTTTTAAATGACGTCGTTTGGTCAAACGTATATTGTACAGGAAAATTTCATACCTAATTTCAGGGTAGTTTTTCATAAATTATTTATCAAAAATTTAAAAAGATAATATACAATTGCTAATACAAGGACTGTTTGCGGAATAAACTTGGAGTTTCCCGGTTTCGCGCAAATTATACGTCGCGTGTTCGCGAGTCGTAAAACCATCATCTTTATAAATTTACGCACCGCAAAAAAAGACGGAAAATATAGTAGATCAGAAAGCCTTAAATTGATTATGTGTATAACTGTATTGCATTTAATTTAATGTAGATAAAAATTTTGTATTGTTTTGACATTATTTTTCAAAAATATATGTAGATGATAGGAATTTCACCGGGTCATCTATTTGCGACGCATGCCGGGTACGGCTTGTTTAATAATAAAATATTAGAATAAAGATAAAAATCTGTTACTTGGCTACAATATAACGTGCCAATATTACACCAAATAAGTAAAAAAAAATCTTTTCGGTATTTTTTATTCGGTAACAGGAATCTTCGACTATGTCACCTATGAGGTGGTGTTCGTGACACCTACTAAATTAACTTAATACGTCATATAGCGAAAATGTGACCTAATAGGTGAAATATGGTGGCTTAAGTATTTCAATATGCTACCAGGAAGTAGACTATCACCTATTAGGTGATATAAGTTATGTAGTATCGCTGGCCCTGTTCTGTCTATTTAATGATTACGTTCTTATGCGACCTGTTGCGTGGTCTGATACTAATTAACATAATATTATAGTGACTTGTTAGGAATCTTTCTTTATCAAATTTTAACGTCACTTATTTCATTATCATGAAGACCCTAACCAAATTCACTGAAGTATAATTCAATTTCTGCATAAATAGGTAAAATTTATTTTAATTTTGCTGAACAACACCTAAATTGTTAGCTGGGTGACAATATATTGTCGGTTAAAGGCAAAAAAATATTTTTTTTCGATTTATATTGATTTTTTGCATTTAATTTGGTATGGTCATTAACCTTACTTAGAAATAATATTTTGAATGTTATAGTTTTAATTTGTTATTTATATTTAGTTTATATGACGGAAATCCCCCAAATCGTTTGTTTATTTTTTTATTCCTACCGCTGTTATTCTAGCATTACTAGTAATAGTAAGTAGGTATAGACAAAGGACCTTGCAGGTTATGGAATAAATTTGAATTACAATTAATGCTAAAATGTCTAATATTTCATGTTTATTACAGAAGACATTAAATTATACAGAAATAAATTTATAATAAACGGTTTTAACAAACGTAGGTATATCTATTAATATTAGCATCACTATATTCTTTTAATTTTTGTTTTGGAGAGAATCCTGTTTATTTTCCGTTAAAGCTTTACCGGTTATAAAATCTTTATTGGCACTGTTGTTTAAACTTATAAAACTTTTTTAAACTTATTTAAACTTTACACTTTGAAAGATTAAAAGTGTGTGTATACCTATAAACGTAAGAATAATCCAGAAATGTGTTAATCCCTTTGACTTGCCCCCACTGAACTCTAAAAATTTTGTGGCCTATTTTGGTGGTCTAATAATGCGCCACCGATCTGAACATTAGAAGTTTCTTAAACAGATAAAACTTGAAAATCTCTCAGTTCTTCGCCCTTTAAACATATACGCCCGTACATATAGTTATGAATAATTAACCGGATATAGACGGGAAGTGTTTGTATATTTTACGGCATTAAGAAGCTTAACGATGTAATGAGCGTAAAAGCTGCATTTTAAATCCGAACAACAAAACGCACATGTACACATCCGTATAAAAAGATACAGTGTTCGCATTCTGCACGGTTAGACCGTGCATAATAGGGCCGAAGGGGTGCGCAAAAATCCACCCTTACCGGAGGGCGGAACGGGGCCATTATTTTGATGTACAGATTAATGGGTTCTCCGGTTCCTCGTGTACGGCTGCTTAGCATATATTTATTCAAATTTTCAAAGTAAGTTTATTAGCTATGCGCTCTTCTGGCTGACGCAGGAACGAGAGGACGATAATTGATCGCCGTACGCAGAGGGTTAATTCTAATGTAACGGGTGATGGATTACAAATATCGCTCAAGAGGAAATGTGCCGGGTATTTTGCTCGACAAAACGTCGCTGAATATATTTTAAATATTTTAATATAGCTGACTGGGAAACGAATGAGATCTGTGTAGGTATGTTCTGGACTAGAAAAATGAGAGCCGGTTATAATTGAATTTTAAAGAGAAATTATCGAGAGGATCTATGAGCCATAATACAAACATGGTAAAAGTTGGTCTTAGTGCCCAAACCAATTTTAACGATTTCTTTTAAGTGAAAGAGCACACCATCAATATGTTGGAAACAGTAATATTAGGATATCAGTAGTTCTGAAAAACATAAAAAATGAAAAATTTTTCTAAGATTGGCCAACTTGACCTTTATTTTTTCAATGTTCCAACAAGTTATTTTTTTGAGTTTAGCGATAATAATGAACTTTGACTCTCCATAAGCTTTTCCAAAATGGGCGCCCATTATAGGTATTGCAGTTTATTACTAGTTTTTTTTTATAAATGACGTCGGACTAATTAATGTGAAATATGGATATCTATTGGACGTTAGTTTTTCATTTTACAGTTTTATGCTTTTTTACAACTTATGCTGAAATAGGGATGAACATTGAACGTCCATTTCATAATCTTTTAAGAACGTCCAATTGATGCTACAACATTGATGTACATTGGACGTCCATTTCACAGTCTTTTATGGACGTCCAATTGATGCTGCAACATGGATGTACATTGGACGTCCATTTTATAGTCTTTTGAGGATGTCCAACTCATGCTGAAATGGGGATGTACATTGGACGTCCATTTCTTTGTCTTTTAAGGACGTCCAATTGATGCTGCAATATGGATGTACATTGGACGTCCATTTCATGGTCTTTTACGGACGTGCGACTCTTAGTGGAAAAGGGACATACATTGGACGTCTTCTGCAGGTCCATGGACGTTTGTACGTTTAATGGACCTGTAGTGGACGTCCATTGGATGTCGTGTGTTTACTGGGTTACCAATATCAAGGAAAACCCAAGCAAACCCTAACTTTCCCAATTAAGTCGTCTGGTCAGAAAAATTTAAATAACGTTTTCATCTTAAGGAGTACTTACTAAAACGCAAAGTACTAGAGTAGAATACATCACAACAAGAAATAGAGTGGACCAAGAAATAGATGATATCAAAAAGATCACTGGGAAAAATTTATAAAAGGTATGAAGTCTGATTTGTACTGAGCACAGAAGAGGGTCCAGAAAATGATAAGAAGGCAGAGAACAGATATGAACGAGTTCCTACGAGTTCAAAACGTCGCAAAAGAACAATGGATTGAACACTTCTCAAGCTCATATGCTGTTGACGAACATGAAGAAAATGAAAGAAGAAGTAGCAAAGTAAATTGAGAAACAGTTGAGACATTCAAGGAAGAAATCAGTGAAGCAATGAAACACCTAAAAAACAGTAATTCGCCTGATCCAGATGGAATATATAACGAGCTTATAAAATACGGAGGAACAAAATTGAGAAGAAGGCTGCTAACACCATTTAATAATATAATAACAACAAAGAAGATACCGATCGAATAGAAAGAGTCTCTACTACTACTGTGCGACTACCCATATTTAAGAAAGGAGAACGACAATAATCTGAATACTATTGGGGAATAAGTCTGATGAATACTACATGAAAACTACTGACTAAAGTCCTTAAGCACAAGATAAAAAAAATATGGCTGAAGAAAAACGAGGCTTTAAAAAAACCGAAGTACCTACAGTAGATGCAACATTTATAATAAGACAACTAGTAGAGAAATCAATTGAGTATAAAAAACCGGCGTATCTACGCTACGTTGACCTATAAAATGCCTGCGACAGAGTAAGAAAGACTGACATCCTAAAAATATCAGAAGATCAAGACATATAAATGCATCGCTGTTGCCCCGATGCGAGAAAAGTAAACCTCTGTTGTGATGTCTTATAACATGTAACCACCCAGTACAGTAAAAAGTGAATACAACCGTAAAGAAACAAATATCTCGTCTATGTATAATCTAATATTCAAGGTTATAAAGGCATAAATTGATTCTACATGATAGCAGATAGTTACACAAGGCCCAGAACCGACTACGTGCAGCTATGTTAATGTGCTGGCTGATTGCGCCGTAAGGAAGCAAGTGCCAAACAAAGGAAGAAGAAGAAGAAGAAGAAGAAGAAGAAGACATACACCCCAATATAATCGAATTTAATAAATATATTAACGAAAACAACTTAACAAAGGTCAAAACATCAGAAGGAACAATAAATACGGTAATTATAAAATCTGGAATTAGACAAGGAGACTCACTCAGCCCTTTACTGTTCAGTATTATCATGGAACAGATTACCACAACGCGAAAAAGAAAGCAGGCTACATAATGGGGTCACACAAAATAACAATAATATGCTATGCAGATGGCAGATGACGTATTTCATATAGTGGACAACGTGGACGGTACTATATTGTGTCGAAAAGATTTAATATCTAATATGTAATTATATATAATATATAATTAATAAGAGCAGTTACTTCCCAACCTCTCTAGAATGAGGAAGCTCACTTTTTTAGGGCTATATCCATGTCCTGAAAGAACTTTATGTAGTTAATCTTGTTGGATGTGTGTTAATTTTTAATTTTTATTTATTTTAACTGTGTATGTCGACGTATTTGTTTTGTATGTGTGACGCCGCACATTTCGAGCAACAGGAGACCTAAAAATAAAAACAACTTGTTTGCGAGCCTGAGGATGGCTTCTATGAAGCCGAAACCGTTCGCTCACCTTTAAATAAAGCAGTTGGTTAAGACTTGGTGTTTTCCTTTGGTTAAAAGATTTGATGATTTCACCTCGAAAAACAAAATGCATGGTAATAAGAAAAGATTCAAGAAAATGCAAACTGGAATTAGACAACAGAATGATAGAACAAATTATGACATTTTATGACATTCTGTCTGGGAGTAGAAGTGACAAGCAGTAGGAATATAATTAAAAGAGTAATAATACAGGCCAACAAAGCAACGAGAGTGCGCGGATGTCTTTATGGAGCAATATGGAAGAACAAATATATGACAGTGGCAAGCAAGATGAAGATATACAAAATAGTGGTGAGGCCAATTCTAACACATGCAGCAGAAACAAGAGCCGATACTAGAAGAACAAAACAAAAAATAAATAAAATTGAAATGAAAGTACTGGAAAGTAATGAAAGAACAATAAAAGGTGTCGCAATAAGGGATAGGCAAAGGAATAAAACTATACGAGAGCTCCATATGGAGAGACTACCGAAAATATGTCGGGACAACAAACCATACAGCAAAATACCCCAAGGAAGGTGACCCAAACGATGGGAGGAGAGCTGGCAAACAACCACTACAGAAACCGGACAAAGAGTCGAACAGACAGGAGCAATCCTAGTCAACTGAGAAAGAAGAAGAAGAAGTTCAGAGCTTCAGATAGCAAATAAAAGCCAATAAATCAGCTAGTTAAAATATAGAAGTTGAATAAAAAAAATTTCGCATGATAATCGAGGAAAAAGTAGAAGGAAGAAGGTCTGTCGGCCGAACACAGAATAGTTTGTTAGTATAATTATATATTCCATAAATCTAAAAATGGCCTATCCTGAACCTTTCTTAATAAATTAATTCTTTTCAACTCTATTTTGAAAAAGTGACAGTAATGTAATAGCTTATTAACACAAGCTGAGGCCATAACATAACTGTAAAGTTTTCTATTGAAAACTAGCGAAACTAAAAAGAGAAAAACGTTTCCCGTAGTGTTTGCCAGACAATTCCACATGTTACGTTCAATACGATACACTTACACATGCTCGAATATTAATATTGACACTTCATTTATATTTAGGCGACTTCAACGTATAAATATTTGCTTAGAACTGGGGATATAATATCGTACTTACGTTCGATTACACACCGCCGAATTTATACTGTTTTGTGGTTAGGTTGACGTACCGTCATCTATTTTTTTATGTTCCTTGTAAAATATCGCAGTGACGGGTTAGGAATTTGCGACCATAAGAAACGTGTTAAATTGTAGATAAGTTATCGTAACTGTCGGGTAAAATTACTGAAAATCGTATAGACGACACTTCAAAAGTACCGTAGAAAGGAAATTAGTGGCCGCCGATGGTAACAGGACAATAACTCCCCAGACAATCACTCCACCGGACATTTACCCCCGGACACTTACCTCCCGGACCTTTACCCCCCCATACCAAATACCCCCTAGACATATACCCCCCACCCCATGAGATCATGCATAAAAAAATACCAAAATTCGGAAATAATGTTCAGTGGAAGCAAGCAGGAAAAGTACAAAAAATTGAATTTGAAGTTTATTGAGAATTTACAAAACTTCTAGAAGAGACATATGTAAATGTAATTACACCTTAAAAATCATGATTATGGGCAATTCCGCGAATATAAGGATAATAAAATAAAATATAATAAATAGAATAAACATAATATAAAATAATATAATTATAATAACCGGACCCTTATAGGGGTGCCTTTATTTATAAAGGTGTCCAATATTGATGATCTCAATGATTACCTAATCCATTTTTGAAATCGTTACCCATGGCATCTTTTGTGATAACCATTGTTGCGTTAAATAGAGGTCATAACATTAAGTACAGTGATATGCGTCATGCTAAGGTTGCATTTATTTTATTGATAAAGATGTCCAATATAGTCGTTAATCCTTCCTTGAAATCTTTAGGTACCTGAAAAGAGTGCTCCTTAATCCTACATTGAAAATTTCTGTGAGTTTTACTTGGAAATCATTTAAAACATTTATACTTAAAGAGTTGATAGATTGTAAGGAAGTAGTTCGATCTATATAATAAGTTTTTTTTCTTAATAACTGAGAAAACTTTGCACTCCTTTCTGTTCAAGGAGTATATGTCCGGGGGTATTTGGTACGTAGGGTAAATGTCCGGGGGGGGGGTAAATGTCCGGAGGGTAAGTGTCCGGGGGGTGATTGTCTCTGGGGTTATTGTCCTAGAACCAATAAAACCCCCGCCGATCATTGCACTAAGAGGTACAGTTCTGCGCATGTGCGACCTAGCTAGAAATAGTAATTCACGGAAAAAAAATGTATTCTAAAAAACCAAAAGAAAATGTGAAAAAATAAGTTTTCCATTGTTTTCCACATCTTTCGATGGCAAATGTCTTTTTGATAAATTTAAAATTTTCAACCCTATAATCTCCTATGCAAAATGACAATTTCAAAAGGTAATTTCGAACGTTATTCCAAGTAGTTTTCAGTACAATAAAAGAAACATTAAAATTCGTTGTCCTATAAAACGAACTTCACTCACAAAAACATTCAAATCTTTCCCACCTACTACAACATGGACGGACGAGCCACCACTTCAATTTTTCTTTTCTTTACTATTTAACAAACGATACTTGTCCCAACGCGTATATTTTGTTAGCCGTTAGATCTGTCGTAATCGTATTGTCATTCCTAAGTAGGTAAGTATATCTTTTTCACATCCCGCACGATACAAAAACCACCCCTCACATCTAATACGATAATAACATCACTTCGAGTATCATTATCGCACATGCCAGAATTTTTTCGCGCCTTAAAATATACACGACGACATTATCCCGTATTAGTATTATCGTGCCCACAAAAACCGGTCGGCACGCGTCCGACGTTTACGAGACGCGTGCCGACGCGTGGCTCCGTTTATCCGGAGGCGTCGCTTTTGCGGTCCCGTTAAACTTATTAAGGCTGGAAAAAGTGTAAATGATAGCACTCGAACGTGTCTGTTATCTCGTGGGAAAAGGTCGCTATGGGAAAAAGGGATTGAGTTATGTACGGTGGTCTTATTTAATTTTATCGTAATGTTAATACACTGCTTGTTTGTACAGCGGGAAATGCGATTTAATTAACTTAGGTTAGTAAAATGTAATGTTTCGTATAAGAGATGTTTTCGGGTTAAGTATGTCTTTTATTCTATAAAGGGCCCAAAATCAAAAATATGCATAGGTTTTTCAAAATTTACTGTTCACAACTAATAGTCCAGTAAATAAAGGCCGGAAAACCGCCGAACCTTGACATCACGTTGATCCCGGACTTTTTTCTTTTTAACTTGTAGGTATACATGGGTACAAAAATTTCTGAAAAAATGTCCACTGGGAAATGTGCGGGCTGGAAAATATCTTCATGGTGTTAAAATCGACTATTTTCCCCGATATTGGCCAAAATATGACACTGAGGCAATTTGTGTTTGAGCACAAAAGAAGAACAGTTTATTATCTACAAGAATGATCCTTATCATTTTTGTCAAAAGTTTAACCGTTTCCGAGATAACCGGGCCCAAGCGTAGCCTGGATTTCAAGCTGCTGCGCCGCGTCTCGGAAAGCACGCTCCGTTAACGTAGGCATGAGCGGACGGACAAATTGTCCCATAACTTGGGTAAAACTGAATCTTTTTTTATGATTCAAAGTTCATATCAAAGAAGGGACCTGCAGCTATAATACCGTATTACTTTTTCCTCATTTTTCTTTTTCTGGAATATTGAAAAATCTGGCCAAACTTTGATTTTCTTCGATATTCGAAGGCGCTCTCGGATGATCATTTTCTGTAAAGAGGATAAACCGAATTAATGAATGAACATTGAAACGACTCATTTTTGTAAAATAGACAAATTAAAAATTACAAAATAACAAAATTTCCGTTATAAACTCTTGTTTATTAGATTATATAATCAGATAACAAACACATTTCTTCCTTTTTTGCAATTGAATTTTAAATATCTCTATTATAAAATATAAATAAAATTTTACCTTACCATGTGAAATTGAAACAAATTTAACAATCTCTAAATGTAACAGACACCACAAACTCAGATTAACCACACAATCTTATAAACGATACAATATAAAGGCACAATTATTTGGTTACTTGTGATAAATTTATAAGATTCACTAATATTATAAAAGAAATTAATAAGATTTCAATGTAACTTGTAAATATTTCTTTGGCGGGATACTTACCACTTACCGAACGATTTCCAAGGCCCGAATCTCATCTCTCCTCTCATGTCGCTCACCGGATGCAATAGTGGCATATCGTTTTTCAAAGTTTTTGACGTCCCGCCCTGTTCTTCCTTCTTGATAGTCGATGTTGTTCGCTATTCTCCTGGTTCGGTCCGTAATGTGTCTCGGTATTAGTCCTTTCTTGCGGCATTGCAGTAGGAAAATCGTCCTGTTCCGTAGTGAAGCGAGTTGTAGGTTGTAATTTGCCCATTATTTGAGAAGCCTCACGGAATGGTGTCCGTATTGCTGTAGAATCCGTTGAAAAAACCCCATATCTGTAGATGAAGTCAAGACTAGTGGGAAGCTGCCAGTCAATACTAGTAGTCAATACTTTAGTGTTTAACTTAGTCTGCCATGACTAAGCCTCTTTTGACTTCATCTACAGATATGGGGGTTTTTCCAACAGATCTTACAGCATTACGGACACTATTCCGTGAGGCTTCTCAAATCATGGGCAAATTACAACCTACAACTCGCTTCACTACGGAACAGGACGATTTTCCTACTGCAATGCCGCAAAAAAGGACTAATACCGAGACACATTACGGACCGAACCAGGAGAATAGTGAACAACATCGACTATTAAGAAGGAAGAACAGGACAGGACGTCAAGAACATTGAAACAAGATATGCCACTATTGCATCCAGTGAGCGATGTGTGGATCCTGGAGGCACGTCTTCTTTTTCTTGCCATCCAAAAGACATCAATAACCTAGGACTCCTTCAAGTGAGATCAAAAATTAACCCTAGCAATCAATGCTTTGTACTTACGTTCCAGTGTAGATTTTAATGCCACACAGAATCAATTTAATTTTGAAAAGATTTGTGTGCTTCCAAAATTATATCTAGGAGCCTTTAGAAAGTCCTAGAACGCAGACTTCAGTGGTGGGAGGAGTTTCACGTTCAAAATTCACTTTCACAATCACAATCTTCAAAAACATTCAAAGCCTTTTTGATTTTTTTTGAGAAAGTGGAAATGTTCAATAGTGCCCTTTAGGGAGGAATTACAACAAATGTTTCAAATATAAGTTGTAGCCATTGATTAGGTTAGTTCAAATCTAAAATTTAGAAAGTCCTAGAACGCAGACTTCAGTGGTGGGAGGAGTTTCACGTTCAAAATTCACTTTCACAATCACAATCTTCAAAAACATTCAAAGCCTTTTTGATTTTTTTTGAGAAAGTGGAAATGTTCAATAGTGCCCTTTAGGGAGGAATTACAACAAATGTTTCAAATATAAGTTGTAGCCATTGATTAGGTTAGTTCAAATCTAAAATTTGGCAAAAATTGGTATAGCTGTTTTAAAGAAAATTGAGAAAAGGGGGACCTTAAAACGTCCTGAAATGCCAATATCTCAAAATCGAAAATCAGTACGATTACAATCTCTTACTATGAGAAAGTAAAAAGAAAAATTGTTCCAGGTCAATTTACCCCAAAGTAAGCGTTTTTTTTTTAATTCATAAATAATTTGTTTATAACTATTAAGAAATCTAGCTAGCCCTATTTTGAAGTCAAAGGTTCACAGTTTATGTAAAATTTTTTAAATGGTATGCTCTTTAACGAGATTCTCGGTGAAGCTTCGGTCAAACTCGAGCAATATTCTATAACTTTGGATCTAGTTGATAGATTTTAATATCACTTTTTTTGGTTATAGACTTAAAAGCTTCAATATGATATGGACAGATTGGCTGAATGGTACAGAAAAAATGAAGTAGGCCTTAATGCTTCGAAGTGTTCTAAGGTTCTCAAGAACCCGTAACTCTTCTCGGTATAACTATCGAATTAACAATATTATAGTAGCAAGAATCTTGCGGTAGGTATTCATTTTTCACTGTCGTTTGCTCAGTACACATCAAGTACGCACCCTAGGTCACTTAAGACCATAGAATTCTTCATAAGAAATACATAAGACTTTACCCATCGTTCCGCCATCAGCTCATTTTACTGCAGTCTGGTGAGACCAATCCTGAACTAGCCTTCCACCAAGAAGATCTGGAACCCGCTTTACGGCTGTTATGTAAAAAGAATTGAACAAGTTCAGAGAAAGTTCTTACGATACTTTTCATTTAAAGAACATGGTAGGCTGAATGTTCACGGTTACAATTACGAATTGCTTTGCAATACATGCTCCTTACAAATATTAAAACACAGAAGGGATCGGCAGGATATATAAAATCTTAGTATGTACCTCGAAGCATAAAACTTTTAATACGTTCCATCACGTGGAGTGTTGGACTTCGAAGTAACTACCTGGATTCAAATACCCCCTTATCCATGATGTGGACCTTTTTCGGAAAATACATAAAATAGTGCAACGTTTTCGTAGGTTCAACAATTGCCCTCCACTAGTATCGTTTTGAACTAATTTTTTAACACTAATTATTAATACTTAAAACTTAATTTATTTTCAGGTTCTGGTTCGGAGTTTACTACGTTCTACGTTACTACGTTTCTCCGTACTACGTTCTTAATCGACTTTTCCTTTGTCTGTCGTTTTGGTTGTTTCTCTGCTTATTTTCGCGAAAGATCTGGAATGAGCTCGTACAGTTGGAGAGCCTTCTTACGTTTCTTAGACTAGCTACCTCTCGACTCTGCGTATTTGTTCTAACGCGAAAGTCATCATACATAATGTTAAGGTCGATTGTTCAGTCGTCTCAAGCTCAACTGTTCTAGCGGCTTTACAAAAGAATACAAGATCAATAATTACATTTCAATCTTTATTCATATCAAATCAATATTGGTTTTAACCGCTTCATTCCAGTGCAATTAGAATAGCAAATTATATAGAATAATAATTATATATATATATATATATATATATATATATATCTGTGAGTCTTGACTGTCCTAATGTATGCAGCTTCAGTAGGAGATGAATCTCCGTCTAGGGTTGCAGTCAGGATAGGGTGGGCAAGAAAGAAAAAGCTCTTTTCAAAATAGCCAAGCTTTCGGAGCGATTTTGGCTCCTTCCTCAGGGCATCTAGTGAGAAATTTTAATTAGAAAACATTTTCATTTACCATGATTATGTTTGAGACTCACTTGTACAAGCTAATATATGAAACTAGCAATAATAAATATCGCTTACTGACATTACGGTTACATTAACACAGAGGTAGCACGTTCTTTTTAAAACACAAATTAACTTAAGTCAGATAACCTATATATAAATAAGGAAAGCACGGTAAAAGATAAGTAATAATGGTGAAGTGTGACAAAACACAAAACTTAAAATTAAGACATAGACAGTTAAAATATGATGTGTAGCCAACATAACAAAACAGAAAACATTTAACATATTGAAGATTCAATGTTCCAACTTTGTATTACCTTATTCAAATAAACTTAAGAAACCAGCTTAAGGATGTAACTATAACTCGTGCTTAAGTTCTGAACATCCGCTCTCTTATTAATGGCATTTGGTGTGTTGTTGATACATATCATTTCTAGAAAATTACGTTTAAAAAAACCCCTTTCAGTTTTCAACGTTTTTACATTATCAAAATCCATTTTATGATTGAGATTTAGTACGTGTTCTACGAGGGCGCACGTTTTCACTTTTCTTTTTACGTCACTTTTGTGAGAGGTAATTCTTCCTGTTAATAGCCTCGAAGTTTGACCAATGTATTCCCGTTTGCAATCCGAACATGTGATAGAATAAACTACGTTGGAAAGTTCCGATGTTTTAAGCGGGGATTTTAATGTAGTATATAATTTCTCTAAAGTGAGGATATTTTTGTTTGCAAACTGAAGGTTTAAAGGTGTAAATATGTTTCTGAGTTTCGGTGTTAAATCCCTGATGTATGGGAGCGTGGCATATTTAATCAGTTCAGTAGTTATAGTGTCTGTTGTGTGGTTACTGTTTACTATGATTCCTCTGTTGTTAAAGTTACCATTCGGATGGTGCTCTATTGTACGGTTTTGTGGAGCACTGAACAAAATACTATTAATAATTTTTAAAGGATAACCATTCTCCACCAAAATTGACTTAAGTTTAAGCAACCCTTCGTTTCTATACTGTATGTGTGACAAATTGATAACTCTGTGTTTAAGGGCTTTAATTAGATTGTACTTCATTGCGTTTGGATGGTAAGACAAAAAGTGGACGTATCTATTGCTACAAATGGGTTTCCTATACCATTTTGTTCTAATTATGTTGTTATGGTCTCTACATAGCATCATGTCCAGGAAGGGGATGGTATTATCTTTCTCTACTTCACATGTAAATTGTAGGTTAGGATCTAATTCATTAAATGTATTCAGTGTGGATTGAATACCATCCAAAGGTACGGCTAAGATTAAGTCGTCGACGTATCTTTTAACGAATGGAATATGGTGGGGAGATTTGATTATGGCTTTATTAATTAGATCATCTAGGACATAGTTTGCAAAAATAGGTGAAATGGCCACACCCATTGGTGTACCGAATATTTGCTTATAGTAGGAATCATTATATAGGAAAACGTTAGAGTCAAAAATATATTTTATAACAGAGAGAAAGGATGGTAGGGTAATGTCACAGTACTTACTTATAGTTGTCCAATGATCGGTTATGCATTTCAGAACTGATGTTAGTGGTAAATTGGTGAATAATGAGGTAACATCAAAACTAACAAGTATGTAATTTTCTGGTAGTGCAAAACCGTTTATAAAAGCACTGAATTGGAATGAATCTTTGAGGTAAATATCATTATTTGTATGATATGCTTTAGTAAGGATTTCTGTACAAAATTCGGCCAATTTACTGCTGGGGGAATTTATTGTAGATATGATGGGTCTCATGGTCAATGTGGGTTTGTGGATCTTGGGAAGGGCGTAAAAACGAGGTGCTATTGCATTATAAAATTTTAACTGTTTTGCTTGGGCATCAGTTATTTGTTCTGAAGTGTGTAGAGATGAGACAAGTTCGTTAGCTTTTCTTTGCAGTGAGGGGATCGGATTCTTGTTCAATTTGATATAATATTTATTGTCCTCTAGTAATTTATTGCACTCTGTTTCATATGTTTGTTTATCCATAACTACTGTTACATTCCCTTTATCACTCCGACATATAATTAAGTCTGGGTGGGTTTGTAAAAACATTTTAGTTTCTTGGAATATTTTAAAAAGGAAATTATTAGAATTAATGTTTTTATGTAGAAAGTTAGTTATTATGTTTGTGTATTGAGCTCTATAGATATCTTTAGTGTTCTCTTCAAGATTACAGATTATAAGCTCAAGATCTGCTAAAAGTCGTGGAACATCTAAATATTTGGTATTAGGGGCAATTGTGAACTTAGGTCCTAGTGACAAAAATTTTTTTACGTTAGGGGGGATGATGACATCAGTAAGATTTTTGATCCATCCGTCTTGGCTTACAATATCTGTAAATGATTTTTCAGTTAAGTTATCGATCTTGTTCTTATGTTTAGCTTTGATTCTATTGAAAACTTTTTTAAAAATGATGTACTGCCTACGTTTGAACTCATAAAACACGTTTACAGGAATGAGGTTTTTAACTGTGAGTATCGTGTCATTTAGCTTACTGTTAATGTGCGATAAATCAGAGAAAGCTACTTTGATTTCTAAGTTAATAAGGTTTTTACGAATCTTATGATTAAAGTTAGTAACTGCCTGACCGGTGCGTCCTCTTGTGTGATGGATCATAGTAGTTATGTTACCTATTCCGTTCGTTATGTGTTTTGGGTAGATGTTTCTTCTTCTACACTCTGTCAGGAAAGTGGTATATATATATATATAATACTAGCCGTGACCCGGCCACGCTTCGCTGTGGCTCAGTTTGATATAAAATAAATGAACAATTAAATAAAAATAGGTAATCTAGCAAATATAGATTTACCGAGAAAACACATAATTTATTTCAACACCATGCATTGCATTGCTGTGATTATGTTATAGAATGTTATGAAATGGGAAAAAAATATTGCTTTGCAATTATTTTTTATAACCGATGTAGGTACTCGGCTTCGCCGGGGACGACCCTGTCTCATTCCTTTTTCCACACTCCATGAAAATGGTTTCAATCAGCGTGCGTTATTCGTCTTGATCGAGCAATACGTACTTGGGCTATTTCCAATCTTGCTTCCCTTTGCTCGTCTGTTTCAGACGAACGGGCTCGAGCAATTCGTACTCCTTCGATTTCCAATCTTGCTCCTCTTTGCTCGTCTGTTTCAGATAATGGGGCTTGGGCATTTCTAATCTATCTTCCTTTTGCTCCTCTGTTTCAGATAAATGGGCTTGGGCATTTCTACTTTTAACTTTTAACTTTTAACAGAATGATTTTGAGCAATTCGATCCTCAAAGCGCTGTCAAACTGTTCGACATTTAAAAGATACCTTTTCGCCGCGAGATGGCGCCATCTGTCAGTCACTCGTAAAGTCACTCGTCTGTCAAATAAATATGACATATTGCCTGTCATGCATATACGGCCAATCGAACTGTAGCATTTTATATATTTAAGCTGTTTCGGCCCAACGATTATAGACTACCCAGGATTGCTCAGTTCGCCGAATCTGCCTGACAATAACTCTGTGACGTCACCACCGGTGCTGGACAGAAGATAGAGATTTATTCGTTTTATTGTAGTAAACAGTAAGATTTATCATTGTAAATTGTACGGTTTACGTACGTACTTTCCGTAATCCATATTTACGTACGATATCCACATCACGTTATCCACAGATCAACACGTAAAAGCACTTCAGCACCGGTGGTGACGTCAAAAACTGTCCAACATTGGTCAAATGTAAGTGAGCAATCCTGGTTAGTCTATAATCGTTGGTTTCGGCCCCCTGGCTCGTTTTCCCAAGGTGTATTAACTTTAATTAGGTTACCTCATTGAACAGCTTCTGGGCGAGGGGGTCGCGCAGGGGAGGCGGAGTTCGTGACGTAGACTGGCGACCCAGGTCTGCGTTTTATTACCTGTGTTTAATCTAACTCTGTGGTTTAATCTATGTTCTGTATTACTCTGACAGTTTGGCGTTTGGCTGGCGTTTTCGTTTGTAATTGACAACAATTTTAAGTTTTTCAAAGTACATATTTTTTTGCATCGCCGGTCGCCGTTTGACGTAGATCGGTCTCGCGCTGTTGTGGTAGGTCAGGATCGCTAGAGGCAACCTATTAAAGTTGATACGCCTTTTTTTTTTCGACGCAGAACCATTTCAGGAACCTTCACGACCCGTCAACTCATCAAAGTTTCTTGTCAATCGGATGAATGGTATTGAAGCTATGCGTAACATACAAACAAACATACATCCATTTATATATATGTATAGATTAACAGAATGCTTTTGAGCAATTCGATGCTCAAAGCGCTGACAAACTGTTCGACATTTAAAAGTTACCTCTTCGCCGCGAGATGGCGCCATCTGTCAGTCACTCGTCTGTCAAATAAAGGTGACATATTGCCTGTCATGTATATATTTTTAAGCCGTTTCGGCCCCCTGGCTCCTTTTTTGACGCGGAACCATTTCAGGAACCTTCAAGGACATGCGCCCTACAACTCACCAAAATTTCGTTGCAATCGGACGAATGGTATAGGAGCCTATGCGGAACATACACACAAACATCCATTTTTATATATATAGATATAATAAATATAATAAGAATAATTCCCATTATATTATACTTTATTACTTATTATACTTTTAATTCTGTAGTATCTTTGGAATGCTGCTTTTTGTTCTTATTTTTTTTTATAATTAATTGTAGATGATTGTGTCTTGATAAAAATTCGTCATATTGTGGTCTATGCCACAACTACAGTTAAGAGCATAAATTCTCCATTTTCTCTAAGCTATACCTAGAACCATAAGTAGTTCTGAGTTTTATTTTATTAAGTTGTTATTAAAATTTTGGGTAAAGTCCTTTTATCGATAAAAATAAATAAATAATGATTCAATAATTTATTTCTTGTTAGTTTCTTATGTAGTGAAATATTACAAAGGCATGTACGGAATCTATCATATGCCCAAAATCAAGAAAACATTGGGGTTTCTACATAAAACGCAAACAATGACGTCATTGCTCTAAAACCAATAAGGTCGCCATACAGATTTTTGGAAAATATAATTTCAACAAAAAATGCGACCTGTCCGAGACAGTCTGCCATAAATATTAAATAACACTTTATGTTATTGATCAATCATTATCTATGATGTTCCTTATTTCATGGGAGCATGTGTATGCTATATATATTGGTTTACTATAAATAGTACACATATTTTATCCCATGAATTGTCCCCCAATAAAAAAATAAAATGACAGAAATGACAAAATGTTACAAATATTAACAGTAAATAAAGCGAATAAATAGCGTAGTCTAATTAATTACAAGGAAAATTTTTATGTTTCATTAGACGTCAATTGTGCTCTCTTTTCAAAAATATTGTTATGACATAAAGTATTCATAACGAGTGTTTTTCAGAGCAATTAAAAATGTAATAAAACTCTTACTGCCTTAGACATCAGTATTAAACAAACCCAACCTTAATTTTATGGTTAGTCCTCTGTTGTGCCTTCAAACAGTTTTTTGAAAAGTAATTTTGATTCTAAGAACGCAAGTTGCGGCAAAAAGAGCAGCAAAATTTCAAATATCGCAGTTATATGTATTTTACGAATTTGTCTTTCATATCAGACTAATCATCATCATCATCATCATCATCATCCAGCCTGGTGTTGAGTCCACTGCTGGACATAGGCCTCCATTAAACTGCTCCACTGGGTTCTCTCTTGAGCTGTTCTCATCCAGTGTCTTCCAATCCTCTTTATATCGTCACTCCATCTTGTTGGTGGTCTACCCCTGCTTATTTTATCCTCTCTGGGTCTCCAATTTGTTATTCTTATGGTCCACCTGTCGTCCTTAAATCTCGCAACATGTCCCGCCCATTTCCACTTTAATGCTGTTATTCGCCGGATTATGTCCTGTACCCCAGTTCTTCGTCGAATTTCGGTGTTTCTGATACGATCTTGGATCCCAATACCCAGCATAGCTCTCTCCATCCTTCTCTGGGCCACTTCCAATTTCTCCACAGTGCCTTTTGTCAAGGTAAGCGTTTCGGCGCCATAAGTCATTACTGGCAGCACGCACTGATCGTATACTTTCCGTTTCAAGCTCATTGGAACGTCACTATCGAAAATATCTCTCAATCTTCCATATGCTGCCCATCCAAGACTCCTCTGTAATTCCTTTGTTTGGTTGTCTCTATTTAGTCTAATTTGGTGTCCCAGGTATTTGTATTCGTCGACTTCCTCGATGGCTTTGCTGTCTAGTAATATAGTCCCTCCCAGTACTAGGTTTGTCATGATTTTTGTTTTTTGCTGGTTTATGTAAAGGCCAACATTTTCAGTTGCCTGCTTCAGTTCTTTTATCATTAAACCGGCTTCTTTGAGGTTGTCTGTTATCAGCACTATATCGTCTGCAAATCGTAGATTATTTAGCATCTTCCCATCTATACTGACACCTTTGTTTCCCCAATTCAGAGCCTTAAAAGCATATTCTAAAACAGTGTTGAATATTTTTGGGGACAGTGTATCACCTTGTCTAACTCCTCTTTGTATGGGAAATTTTTGGTGGCGTTATGGATTTTTACGCTCGCGGTCGAGTTGCTGTAAATATTGTGTATTAGACGGGTATATCTGTAGTCTATGCGACACTGGCTAAGCGCCTTCAGGATTGCATTCATTTCAATGGTATCAAAAGCTTTTTGGAAGTCGACAAACACGAGCACCAATGGTCTATTGTATTCTAGGCTTTTGTCAATGAGTATCTTTAATGTGTAAAGATGGTCATTCGTTCCATAGGCTGAACGAAAGCCTGCCTGGTCTGTTGTTTGATAGAAGTCGAGTTTTTTTCTCCAGTCTCTTGTTTATTATTTTCGTAAAAAGCTTATATAGATGGGATAGTAAGCTTATAGGCCTGTAATTTTCTAAATCTGCTCTGTCGCTTTTTTTATGGATCAAGATCATCAATATGTTGTTCCAGTTCTCGGGTAGGGAGGCACTGTCCAAGCATAGATTAAACAACTTTTTTATTGCTTTTAGTAGGGTTTCTCCACCGAACTTTACTGCTTCCACAACTATTTGATCGTCGCCTGGAGCTTTATTATTTTTCATCTCTTTCAGCGATTGCTTAATTTAGATTACCATTATTAATCAGACTAAACCCATCTTCAATAATATTTTTAACGAATTACGCACCAACCAATACGGCTAGATGTCATTGTATTTTTTCATACAGAACCGACTGATTTTGCATTTAAATTCACATTGCAAACCTATGAAACTCCACTAAACAACAAATCAACAATCCCTCTCGAATTTCAAATTTCTTCATATCCTCCCCAGAGTTGAATATACCTCGTTGATAATCCGATCAAACGATCTAATAAGTTTCCCGTGAATACTCTGCGTAAAATTTGCAATTTTCCACATACCCGTCGCCGTCATTAATGTAAATCTATTACGTAATATGGAGTTTCGTCGGGTGAGTACAATGGCCGAAATCCACCCTTACTTCCAGGGATTACGTTGGATTTCGGTCGCGATTATATTTGTCTACGGGCCTGCTGAGTAATCAGCCTTTTGTGATCGGGACGTACATAAATTCAGATCGATCGGAATAAGTGATGCGGTATTCTAAACGAAAATGATTAGATTTTGTGATGGGGGAGATGTGCAATGAAAAAGAAGTGTTTTACTTACAATTAGAATTAGAAATTCTACCGATGCGATGTCGTGAAGTTAACAAGCCTGAAATCGATTAGGGATCGAGATTATCTGCACGTGACCAGACGCGTGTGTTGATTTTCACTCGTAAACTAATTTAACCCCATACTTGCCAACCATTAGTGAGCGTGCTAATAATCATTGTCAACAATCAGCTATTTCACCGTAAGTGTACGTTTCTAACGATTCCTTATTGAATGTCTGAGTAATAATTAAGACATCTAAATTAAATAAGGAAAAATTAGACAGGTAGCTTTTAGTGCCAAAATAGTTAAATAACAGCAAATGCAATTGAAAGGAAAGGTCTCCGCAAAATCGCAAACCAAAATGGAATAAAACTGGTTGAATTTGATGAAAATTTTAAAGATAATTTTGTGCTTTGGAGATTATTTCGCTTTTTAAAAATTCTGAAATAATTAGGTGTGAAATGTTACCAGGAGAAAAACTTATTCTTCAAATATTCTATTCTGTTCTTATTATATTACGAAAACATTCTGAACTTACTCGGGGCCAAATATACTTGCCAGATATGTTAATAATAACAACGTTTCCTTGATTTTAACATTGGTGGAAGAACAGACAAAATGCTTAAATAAACAGCAGGTTATAGGTTAGTTAAGTAAAGTTTTTATGGACCCTAATCTAACACCTACAAAATTCTGAAAAATTGAGATAATAATTTGTCACAAGAACAAAATATATTTTTTCAGAAAATAAAAGAATCGTCATTTTTTTCAATTTCGGAGTCCACAAATTAAAACAAGAAAGAATATGTCAAAAAAAGGAAAGAAAATTTCCTCTCCAGTAATTTTGAAAAAATATCAGATTTTTGGCGATATCAAAACCCTAAAAATGAACAGAGGGTTTTGTTTCGTTTGGATATATGAACGGGAGCACACATTTCACTACTTTAATGGTCTAGAGTCTAGACTCTTTAAATATACTGTAACGTTTATTTTACTAATTTATTTACACTAATACTAATACTAGACACTACTTAATTTATTTACACTATTACTAAACTAACTTAACTAATTAATTTATATCACACTTCCTAATCGTTAATTTATTTCACTTCAAACGCTCTCTCTATTTCGCTATTTACTCTCGCGGCTTCCGTCTAATAATAAACATAATCCGACCGCAGGCCCGCTTATATATACTTCGCAATTGTGTCGGGAACCTTCTCGCAATAATTACTCGAAATTTCTTTTATTATGTAGACAGCTCCAGAGTGTCATAAATCACTTTCCTTAAATAATAATCCCGGAGTATTCATGGAGCTGTCTTTTTTTATAGAATTCAATTAAGCGTCGCCGCAATTCCTTTTGAAGTAGCCGCTCAGGTCTGATATGAGTAAACACGTCTCGCGCTGTTTACTTTTCGCATTACAATACATTTACATTTACAATCATCATTGTAATATTATTGTTTACATTGATTCAAATATCAGTTGTACTGTTGGACTAGCGGCTAAAGGATACAAAAATATAATCAAACTTAGTGGGATAGTTAGTGGGAGGAATTTAAAGATAAGCTTTTGGGTTCGAAATTCTCATTTTTGATCAGCGTTTCTAGCGATCGAAAATAGGTGATCTGTAGGCAACTGTATAGGCATTTCACAAGGCAATGGACATAATATGTGCGTACGTTTTCATTTCAACCATATTTCAATTTCATTAATACCACTTTTTGTGGCATGAGTTACCTACGCCGTCATGTCTATTAAGCCACATCATCCACTTCATAAGTCAGCATTTACTATAGGCTCATATTTTATTGCTAATTTATTGCTAATTTATTACGCAAACCAGAATTTAGCAAGAAAAGGGGGATAATGTGACTTAAGACTTAAGCCACATCATCCACACTGTATCTCCAGAACCGCAAGATATATACATAAACCAGACGGCATATTTTATTGCTAATTTATTGCTGACGATTGGGACTAGTAGCGCAATCCCAGAGCCACCCCTTCAACTCTTAGTATTAAACTCACCCCCGAAATATCAGAAAAATTGTAAAAAAAGGTATGTCCATTAAATAGAGCCTGGGCTCTTCACTATTACTATTTAATTGCTCAACTTTCAAGCAAAGTATGATTTTATTGCTCCACCCCTTAGCGAGAAAAAGGTGATAATCTGACTTAAGACACATCATCCACACCTGTATCTCGCTTGGTTTGTGTATATATCTCCTGCGTTTCCGGAGATACAGGTGTGGATGATGTGTCTTGAGTCAGATTATCACCTTTTTCTCGCTAACGGGTGGAGCAATAATATTATACTTTGCTTGAAAATTGAGAATTATTAAATAGTGATAAAGTGCCCAGGCCCTATTTAATGGAAATATATTTGTTTACCATTTTTCTGATATTTTGTGGGAGAGTTTAATGCTAAGGGTTGAAGGAAAGCTGGAAGGCTGATAGGGAAGGCTGAAGGTTCTGGGATTGCGCTACTAGTTCCAATCGTCAGCAATAAATTATCAACAAAATATGACGCTTGGTTTATACATATATCTCTTGCGGTTTCGGAGATAGAGGTGTGGATGTTGTGGCTTAAGTCTTAGGTCACATTATCCCCTTTTTCTCGCTAAGGGGTGGAACAATAAAATTCTGGTTTGCGTAATAAATTAGCAACAAATTGGCAATAAAATATGAGCCTATAGTAAATGGTGACTTACGAAGTGGATGCTGAGGCTTAATAGACATTACGTAGGCGTACTGCTGGACTCGCTACTCTCCACATATAGTCCTTTCAAAATTATTTTTTATGCACACATTTTTTGCCCACAAGGACATACATAAATGTACTTGGTATCAATATACACGAGGATTAAAATCTATAATAGACTATATCATAATTAAACAAAAATCAGGCCTAAAAGTGAACGATGTGAGAGTTCACAGAGGTGAGCGGTTCAGACCACTCACTAGTGGTAGCAAAAATCTACATTCCTTTTATTGGAACGACAACAAGAAATGAAAAAACAGATATGAAGACCTGTGATTATAGGGTAGAATACAATTTAGATAGCCTACAGCACGATAGTACAAGAAAACTTTTCTCGTGGAGATTAGAACAAAAACTAGTAATTATTGTAGAGAGATCTACTGAAGAAGAATACCAACACATAAAAAATTGCATTAAGGAAGCAGCTGAAGAGGCCCTAGGAAAGAAAGGGAAAAAATCGAATAAACCATTCTGGTGGGATTCTGATCTAGAAGAAAAAATCGAAAAAAAGAAAGAAATATACCAGCAACTCCTTCAAACGAAAAGCAACGTGATTAATGAAGAATACAAGAAAGTAAATAAAGAAGTCAAACAGTTAACAGAAGTTTTAACAGAAGTTAAAACATTTCAAAGACCTATTAACTGAAACGAGAGACAAATTCAATATACGAGATGAACCTACAGAGGCCACAGAGCACATAACACTGAATGCAGAAGAAGTGAAAAAGGCCATAAAAGATACGAAACTGAAAAGGTCACCAGGTCCAGGAAGAATAAGCCCAGAGCTAATTCGATACGGTCCTCCGAAACTGGCAGAAATGCTTAGAACTTTATTCGAGAGATGTTTGAATGGAGAGGAAGTACCAAGGGAGTGGCGAACTTCATATATCTCACCAGTCTTCAAAAAAGGCTCAAGATCAGATCCGAAGAACTACAGAGGGATTGCCGTCATCCCTACTATTGGTAGAATATATTCTAGAATATTAAAAACCTTAGTTGAGGAGAGTATCAAAGAGAAGCAACCAGAAGAACAGGCAGGCTTTCGGGCAGGACGGTCAACGGTAGATAATATTTTCACTGTCAAAATTGCAGCAGAAAAAAGAGTACAACGTAACAGAGAGACACATATAGCCTTCATTGATTTGGAGAAAGCTTATGATAGTGTCCCAGTCTCACAATTATGGAAAGCAATGGAGGATTTGAATATCAGGAAAAGTTTAATAAAGACCACTAAAATGTACTATGAACAGAACACAGCCATGATCAAACTAGGGAATAGATTAACCACTTCATTTGAGACAACAAAAGGCCTGAGGCAGGGATGTTGCGTATCTCCCACCCTTTTCAAAATTTACTTGGACAGATCTTTAGCAAAGTGGACAAAGAAATGCAAAAATATGGGACTGAGGGTGGGAGATGACAAATTGTTCACGTTATACTTCGCAGACGATCAAGTCGTCTTAGCGGAGGACGAGGAAGACCTTTCATATATGGTTAGAAAACTCAAAGAAGAGTATGAAGCAGCCGGGTTAACTATGAATTTGGCGAAGTGTGAATATCTTGCTGTCGGTAAAGAAGAGGTTGAGAATTTAATTTTGGGGGATGAGACTTTGAGAGGAGTGGATAAAAGTAAATATCTGGGAGTGAATCTAAATAAATATGGAAACAGTAAAGATGAGATAGGAGAAAGAACAAATAAAGGACGATCTGTTACTCGAGCATTAAACTCTTTTGTTGGGACAAAAACATAACAAAAAAAACTAAAAAACATATTTATGAAAGTATGGTTCAAAGTGTCACTTTGTATGGCTCAGAGGTATGGGATGTATCCAGTGCAAACAAGAAAAAACTAATGGCCACAAAGATGGATTTCCTTAGAAGAAGCTGCAGACGGTCAAGATTGGAAAGAGTCAGAAACGAGGTTATACGGGCAGAAATGAATATGAGTAGACCAATATCGGGAGAAATAGAGAGGCGACAATTGACATGGTTCGGACACGTCAAGAGGATGGCTGATGATAGATGGCCTAGAAGAGTGTTGGAGTGGATACCACCCGAGAGAAGATAGAGGGGACGACCTCGGAGAAGCTGGCGAGATGATGTGGAAGACGCCATGACTACGAGAAATTTAAAAGAAAATCTATGATATGAGAGGGAAAAATGGAAGTTGGGGACGGAGAGACGGCGACAGCTGTAGCAATCCGAATATATATATATATATATATATATATATATATATATATATATATAATTATTTGGGATAGAAAACAAAACGGCTATGTACCGAGCGCATTCAAAAAGTACATTTTGCCTTGTTTACAGTAGTTGCGAGAAAGAGAGAATCCAAGTGAGCATATGGCCCCAGTTAGTGCTTTTGACGACTCATGCCTTAGATATTTACTTTAGAGACAGGTATTCACTTGGATTCTTTCTCTCGTTTCCACTTATCAGCAGTTTTACTCATATAGTACTATCTCTATGATTTATTTACGATAGTTCGTGCGATCGACCCTCGTATATTTGGTGCAAGCGGTTTGCAGTTATCAACACAATCATAAGCAATAAGAATTGCGTATCTATGTCGAATATCAGAGTGGGGTCACTATAGTCGTAAATATTTAACGAGCGCTTTGTCGACTTTATTCTGGAAGTGCATTGCGGCTTTTTTGGCTACCGTGGCTCAAATACCTGTTCACGACTTTAATTATATGAGCAGTACTGAAATCGGATCGATTTTTGGAATTTGGGTTATTAAAATTTCTAGAAGTTTTACCCAAATTTTACGTATATTTCATCACCAAGTCAAAAAAAAACATGTTTCTAAAAAAATGATTGCGTGTGTCTGGCGTTGATGTGTTTTTCTCTGAAATAAAAAATTAGAAACGATGCAATCTTCGTGTTTAGATTTTATACCAGGACCTCTTAATAAGTTATTTATTAAAATCGGTGGTTTAAGTACTCTTTGCATTTTTTGGTTTTTTGAACCTTTCTCAAAATATGATTCAACATGCATTCAGAATGTATAATGAATATGTATATTAAATGTATGAATTGTATGAATATGTATAATGAAGTTTATTAACATTTCTGGCTAAATTTTCTCTGACGGGCACTTTACACTTATCGTTTTTCAAATCATTATTAGATCAGATCAGTCATTAATCAGACGGAATTATTCCAACATACCAACACAAAGTTAATAACTTTGGCATATTTCTTAATTTTTCTGTATAAGGTACCTTTATGGGACTTTATTGCTAAGGCTTTAGCCCAAAATAGTTAAACGTCGATTCTAACCATTTCATTAACAGCACATAAATATGTTGGTATTGTGTATGATTTATCATCGGGCAACAAAAATTTTGGACTTTACATTCTCATTTTGGTCGGTTTACTTACATTGTTTTAAATTAAAATATTTCACTAAATACAAGGCCACCTCATTTTTTGCAAGAAATGAGACTACTGAAATCAATAAACCATTTAACTTGCTAAGTAAAAATGACACAATAAATCATTTCGAATTAAATATATTTGTACTTTTATTTCTCATATGAATAATAAGTTTGTAATTGAAGTAATGTATGTTAAATCAGTTCAACACTTCAAATCAATCAATTAAATTAATCAAAAAGTCTAAAATTCCAACTTTTGTTTTCGTAATATTTTATGTAAATAATTTTCCATAGATATTAGTAGTGGTGTCATTTTTCTCTGTGAAGCGTTAGCTCTCTACTTTATATGTGTATCTGATAGAGAAGTCGTAAAATAACTGGATAGACGGACAGAGACAACGGAATAAACGGAAATTGAAAGAAGGTCCGAAATAAAACAAATATAAAATTAGTATAAATCTGCAATTGGACATATTTACACAAATTTGCTGCATATTAAACATTGTCCAATTTCAGAACGTTTGCACTCATTTTAAACTATCAAATAATTTATAAGGAATTCTAAATTATTTAGAGAAACACGAAAAACCATTTCGAAACTTTAGTTTGCCTCCTCAGTTCCGCTTGCTCGCCCCTGCCTGCCCAGAGGAAATTTGTACAAAAGATTTTTTTGTAACACAATATTTCCAGCCACCGGCAAGATTTGGACAGATGGCCAGAAAATCGAGTACGGTGGAAATTTAATTATTCAAAGGGAGCAAATAATTGCTATAGGCAATCGGGCGAGGGTGACGGCTTCGCAAAGGGAAAGTGGCCCTTAAAGTGGGGGCGAGTTCGGACGGATCCTAAATGGAATACGTGAAAAGAACCGCCGCACGTATTTAGCGCGGATCTACTTGACTGGGTGTCTATGAATGAGTAATTGGGTCGATGCCTGGGCTCTCATTAACGGAACAAGTTTAAATAGAGTTGCTTGTTTGTTTAGTTCGGCAAATATGGAATGTCCCGTGTGTACTTTTGGAAATCGTCGGCGATCAATTTCAACGACAAGAACTTAAAAGCCTTGCGAGGTGTACAGTAGACGAGTAGACGACTTTAAGTGTTTTATCAAACGATTCCTCACTAACTAAACTGTTCTCTCACTTCTTGGTTTTAAACCTGCTTCAGATCCCATCCAAACAAGAGGAATAAAGTTATGGTTGAATACCCAATAAAGCAAAATTATAATCGAATTAAATATAGTTTAAAAAAACACGCTTTAATGGTAAATCCATGTGTCAAAGGCTCCGTGCCACGAGCGGTCGTGCCTCATGCGGTCAATGTGAAAAATCGTGCCAGATGCGGTCACTCCAAAAATATTTCTACCTGTTGGGCAGGTGTCTTCCCATGTGCGGTCATATCCGAATTCACCGAATTTCTCGGTAGACACCCTCGGCCGATATGGAAACTTTTACTTTAACTTACAGTCAACTGTAAGTTAAAACTGTAAGTCAACTGTAAGTTTAAAGTGGACTTACAGTTGACTTTAACTGTGACGTTAAGTTAAAGTGGACTTTAACTGCATTATGAAACCGGGCTTTACTAGGATTAATACGGTTTGCAAATACAGTAGCCGCCCGGTTATCCGACACATTCGAACCAAAGTTCGAACTCCGCATCTCCTCTCCGATAACGATGTTTTTATTACTTTACGACCATTCGCAAAAAAAACGCCGGCTTTTTCGTATACATCAAACAAGTGACCATACTTTAGAATAATTATTATATTACCTTTGATATTACTGTGCCTTTACGGCCAAGTCGTTCCGTTACAATACGATAGAATCAAGTTGATACTACTAATCTTGATTGAGTGTGTTCGGAGATGAAAACAAATCAAATTTTTATTTTTTTCTAAGAAAGCATAAGAAAGAAACACGTGCAATTTCGGATAATGCGGCGACAAGTTTTTAAATTGAAATTATAATGTCAGATATAATTAAATCCATGTACGATTAAATTTTAAAAATTTGAAATTAACTTGCCTACGTTATTTGCATTAATCCTAAGCAAAAGGCAGGGACTTTCAAACAATTACACCCTATGGCTCGTAATATTTTATTATGTTTTCTTTGGTCGATTCTTGGCGATCTTTTGTCCTTAATATTATTCACAAGTAGGTAGACAACAAGGTAGAAATATTTTCGAGGGATCACATCTGGGACGTTTTTTGATTGTGACCGCATAAGACACTACCGCTCATAGCGAGCCGGTACCGTGTACCCCGATAAATTGGCCTGTCCTGGGATTTCAAAAGAATTGACCGCACATGGCACTGACCGCACCTGGCACTGACCGCATCTGGGAAGACACGGTGTCAAATGAATCTGTAAAAATCTCAATGTTTAGTAGCCATAAATAAAAATCTGTCATGCGTCAGTATAACAGATTAGGGTTACTAGAGTTCAAGAAATAAATCAACATAACGCTGGTAATTAAAACATCATGACATTTCACAAAAGTAGATTACCTGTAAGTAGGTAAGAGAATTCCGAATCTTATAATGGCATATCATCAATTAGTTTCGACGTTGAAAAATAAATCCAACTTACAACTTACACTTAACAACGGTCAGTACATTTCAAAGACCTAAAGGACTGTTCAACTAAATTAGATTTGATCATTAAGGAGAATAATGTTAGGATCCTTAGAAGCCTTAACGATCTGAATACATTTTAGCAAAGCCAATTTAGCTCCTTTCGTTTGATAAAATAGAACTGGATATTTCAGGGTAGGAGGAGGTGGCTTAGTGACATAGTGGCAACTGAAAGCATGACCTCGAACGAACTGGACACTCTAGCTAAGAGGTTGTTTGTGTTCTTTGAAATATACTTTCAATATTTTGTTGCCAATCATTGTCCACCCTAACCAATGTATGTAAGAGCAATGTGTGAACGAGGAAAGCTAAATTGAATCTGCCTGTGTGAAACGAGGTATGGCCGTCATTAAAATATCGATGGAATACACTTTTAATTTTAAGACAAATGTCTCTAGAGAAAGGAAGAGAAAAGTTCAAAATTAATTCAAAATTGTAATGACAGAATACTGAAGCTTCCCAAGGAGATGAACTTCCTTAACGACTTTCAATTTTAATTTGTTTTTTTAAGGAATTCGCATATATTCCTAATAAATCATTTGAAGTATTAAAACGAATAGTTTACTATAAGTGAACCTTTTTAAAAAAATCAATCAGTAGATATTTTAGCTCAAACAGAAGCCAATGACTAAACCAGAAATACTTTGAATACACAAAAACTATTGGAAAAGGGAATGCTGAAACACCTTCAGCGACTGAAGAAGGCACTACAATTCTTACTAAAACAAAGTGATTGGATTCAACGAAAATCTTGTTATTATGACGTTATGCGAATTTTGTATAGCGATATCCAAAAGATTTCATATAAAATAAAAACTAAAAATGTAGGAAAAGAAATCTGCGAAACCACAATTTTTTACAGAAGAAACCATCTGTAATAAAGTTGAAAAAAAATAGAACTGTGGAGAAACCCAGGAGAAAGAACTGCAGAAATTTCTAAAGAATAAAAAAAATAGAAAGAGTCACTGATCACAGCAATTTTAGCGTTCTAGAAACTAAAATATTATAGCGTACAGAAAATTAGGAGGAAGTCCGAGAACCAACTTACGAAGGAGGAAAAGAAGCTAAAATTTCTTTAATAACACCTATAGTTGCGGCAAGTGTCAAACCTGCTATAGGTCCCATAAAAACAGAAGAAACATGGAATGAACCAGAAATAGAAAGAGTAGTTATATCACTCAAAGAGGGTTCAAGTCCCACACAACTCAAAGTAGGAATAAACGCAAGAATAGAAGACACAACAAAATGAACGACAGATCAAACAAATGGCAAGGAAGAAGCTGAGGGAGTAACTAACGAAGGAGAAGAAACTGAAGAAAATGTAAAACATTTTTCAGGGTCCTTTGGCGACAAAGAAAGTGTTGAAAGTACTACAGTTCTCATACCTACAGAAAAAAAGTAGCCAACAAAATTCAAACGAAAGCAGTAGAAATTGGTATGGAAATCGAAGAGGAAATTAAAATTGTTTCCAAGAAACTGAAGAAGGCTCAAGTGTTCAAGCTGAAAAATCGACAAAAGTGCTCATCGAACTCAAGTTCTATACTTAAAGTCTTATAAATACTGAAAAACCAGACTCCTGACCATTCAGGAAGCCAGGAGGGATTTGGTGGAGTAACTCACGAAAACAAGGAACTGAAGAAGAAACCAAAAATTATTTAATACCACATGACGTTGAAAAACGTGTAAAAATTATATAACAACAGAAAAAACAGAAACTGAAACCAACCAATGAAAATAGCTACAGCAATCAACGAAGAAACTGTAAGTGGTTTAACCCTCACAAAACTGCCAAGGGCCGAAACTAGAAGAAACAAGGTAAGGAATGACAGATCATACATATGACCAGGGCGAAGTCGGAGGAGTGACATATGCAGGAGAAGAAACTGAAGAGAGTGCTGAAAGTAATAAAATCGTTGTAACAATTGAAAAAATTGTAACTAAAGTAGAGAAATCGGAATGCATTAGTGGAATTGAAACGGAAACTGTAAGTGGTACAAGTCCCACGAAACCTCAATAAATACGGTCTAGAACAGAAGAAACAACAATAGCGACAGATCGTACTTGTGGGTCAGAAAGAATTTGAAGGGGAAGAAACTGGAGGAAATACTAAAAGTGTGCTACAACCATTGTAACAACTGAAGAAACAAGAACTGAAGCAGAAGCAACGAAAGTACTTTCAAGAACTGAAGAAAAAAATTAAGTCGTTCAACTCTGACGAGACCCGAAGAATTGAGCTCTAGAATACAAGAAACGGTAAAAGCCGCAGATCGAACAAGTGGTCTGAAAGAAGTTGGAGGAGTGACACGCGAAGAAACACTTAAAGTAAATAATACTGAGAATTTTACTGTATCTATTTTCTTTTAAAAATCTTGCAGAGAACATTAGATCATGTAACACAAACGAGTTCACAAATTAGAAAAATCTTTTGCTATTACAAAGAGAAAACTTATTGTTATAAGGGAGAAAATTGGAAAGAGGCCTTGTGCAGTGGAAAAATTACAGCTTGTGAAGGATAAGAAGATATCGTGATATCAAAAATAACCTTGGTCAAGAGTGTTCATGGATTATAAAATGATTGTCACAGCTCCCATCCGACATTTATGTCAATAATTTTTTGAGGGTCACAATCTGTGAAGTCATTGCGATAAAGTTTTCTAATCCTACGCAGTTTTGGAATTGTGGCTGTCAACATACAGCATAAAATTTACATGATAATTAGTCCTTCATAACTTGTAGCTCATTACTATTTCACAACTGAAATAAGTTGGTAACCCTTTTGTAAGTTAATGATGATGTCAGTGTAGCTTGACAATGATTGACAATTGAATTGTTTCAAGAGGATGCTTTAAGTTAAGACAACCGTTTTACATTCCATGGCAACCCTTGACCAAGATAATTTTTGATATCACCGAATGTCGCTTAATAAACATATACCTATCTGTTTGAAGGAATTGGTCGGAAGTAAGGGAAATTGAGATACTAAGGGGCAAATTCAGAAACGCCACTCACACTCATTTCTATCTACCCTCATTTGTATCTAAAAATGAGAGTGAGTGCGCCTTCTCCTCAATTTTGGAATTCAGAAACGTGTAAATCAAGTTACTCAAATACATCTCAATTTAAGAATGATTTGAGGGAAGGATGTTTGGCAATATCGCAAATTGTCGTGTTCGCTGCTGACTGTGTTTGTTCAATTTGGTGTTCTGTGCATATATCATGTGTTTTGTGGCAGCAACTGTCATGTCAGGCGTCACCTAATATGGAATCGCGTTTTGCAGAGTCGTTTACGTTGAAATTGAAACAATGAGCAATGAGCATTCCAAAAAAGTATATGTGTGCAAGGGAAAAGGTCCAATTAAAACAGTCTCCACCTCTATGCCTGTCATATACCATTGGAAAAATAATATGTCGAATTGTATTGTATGAACTCTATAAATTCATTGAACTCATTAGCCATGATATCCATATTGCTAACACCATCTAACATAAACAGAAATGCACAAAAAATTGTCACTAACGACGCTAATCACGATGTGCACCAAAGTCAAAACTCGTAAAAGTGGGTTGGAAATTATTTTAAGTGGTGAATTTCAACCACTCAAATCTCACTCAATCTGATACTCAATTTAAGGGACATTTCAATTGAGGGAAGTCTATGAATTCCAAATTGAGTGTAGTGAAGAGTTTACTTAAAAATTGATTTTAGGTGTAGGGTGAGTGGCGTTTCTAAATTTGGCTCTCAAAACTTAAATTTCGAGACGAGAACATGTACACTCAGGACCCTTAGGGTGTCACAACACCGGTTCTTATAATTGAGGTACAACTTTTACTGATGTAGATGTAACTTGCGGATGATTTACACTTCTAAGTTAGGATGTCCAAAAAACTTGGTAGTACAAACGAATAAACAGAGTCCGTGTTTCTGGAGCATCATAAAAAACTCTGGATTTCTTTCCTGATTTCGCTTATCCCCACTAACGTTATCAGATATTTTAGCAGTATCAAACCTTTTTATCGGACCGGTTCTCCGCCTAAAAGTCCCAGGGGGTCGGGGAGAGACCGACCCCCCGAACTAGAGTAATTTTAACCTATTGTCTAGATGCTAACGGGAGATTATGGTTACGTACATGGGGTCGCTTTGAATGTACACACTAAACTTTCACAAAGTAAATATAAATGAATGCGAAAGCTGCATTGTTAAGACGTCCGAGTGTTGTTCGCCGGTTATGGAACGTAAACAGGAAAGGAAGTGTTGAAAATAGATATAATAATAGGGCTCCGACTGTCCTTGTTTGCTCTATGAATTTTTTAAGGAGATCGTTTGTTGAAATTTTCGCGCCGATATGGAGGCAATTTCGGGGGTATCCCGTTTCGAAACATCTGTCACGATTCATATGTTTTTCCCTAAAAAATGGGAAAAAATCGAAACGTTTAATGCACCGGAAAAGTTATTAGCCGTGAAAATACATTGAGGATTTAAAAAATGTATACACGCATAGGTAACGCCTCGGTATAAAGACCCTGTAGGTGGTGACATTTTCCCTATAGGAAATAGGTCGCTTGGAATAAGCTACAGGTAAGCTGAATGTTTGGAGGAAAGAGGGTGGAAGACTATAGAGGTGTAAATATTTACGTGTTTTCAAAACACCTTTACACCGAGAGAAAATATTAAATTCATTCAGATTATTGGCTTGCTTAGTCACTCTTGAATAAAATCTCGAGAACATATAAAAAATTCAAGGCATATGAGTGAAATTCCCTATTTCTGCATAATAGATTTATTACTATTATTTGAAATAGTAATAATGAAAATAATGAGCACATATGCTAATTTTGCACATTTTCGAAAAGTGCTTATGAATTATGAATTTATATGCAATCTTTAGTCCGGTCAATTTAGACATCCGAGGGTACAAAAATTCCCACCCAGCTGAAAATTGGTAGTACTGTTCAAAACACCATTATAAATGAAATCTAAAAAGTCCTTATCGATCCGGCACGTGGAAAGAAATTTACTCGGGGGTCAAACGTCACAAAAATGGGTTTTTCGCGATTTCCAGCAAAACGGTAAGTTTTATCATAAAATGATTTCAGAGCAAAATTGTAGAGTAGATAATGATTTATAAAAAATGTCGACTTTTTTCCTAAGAGCCACCGTTTCTGAGATATAACGATTCAAAGAGTTAGAAGAGTTGTAATCGTCATAATATGCACACGTTTCCACAACACCTTTGAGGTAGTGTCCTTAGCGCGTTTTTTAACGTGGTTCCCCCAGTAAACCTATTTCAAGGATCTGTTGTGATTCTGTTTAATCTGAAACTATTGGATAATAAAAGATATTGTCAAGGGTTGAAAATGATAAAAGCGGTGTAAATAAAAAAATAGGGAAATTTATTTGTCGGATTCATAATTCTCTAATATTTCTGCTTCCTCTTCTTCATGTTCTTCTTCTTCTTCTTCTCGTTTTTCTTCTTCTCCTGGTTTTTCTTCATCATCCTGGATGCATGTAAATTGGCTGAATAGTGTTACATCGCATGTCTCCTCATTGGTATCAAACAAATCCTCAAGTGTTGATGATTCAACATTGGAGCACGACCGGCCTTGACAATTAGTGCATGCTAGAGAACAAAACAGTCCAACTTTTTTACAACCACATTTAGCACTACATCCCTTTTTGCAGTTGCAAAAAATTGTGTTGAGCAGTTTTTCCGGCGCAGGTGGTATTAAAGTTTGAACTGGTTCTAATGCATTGTCGACCAACTTCCAACCCCAGTCTTTTGGGTCTAGCTGATAACCAAGCCACACTTGAACTTGGTAATACCCATAAAAGATGTTGATGAGCAACCGCTCAAGTTGGAGGAAGACAGCACTTCTCGAGTACTAAGCCCTTCAAAAATTTTACTAGCATGAATAAATTATATTAAATAAATGCGGCCGGACTATACTTATACATATTATCACGATTACAACTCTTCTAACACTTTAAATCGTTATATCTCAGAAACGGTGGCTCTTAGGAAAAAACTCCTGAACATTTTTTATACATAATTATCTACTCTACAATTTTGCTCGGAACTAATGTTATGATAAAACTTACCGTTTTGCTGAAAATCGAGAAAAACCCATTTTTGTGAGGTTTGACCCCGAGTAAATTTTTTCCACGTGCCTGATCGATGAGGACTTTTTAGATTTCATTTATAATGGTGTTTTGAACAATACTACCAATTTTCAGCTGGGTGGGAATTTATGTACCCTCACTTCTATTTTTTGGTCTAATTTTACCGGATTATTTCATGATTTTTAATTTATTACAATTACTGTATACTTTTCGGTTGCGGTCTTTCTACTTTTCTAGATACATTATTTGGTTCCATTAACTCAGGAAGCAGTTTCACTGCGATAGAAGGCTTAGTCAAATAGTGCCATTTTTTTTCTGACAACCCAATTTACAGAATTATGCAATTCAAAAAAAGAGTTTAAGTATTAGAAAATTCACTTATCCAACTGCAAAATCTTTGTATTACATGTACACTTCATATAGTAGTAATAATATAAGCAAGCTCTGCTATTACAAGGGAATTAATATAATTGAAACATTAAGAAAAGCCATAAGTTGTCAAAAAAAATGGAGAATTTAAAAGTATATAATAGTAAATGTAGTAGATTTGCTTAAATAGATAATTTAGGAAAGAATTTGGTATTGTGTTGCATTTTATTTCAAGTAGTAATCAACACCGGTCTCGAGCTTTCATGGCTTGTCTCGAAATTCTAGATAAAATGGATGCACTATAAAATTTCGATACAAGACGATATCTTATTTTGGTCTCGTCTAGAAAAGTCCGAAATTTCTCAGATTTTGCAATATTTCACGTATTTGTAAAATCACCAGAGCCGCATTGGTAACAATAGTAAAAGTTCGGCAGATCCATTAATTTGTACAATTTTGAAACATCAAAAAACGTATAGTGAATTTCATAAATAAAAAAATGTATATACAACCTGCTTTTGGATTTTAGGTTGGTAATTCGCTTAAAAAATGTCCATGCTGCATGTTATCTTTTTATATCAAAAGTTAATGTCTGTACTGAGGTATACTGTCTTAATTAAAACCAATTAGTTGATATGCAAACGTTTCAATAACTCAAAGTAGCCGAGTAAACTGTAAGACCTGCAGTCATAAAAATTGATTTGCAGATTCAAACAACTTTACGACTGTAAGACTTTACAGTCACGGTAACTGTAATATTTACCAATAATATAATGATACAAGTGAATTTATAGGTCCAAAAAAAAACACAAAGTACAAAATGTATGTGGATATCTGCATAACTTAATCGCAATTATCTGCTTTTAAATTACAAAGACCTTGTCTTTGTCTTGTTTCAAAGATAACGTCTTTGCAGTTTACGTAAGCCGTTTCTTTCAAGATCTTAGGGTACATCTGATATAAGGAGAGGTAACTTTCAATCTTGTGGGTGCTTTTCAGGCAATCTGCAACAAATTAGACAAATTTTTGAATTGAAAGAGAAATTTTTAAACTTAAACTTGAAGTTGTTCTTCTTCCACATACAGTTGGAACAGCCAAAAGAACACAGTTTAAGCCTGTACAAAATGCAGTTATTACACCAGCAAGATGTGCACTAGTTTTGGTTTTACGACTCTAGTGACCCGATTCTAATAGTCGAAACAACTGTTTCTTATTGTGGTAAGCTATATGTGGGTGACTGATGTGAGTTAGTACTGTGCACTGTGTTTTACCAAAGTACAGTTTGCACTGTGCTTTGGTAAAGAGTATAACATATACACTTTCTGAATGCTCTCGGTATGTTTTGCCCTGTGTCCCAAGTGACTTTGTAAAGAGAATATTAAATAACTAATTGAATTGGCAATGGATAACGATTTTAAGTATCGTGTTATGAATGTATTGGCTCTAGAGCAATTTTTATAACTTTGGGATCAGTTTCAAATCTGGTACCCAAAAATATCTAATAGTAGAAGGTATTAAGCAATATTACCTGTAATATTATTTTTTTTTATTTTAACTATTGATAATTCAACTTTTATTTTACATATTTCTTTATTGTACTAAGTATACCTAACTTATTCTCGCCTGCTTGTACACATAACTTATATATCAAGCTGGAGTTATTGTCAGTCTGGGAACATTTTTCTTTTAAGGTACGAATTTCTTCTTGTTCCGTTTTACTAAGCAACGGTTTGAATGAATGCCTTTCAAACCACAATCATGTTAAATACATCTAAATAACCTCAATAGAACCTCCCCCGCTCATAAAATCCCAATTTTCCCGAAAATTCGAACCAAACATTTCCGTTACGCGTAACAAGCGAGACTGCCGAGTGTAATTTTCGATTTCACGCAGGTCGTTTCCGATTAGAAAATATGCACGATGCACGTACATACATGCACGTCTATATAAATCAGTTCCCCGAAGTGCCGGGAAAATACGAGCAAGCCAAGCAAAGCCAAATCGCAGCTGCCTTGATCACTAGACCATAACAACCCCATACGTATGTAGTAGCACGGGAGAGATCTCGGGGACTCCAGGGCTGGATTACTTTTATTCCTGTTAGTTCTTTTGTTAGAGAGTAGTTCGATTGGTTTAGGATGTTTGCTGAGCCGTTTTTATTTTGTTTGCGTTGGCTTGCGGCAAATCAGGTGGCCAAGGGAGAGAAAGAGAAAGAGGGTTATCAAGGGATTTTTTATGTTTTAGGACTAAACAGCAATAATTTACTCAAATGACAAATAAAGAAAAGGAGTTGTAATTGGGTCATGAATAAGAAATGAATTGATATCAAAGTCAATTTTCGCTCCCTACAGTAACATGTACTCTTTTAGATACGAATGAGAAAAATCTCTATCAAAACAATGAGAAAAAAGCTTGTCGAATAACTATGCCAACTCCCTTAAACTAATATAATTTAATTGTAATATATATATATCTATATAGTTGGCCTTCTTCGGTCTATCCTGGGACATAGGCATGCCTCATCTTCTTCCATTGTTCTGTTTGTCGCCCTATGCATCCACCTAGACCTCGCGTGTTTTTTAATGTCATCTGCCCAGCTCATTTGGACTCTTCCTCTACTTCTTTTGTAATTTTAAGACCTCCATTTTGTAATAGGTTCGTTCCATCGGTCGTCTCTTTGTCTGATATTGTGGCCGGCGAATTTCCATTTCAATTTTGCTATCTCTTCTGTAACATCTTTTACTTTCGTTTTATTTCTTATTCACTCGTTTGTTTTTCTATCAGTTTTATTCTTAACATGTGCGTTTTCATTGATCTTTGTGTCTTTGTAATTTTACCCATGTTTGACTTTCTACGTGTCCATGTTTGAGATCCGTAAGTGAGAACGGGGAGTACTGTTTTACTATATACTATGGTTTTGAGGTGTTGTGGGTATGTATCTTAGGATGTACGACAGCTCAATTTAGCGAATGCTGGCCAAACCAATCTGACCTGTCCTTGATTTCTGCCGCTTATATACTTTTCACTAGTTCTATTTGTCCGATTCTGAGTGTGAAGTCTTCATCTGTGTTCGTTATGATTTGGTATTAGCGTAGTTCATATTAAGACCCATATTTTTAACTAATGTGTCCAGTTCTTCCAGCATTTTTGTCAGTTATCGATATCATCAGGGCGATATATCAGGCTCTCTTAGGTTATTCAAGTGTCGTCCATGTATTTATATGGCTCTTTCTTAGCACTCTAATCTTATAAAAACATCTTCGAAGGCCTGGCTAAAAGGTTTAGGTGATATTGTGTGATAACTCTTCTCATATGTATTGGTTTTCTTCCCTCATAAATTTTAATTGTTACTGTGGCTCCCCTATATATGTTGGTTAATAAGTTTGTATATCTGTAATCGATTCTCCCATTAATTGAGATTTTTACAGCCCACTGTTCAACACTATCCAAAGCCTTTTCGAAATCTTAATGCAATATATTGGTATTCATTGGCACCTTCTATCAGGATTTTCATTGCTAGTGTGCTAAAGTCCTTTCTGAAGCCGGCTTGTTCTTTCGATTGGTATCCGTAGGGTTTTGTTGCTGGCTTGGTGGTTAATATTTTTATAAATAGCTTATAATTTTTGCCATGCAATTTTTATTTATTAGTTTCGAGTTTAAACACGAAATTTCGACTTTAAACACGAAATTTCTCCTTCTAAATGAATGAAAAATGGGTTCCGAATTCTCCACCGGCACCACGGCCTCTCTTCCGCTAGTTAAACGTTGGAATCTGAAATTATTTAAAACATGGGTTGCTTGTGGTTACTTGCCTACATGGATTCATTAGAGTAACAAGTCAATTAGCCATGTTCGATAGGAATGAAACTGTAACTAAACAACCGTACTTTACTTTCATTTAAAGAACGCGATTGTGGTAGATACCTATTTGTAGAGGCTCCAGCTATATTTGTGTTTTCATGTAAAAGAGGAGTACCAACATTTTTTGAAGGATGTGCCTAGATAAAATCGTAACGTGTTGATCGATGAAATCTCATACATTAGCTGAACCGTGAAGTATTCTTTAAAAGGGTAATTTTTAACGTCAAAAAATTCACAGTTAAAATCTGTCAATAGCCCTTTGACAGAAACGCCGTTAGGGAAAAATAACTCTTTGCTTCTTTCTAACAATTCTAAACATTTCGTATCTTTGGGTACACATATGCGCCTTTTTCCACCTCTATATTTGGTGCGAATTTGTTTATAGTTCCTATCAGACTGTTGGGAACACATCCAACCGATTTCAACTCTTGTTCTTTTGCCGCTGGGTGGTCCTTGTTGAATGGACCTCGGTGTCCTTTGCAGTTTCCCATGTATACTTGTCGAAGGTTCATTTCGTGTTCAAAGACGAAATTTCGTGTTTAAAGTCGAGATTATTAAATAAAAATTGCATGGCCCTTCTACGCCTTCGTAACTTCTTGATTCTTTTTCTTATTTTCTTTTATTTTTTTCCTGATTAATTTCGGTGTGTTCTATCGATTTACTTTTCCTTTCTTCGTTCTTAGTTTCTAATTGCGATTGTAACGTAGTAACGTAGAGATAATAGAGCTAACTGTGACATGATATTGTCACGGCCAGGGGTGGTGAAGAGAAAAAGGTTCCATGAGAGTGCAGAAGAGATAATGAAAAATCTCTACCACCACTACGCATCCATCATATGTCACGGCCTCGGGGTGTAAGGGGCCCTGAGGGGTGCTCAATTTGGCAATGGTAGCTTACATGGTGAAGAAAGCTGGGCATAATGATGTATTGGGAAAGAATTGAGCCAGGTAATATTCCATTGCTTTCCTAACATTTTTATCAGCCGACTCTAACATGAGAAACCCCCGGTGTTTGTAGATGCCCAATCTGGGATGCAGACGCCAAGTTGCCACTTCCACCAGTTCTGAGGTATCTATGTCCAGTCACAATTGGAACACAAAAAAAACACTTAATGGCTTTTTAAGTAGTGAAGAGCGATGCCGCCTTGTCCTCCATGGGCGTATCATTACGGATAATAACTCTAACAATGAATGAACACTCTAACACCACTGCTTTCTCGAGTATAAGTGCGGAAGAAGACATCACAAGGAAAGCACACGTGGCCGCTGTGTTATGGTCCAGTGGACCATCCATCTGTAGAGTCTCGCGTACTTCCTCGTACACGATTTCACTGATCGACTGTACACCTGCACCTTAGAACAAGAAGAAAATACAAACGAAGTGCCGCTGTCGTAAAAAAAAATGCGGTTCAATGGACCCTCTAGTCCTTTATCTGTACATATCCATACATTCACATATATGATTTCACTTGGGCAACTGAACACCTGCATTTTAAAAATACCAGTGCGTTTCTGAATAAGCAAGAAGATAAGTCCCATGGTTTTGTATAGAGACAACGGGCTCTTTTCGAATGTCCTCGATAAATTCAGATTTTATTAAGTGTTCCAATTGCTACTGGTTAAAGTATACCAAAGGACTCCTTCTCCGCCATCACTGCTGTTGTGATCTTCACCTGTAATCCTGGACACAGGTAAAGCGATATATCCCGCAATACTGGGTTCTCAGTATAACTCAGCCACCGCTCAAAGAGATTCAAGTGCACTCAAAGAAGATGTCTCTGAATACCTAGAGCCAGGTTAATATACGTGTTTGATTCAACAACGATTCAACGTAGCAAAGGCTTCGACATGTATTATAATATTAGAGAATGGAGCGGATTATCCGATGCTGCAATTATACTTCGTCGGGTTGAAGACGACACCCTTACCTTGTTGCGATGAGGAGATGGACTTAACGACCCCTATGTGCCGATGAGCATTCGGGAGTCTAAGAAGAAGAAGAAGCTTAGATGTTCAGGTAGAATAAACGGGTGAAACAAGTTAATGATATTTATTGTTATTTATTCGCGTCGGTTGTTTTCGTTATTCGTTTGACGGTCAAGTTTTGTCGATTTCGATAAACGGACGTATACGGATAAAATATTCTCGGCGTATAAATTTGGAAAATTCACGTTTTGCACCTGGATTATCTCCTTGGTCTACATTTTTGTTTGACAAATTCCTTAGTGGCGTATTTGCAAAAGTTATAAATATATTAACACATTTCTCAATTTCGTACCAATTTCTCTTTTGTATTAAATTTATGTTACAGGAATTTGCAATAAAAACATGTGTTTTTCAATTACTCTACTTAAAAAAATATTTCATTTGATCCTAGTGTTCAATTACCCAAATTTTTTGGGTGATCGTTATTGTGAAATTTACTGCCATTCCAACATTACAAATTATGCGTTACAACTTTCTCCCTTAGAATGAATAAATCCTTGTCCTGCCCTGCTTCTCTCTACCTCACTCTTTTTCTCCCTTTCTCTTTCCTTCCTCAACCCATACTTCAGTTGTTATAGTTTTGTAGTGGCCCCAGAGTCAAACTGCACCCCCTCTGAACGTATGGCAGGGGGTGGCTCTCTTTCTCGTCGTATGAATGGCAGTGTTTATGTGTCGAAGGGGGCGAACAACCACCACCGTACACCTGTTGTCCACCGTTCAATGGAGTCCTGATTTAACGGCGAGATTTTAACGCTCCGCATAAGACTTTTGCACTTCATTAATGTTAAATTTAGTTATAATGCAGTTCTGCAGTAGAATAAACGTTTGGTAGGTGGGTTACGGTTTTTTTGGGGTACTTCGTCTTCATAGCAGTAATGACAGGGTCAAGTATGGGGGTGTGTATTTTAAAATCACGGTTAAAGCAGGAGATTTAAATAACGTAAATTGAAACCTTACTTCATCTATGATGAAGATAAAACGACAGTTCAAAGTACATAAAATATATTTTCATAAGATTCTTAAAAGTAGAAATTCTAAAATAGAAATCACATTATGAAGACTAGTTTAAGTACACTTTTGTCGACTAGAACTTTACACTACCAAAGTATTGCAACGATGGGAAAGAAAAACAAATCAATGCAACTCCCAGATTTCCGACTTCAAAACCATCATTGGCGTGTTTTTAAGGCACGACGACTTCACTTGATGTAACCATTGAAATCGTATCCCATATTGTAACCGTACGACTCGTAATTATTATTATACTGCTCGTAACCGTTGGGTATGTACGGTTGGGTGGGCATCGTCTGGTGGTATTGGTATTCGCCGCTACTTTCCGGGCTGGATATGGCGTTCCTTTGGTAGTCCTGCATGAAACTAGCGTTGGTTATGCTGCCGCTCGTCACTATTGCGTTTCCGAACTTTTGTTCGAAGTTTTTCGAGGTTATGCTGTTGCCTGAAATACGAATTAGATTTATACAATTAGAATTTATTACAATTGTTGAGCGTCACCTCATTTTTATTTGCTGTATTGAATGATAATATAACCTGAATTTTTAAGTTTTCTTGAATTGGTTATTAATTCACAATATTTACAATTGGCAATAAGTCCGTTCTGTAAGCTTTACAATTAACATTGATGGCTATTATGAATGGGGAGATCGTGGCAAAATGAAATATTTGAACACTTTTGCGTTTTTTATTTATAAAATTAATGTATCGTGTAAAATATGTTTCAAGTTTATAATACAAAATGGCTGCTGGAAAGATGGAAAGGAGGAAAATGAAGCCCAATCGGATCAATTTCTGGAAGGGATAAGGCTCACAGTTCTGGTTTCGCAGACAGAGTTTTGATATTATTGTATTCTGAACGCTACTTTCTATAAATATTGAACATGTTTCCCAGAAAACGTTATTTTTCACGCGCCATGCAATGTAGCTCAAATTTATTTTACCTGCCGATTTACTTGAAATGTTTTGCAGGTGTTTTGACTTATTTGCCTTTCCATAAGTGATAATTACATTAATAAATGAATAATAAATACCACTTTGCTGCAATTACTTTTGAAATAAGTTTTTTAAGTCGCCTCGTACTTTGATTTTTTTTTCAATTTAAACAAAGTGGAAAAACGTATTTTAATGCATAAACTTTGGTTTATTGATTTTAGTCAATCACAAGGCCATAGGCATTGCACGTCGCAAAAGAGAAGTTCGAGCACCTGCAATACCGGCATTTTGAAGGATATGAATGAAGGAGACTGGAAAGAAGAGAATGGAGATTGAAGTGCGTGAAGAGGTAGCAGCCGTAGGACCCCCGCAATATACATATGATATTTTAACATTAGGCCAAACCGGGGAAGAAAGAAGTTTTCAATAGTAAACACTGGGGTTAGGAATTTATGCAAAATGTATTTTTGCTACTTAACGGAATATTTTATTTTTACTTGGGATTTATCCAAACCACAATAAAATAGAGCACATGCTTCAAAGAAAAATATGCATATTTTGTATATTTTTCTGTTTTTTATACTATAATACATATTTTTCACGTCCCGTGCATAAATGTGCATATTGTACTGTTTTACTAAAAAATTGGTTGGTCTTGTCACTTTACCATACGTAAATTTGGTGCATTCAGATAATAATTTCAGCTCGGACCATAGTAAAAATTATAACTAAATAACGAGGGACACTCGTTTTAATGTATATGTATTCTTAGAATAATAGGGCCCTCGTAACACCTTTGCAATGTGTTACGACTGAATGTAATCATCATGTTCTTAGTCGTCGTGCGTCGTAATAATATCTTTAAAATGCCGAAAGTTTCGGACCTTGCTAGATATTTTGTTAAAAAAATATTCAGAATTATTCTTTACACCTGATATTATTACCTGACCTAACCTCTTTAGCTTATTACAAATTCACTGATGCCTAGCAAATTAAATAGGTAATTTAAAGCTTATTTAATTTTTACATTAATCGTACTAATCAATGGGGATCGGTAAAAACTCGGGTCAATTTTACGCCTTCTTACGAGTTAATTGCTTCTTCATAATGAATACAATTTTTATAAGTATTTAATAATTCAAGTTTTCGTTTGTTAAGGTTGCTTGTGAGAGAAAATCGTAAGTGGACCAACACACTAAAACATCAACAAAAATGTGAGCAACGTAGAAAGAACAGCCTTTCTCAATTTTCTATGAAACAGTCTTTTCTCATCCCTCAAATATAACAGAATAATATTTTAATTAACAATTATGTGAGAGTTCTCTAAGTGCCAACGTGCCATTGCATAAGGTACACAAGAGTTTTTTTGGAACATTTCCAATAAAACTGTGGCATATGAAAGTCAGTTGCGGAAAAATTATGTAACGTTGTGCAATCACGTAATGACAGAAATTAAAAAACATTGTAAAATTTTTTTTTCTATAATTTTCGGTAAAATAAATAATGTAACAGTAGATTTATTGTTAATTTATTGATATGCATTTTGAAAATCTTGTAACTGATTTAAAATTATTTCACAAAAAACTAATTGGCATCACATGCCTATCGCATAGGTTAAGAAGAAATTCGGGCTCAGTTTCCACTAATTAATTATCTGATTAATATCTGATTAAAGAGTTTTTCTTATAATTCCACTTCGTATTAAAGTGTATAAAAAAAATTGCCTAAAACGTCTCTTCTTCCTGAACCCGTCATTTTCCGATGAGGTACATGGTCGGAAGCGGGTAATGTTTATGCTGATAATTACGAGGCCATCGAAGAAATCATTTCGTCTATTTATCTGTTAGTTGTGTGTGCATTGTTGTATCAAGAAGCTTGTGTTGTAGCTGTGAGATAAACATTTTAATTACATTTTTATATCAATTTGTTTCTAACTATTAACCTGTTCAAATGGAGTTCGCGAAGAGTGACAATGGTAAACCACCCATCATTATTGATGACTTTAAATTTTATTTCCATAAAACAGTAAAAAAGGGTATCAAACTTTGGTACTGTAATCAAAAAACATGAAAAGCATAGCTACTTAAAATTAGACGACAAAAAACAAATTGTAGAAAGGATGAAAACTTATTCTCATGATGAGCAAAACGAATCTATTTTAAACAGATAAAAAACGTACAGCACACTAAAAACAAAGGTGTGGAATGTACCATGTACGAAACCGTCAAAGCTTCTATACAGAGAACTTCCGGAAGGGGACGTAGCTACGTTTTTAATTAAGGACGTAACTTTAATGCGTCAAAATTTGTCATGCTCGATTGCCTGTTGCTCCAAATTTCCTAAAAATGTCTTCGAGTTCCAAGACCTCCTATACTGTATTAAAAAAAAATATTGCTTGTCAATGAGGAGTCCGATACAATGATTATTTCATTAACTTCTGCTAAATTCATTTTGATGGGTTAAACTGTGACCATCTCTGCTGATGGTGCTTTTTAAACTAGTTCAAAATTATTCTTTCAAATTTTTATTATTCATGGATTTCACAATAACTTGTTTTCTGTTCAAGTCTCGATAAAAACTAGAATCTGATGCTAGTGTGTTTTCCAATTTATTATTAAAATTTAGAAAAACAAATAAGGTACAAAAACAAATGTATATTGACTCTGAAAGAGCAATTCACATGGGCTGTGCGTTATCCACAACAGAAATTAAAGGTTGTCGTTTTCACTTAGGAAAAAGTTGGTGAGGAAAGATTCAGAATTTAGGCCTATCCATTGAGTATCGTAGTACGTCGTCAGCGATTGGAAAATTTTAAAAATACTTTTATGGTTTGCCGGTTTTTCATGAAAGTGACGGAGGTGTCTTCAGTTCAATCTTCAAATAAGGATATTCAATACTTCTGCAATTATATCCAAGAAAATTTTAATGAAGAAGATTCCAATTTTCCTCCTTTAATCTGGGCACAATTTTCGTCTCCTTTAACTCTCTCTCACTACAAACGCTTAAGAATCATTTACTGTCATTTAAGACTTCATTTCATTCTGCTTATCCCAATATCTACCAATTTGTTGAGGGCTAAATTAACGTTCAATCAGAGGTTTACATTAAACTATGAAGCACTACTGTACGGCGGAAAGCAATGACCAGCAAAGAAAAATTTGTTGCAGAAAAAGTGTTGTTTTTTGAAACCAAACTGATCAATAGATATGAATTTACAAAATTCCTTCCGGTTTCAATTTATATACTTATACTTACTACTTTTGATATAATTTATAAAATTTTACAATAGTTTTCAAAAATTTCATTGTTTTTTGACCATATTTATATATTTTTATTTTATGTTTATTGTGTCTGTATTACATTCAACTAGAGCTATTTGGCTGTACTATTTCTTAAATATAACGGCGTTTGTCCACCACCGCCGTCACCGAGACGTCACCGAGAAACGAGATTATTCTTACCAATCGTACCAAGTTGAAAATGACGTGACGGACGTGGTATTGGTCCGAATAATCTCGTTTCTCGGTGACGTCTCGGTGACGGCGGTGGTGGACAAACGCCGTATCAGTGTCTATAAAGCAAGGTCAGTCCTAAGCCTGGTAAAATGTGAAGGAAAAATTTGCTTTATTATACTGCCATTTCGATACTACGCTACCGCTGGAGCAAATTGCGACATACAAAAATGGCTGCAGGAAAGAATTGCGACAACCCAAATTGTTCCCCTTGATCAGGGGAGGAATTTCGTGTAGCCAGTATCTGACATGGCAAATGACCTAACGGTTATGGTTGGTTCATATCAATCGTATCAAGCGATTTACTTACAGAACTGACTTGAGCGTCCTACCTGAACGAATTTCCATTAGAGTGAGGAGGAAGAACCCAAAGACTTGTTAACACGTTTTATGGTAATGGAAATTTCGCGAGCGGTTTCGACTATGTGGTAGTCACCTTCTGGCGGACTCTGAATATAAAATCGAAATGTTCTGTTATGGGTATCAAAGGAACCATGGAGTGGTCAACATAAGAAAACAGTTAGTTTGACAAACATACTTAAAATTGTCTAAAATTGATTTTAAATACATGTCTACCATGGTAATCTATTACATCTACGATAGGCGACAAAGAGTCTGATTCTGATTACTATTCTGAGTAGTAAATCACAATTGAATGTATTATATCACTTCGCATTTTAAAGGATCAGACACTTTGTCCTCTCGCGTAGGTGTAATAGATTACCATGGTATAACGTATGTTTAATCAATTTTAGACGGTTTTAAGCGTGTTTGTTCCACTTAATTATTTTCTTACTTTGACCACTCCATGGTTCCGTTAATACCTACAACAAAACAATTTGATTTTATACTCAGAGTCTGCCTGAAGATGACTAACATGTAGTCGAAACCGGTTGCGGTATTTTAATTAACAATAAACGTGTTGGTAATGGCAAAGACAATACAAACCGTATTTGTCTTTGGTAATGGTTAAGTGACCGATAAAAGGTTAGCACACAATTTGGAAACCCATCTTATATATAGACCTGCAGAAAGCCTACGATGATGTTCCCGTATCAAAAATGTGGGAGGCAATGAAAAATCAAAATGTTAATAAATATTTGTTTACATAAAAATCAGGAAAATCTCACATTACTGAAGAGGATCTCTCCGAGTCAAGTAAGAGATTTTACTGAAGCTTATTGTATTAAATTTTTCCGGAAGTAGTTAAAACAAACGAAATTTACAAATTTAAAAAAAAATTACAAATTCCACAAAAATTGAGTTTGTCAATTTTGTTGGCAACTATAGTTGGCAACTTGTTGGCAACAAAGTAAATAATATCGAACAAATTTCATCAATTTTGCGCGTGTGCTACGAAAACAGTATTTTGCGTCGTGTAAAGTCTTTACACTACTAGTCCGGAAAATTCAATTTTCCTATGCGTAAATAAGCAGAAAAATGTTGTTTTCAAGACGATTTTCGGAAAAAATACATGAACTTCACTCTAGTCTTAGGCACTGGAAACACAAGCAAAGTTAAATTAGGAAATATTCTATTGCTTGAATTTGAAATTATTAAGCGCCTTACGTAGGACTGTTGTCTCGTACCTACATTATTTACGATTTGATTAAATGAAACATTGAAAGAGTGGCGCAGGAAATGTGGAAATACGGTGATAAATATCAATGATAACACATATACTCGCTGCAATTTGCTGATGACCAGGTGCTTGTTGCAGAACGATGCCTTTTACATGCTAAGAAAATTAAATGAGGAACACCTGAAGTGGGGCCTTCAAATAAACTTAAAACAAAAAACGAATAGGTATATGGTCATAGGTCGTATCCGGAAAGTTCACCGCATACAATTCACCGTGGAAAATTCACCGCCAACAATTCACCGCCCACAAATCACCGCGGCAACAATTCACCGCGTACACAATTCACCGCCAACAATTCACCGCCCACAAATCACCGCGGCAACAATTCACCGTCGGGAGAATTCATCGCTTTACATACAGATTTTAAATTTATCAGTTATTGAACTTAGCAATTTCTTCATAAACTGCTTAGGTATATATTGATTGTTTTTGCCGTTACATGGTGAAGTTCCATATGCAATGAGAGGAAAGTTAATTAATTATTTACTACAACTTCACTTTATTTATAATAAATAATAATTTTACTGTTAATAATAATTGTTTTACTTTCGTCCCATTGCTTAAGTAGGTATATTTGGAAGAAAATATATGCCAGTAAAATTATTTATTTATTTATTTATTTATTTATTTATTTATTTATTTATTAAGCAAACTTTACAAACGCATAAATTGTAATTACACTTAAAAGATCGGTAGATGCATTTTGGCATCAAGATTATGTAATTTGGCAGCGGCTCAAATTACATGAAAATCAGTCATAAAAACCGATGCACTTTAATCGGCTACAAAACTCCCCCTGGCCTCTAGACTATTAAGCAATGAGATGAAAGTAAAACAATTATTATTAAAAGTAAAAATATTATTTATTTTAAGTAAAGTGAAGTTTTAGTAAATAACTGTTTAACTTTCGTCTCATTATATATGGAACTTCACCGTGTAACGGCAAAGACAATCAATATATACCTAAGCAGTTTATGAAACAGATAAATTAAAAATCTGTATGAAAAGCGATGAATACTCCCGACGGTGAATTGTTGGCGGTGAATTATGTACACGGTGAATTTTTGTCGCGGTGATTTGTGGGCGGTGAATTGTAGGCGGTGAATTGTGTACACGGTGAATTGTTGTCGCGGTGATTTGTGGGCGGTGAATTGTTCGCGGTGAATTTTCCACGGTGAATTGTAAGCGGTGAATTTTCCTAGAACCGGTCATAGGTGGAACCGACAGGAATCTAACTATGAAAGATGGCTCGATAGTAAAATGTCGAAACTATAAATATCCGAGCACAGTTATATCTAACCAGGAAGGTAGTGATGACGAAATGAAGTATCGAATAGGAAAAGGAAAGGTGGCAATAAAGCAGCTACATTCGATCATTTGGAATAAGATCATCACCGATATAAAACAATTATTGAAAGTATCCCACCACCATGGTGGGAAGATGTGGGAAATTTCACAAAGATATGAAGGAAGACTGAAAGCAATGGAAATGGACTATTGGACGCAAAACTGTTGTATATCAGGAATAGATATGATTAGAAATTAAAATATTAGAGAAAAGATGGGAGTTAACAATAGGAAGTAAACGCCTTAATTGATATAGTCATCTAAGAATAATACTACATGAACGTTGGCCAGTTAGAATGTGGCAATGGAGACCCAACCAAAGAAGACGGAGAGGAAGGCCCAAAATCTCTTGTTATAGCGGAGTACAATAAGCTATACCAGGTAAATATATGAGAGAGGAAGACTGCCAAGACAGAAGAACGTGGTGGTTTGGATGCGAGAGACGAAGCACGGTGTAATCCCACTCGCATTATACATACGCATTATATATACGTGTTGGCAAGACTATGGGTTTTTCTTCCCCATAAATATGGCAAATTTTGAGCAATATGACAACCTTCTACATTCCCTTACCGTGTTTGCTGATCGAGACGGTCATGTTCCCGACGTTAACGACGATGTTATCCTCCGAAATGGAGTACTTCTCGATATCGTTGACGGCCTGCGACAGCGCGTAGATGTAATTATGAGCGAAGCGCAACGTCTCGATCTTCGTAAGCTTCGTGTCCTCCGGGAACGTCGGCAGGACGCACCTGAGCCTCTCGAGCGCCTCGTTCAGCATGTGCATCCTGTTCCTCTCCCTGTCGTTCGCCTTCAGCCTCCTCACCCTCTTGATCCTCATGATCTGCGTCGGGCTCTTCGCCCTTGTCACCCTGTTGCGACCGGTCGCGTATCGCCTCTTCGCCTTCTCCTTGACCGGCGTCGAGCTCTTCCCGACCTGCTCGTGCCCGTCGAGCGGGCAGAACAGCTCGAGCTCCTCCCTCCTGTCGAAGAGGTTCCTCCTGCAGGAGCCGTACGCCTCGACGCCGCCCTGCTCGAGGGTGCCGTGGAACGCCGAGGCGAACTTCTCGTAGAGGTCGCGGTCGTAGTGCTCCTCGGCGATGGGCCTCTTCGTCGGGGTCAGCTCGTTGTCCAAGTCAAAGTACTCGGCTCTGTCGTCGTTGAACTCGGACGATTCGGACTTGAAGGAGAGCTCGAAGCCGGAGTCGCAGCTGTCCTCGTAGGAGAGGTCCGTGAATTTGTACGTGTCGAGTGACATCCTGCAGGGTCCAATACATACAATATTATGTTAGTCTACACTTCTAAAAAAGTTGTGATGATCTACTCAATATTCTGCTCTGGTTTAAATAAAAGAAACTCTAAAACAAGAAGTGAAAAAGGTCACTTTAGTCACTTTCGCCACTAGTCAAGATAAATTGAGTTTCATGAGTCGCCCGACGTAAAAATAAATATACTGTAGAATAAAAAAAAGCTTTCAGTTATGTAGGTTAATTAAATTATCTATACTGTTTGTTAATAATTTACTGTACTATATTGATCTCCATAATTCTTAATAAAAACAGTAATTTTTTTTTAATCTTTTTAGGATTCCTCAAATCGTTACCTACACATACCAGAGAGGAAATGCGACCTGTACATTTACTTTTTACTTTAGTCGCTTTAGCCACTAGTCAACACCAATTAAATTTCATGAGTCGCCAGAGTTTAGTGTAAAAATAAAAATTCTATAATTTATAAAAAATCTTTCAATCAGATCAAATAAATCATCTACACTGCTGCTTACTATCTTACTGTCTTTTAATTGATTTCCATAATTCTTAATAACAGCAATAGTTTTCTTTATATTTTGTAGGATTCCATACACATACCAGAGAAGAAATACCACATGTATATTTACTTTTCACTTTAGTCGTTTTAGCCACTAGTCAAGATAAATTGAGTTTCGCGAGTCGCCAGAGCTTCTTAGTGTAAAAATTAATATTCTGCACAATTGAAAAAAAATCTTTTAAACAGTCTGGTTCAATTACCTTCAGTGTTTTTCAGTCATCTAAATCATAACGATAACTTACTGTGTTCATGTGATATACATGTAGCTTCGGTAGCGTAATAACTGTATTAAAAACAATAATAATATACTACATAAATACAGTAGGAAGTGGCTGCAATATCCACTGTTTCTCAGAGGCGGCTCTAGCAACGAAGTCAATTTTAACATCCAACATTAACATTCAATGAGAATGAAATGATAAGGTGGGTCCCATAAAATAACATTTGTTGACAATTGTATATAAATAAATAACATATATTATATAAAATAATTGAAATATTTAATATTATGATTAATTGTAGAATGTACAATTAGAAAAAACATCTATCGATTTAAAACAATAATTTTCGATTGGAACTCTTAACACAAATCATAGAGAGCCGATTTTATTAAAAGTTTTAATTTAATCATATTGTATTAAATAAACTAATTATATTTTCACTGAAATAAGCGTAATTGTATTTCATTTATTTTGTGATATGTAAAAGTTTGTTTTCAAGTAGAATATGTATACCGAGATATAAATGTCCTGAAATTCACAGGAACAATATTAATTTATTGATTATTTATTTTATATTTATATTTATATTATTTATTTATTTATTAATTAATAATTTAAAACCGTATATCAACTTATTCAACTTACCGTCTTATTTGTCAATTAATTTGTAATTGATTACAAATATTTAGAGGGGGATAAGTAACTGAATCATAATATCCAAAACTGAATTATATATCCTCCAACCTGACAAATTGGGCAACTTGAGCAAGCAGCTCAGAGCACTTCTCCAACTACATGAATACATTACACATTTAAATTTAATTAATCCAATGCAACTCGTTCACTTCTGTTATGTCATTATAGGTACATCAAAATAACTAACAAAATTTAGATCAAAATGTGCCCACTTACCTTCACGCTCTCAATTTCAAATTATCCAAATTTCGATTTCACGCGACGCACCATCACATCAGACGGTTCACCATCATAGTGAGCCATCAAGCCACCAACGACCTTTTTTGCACACTAAACACGGAACGAAGAGGGTGAATGATTTTATACATGGGCACAGGGGCCCCTCCACCCGATCACTTAACCGCTTATCCGGGGGAAACGTTTAAGAATACGCGTTCATTATGGTTTTCGTATTAGTAAATTTGTTTTGCACCTTTAATGTTTCACATAAAACTTAAATCTAATAAAGTTGGAAGATGTAATTTTAGAAAAGCTGCGTGCAGTTAAATCACCACAACTTTTTCAACGTGCATTTGCGCTGAAACTTTTAATTATATTTTGTTTTATTAAATTGGGCATATTTTGCAATATGTCTATATCATGGTTGGGCACGATGGAATGATGGATAGCTCGGGCCAGCGTCATAAGCAATAAACGACTTATCCGAAGCTAAGCAGCATTAAGTAGTTTAAGCCGTATTTAGCTTCACATGTTTTACACCATTGCCACCTTTCCTTAGTCTTGTGAATCTTTTTTGGTATTTTTCTAAAGTAATTAATAATGCTATGGAAGTTCTGTATCTTACTTGTTCCTCTCAGTAAAGTTAAGTAGTGAACTGGGATTGAACAATGAGAAATCGGACAAACAGTTAGTTGCAAGCTTAAAATGTAAACCAAAATAGAGAAAATACCATACAAAAAAATAAATCTCATGTTACTTAGATATTTTTAATTCTCCATTGTATTGAATTTATAATGTAATTGATATTTAGTTTTCTTTTTGAAACTTTTAATTTTAATATTAACATCTAAATATTTAGAAATTATTCTGGATCGCGTTTGTGTTTTAATACACCAAATGTGTTTTCGCACAAATATGTCGAACCAAATAACGAAGGGGGTTTCATACAAGTTTCGGTTAAAACGGGACTTCATCTTTATTAATTTGACGCCATTGTTCTTTCCTGTAGAAATTTTAAAAAAGTAAATTTAGAATTTAACATAATGTAGAAATAACTTCATTATACAATAAAACAATATTTTGGTATTTCTTAAAAAGGAGAATTTAAAGACATAAATTATTTAAAAAAAAAAATAATTTAAAATGGCTATTAAGAGATTTTAATAATTGGTCTCAATAATAACTAAATTTATTGTAATTTATACTTATGTGAAGTGCAGAGGAAACTCCTTTTTTTTAATAAATACATTAAGATTTCTGCTTTCAATTCAAAAACCCATTGTTGTAAATATAATTGTTTATAAACACCCTTGTATCACGTCCCAAATATTTTGACTTTTGCACTGTAATTTTTAAATTAATATATTTAAAAAACAGCCAATAAAACCAGTCATAGTAAAATGTATTAACAGCAATATAATTAGTCTGAATTAACATACTAATACGCTCATCACAATTACTGCCTAAACATATTTTCCCACACGTGTTGCACTTTATGAGAACTGGCAACATTATTCGTTATTAGAAGATGAAGAGATGATCTCAATAGGTGACAACTACAATTACTTTGGAGTTTAGAATATTTATCTTTTAATTGTTTTGACTTTATGCAAAAGTCATTTAATGAAGACCCCTGGCCTATGTCAATATCAGCATGATTATTTTTATTAACACTATGGTTGTTATAATTACCAAATCAAGTTAAATACAATCGTGGGTCATGTCGGCCGGCGGTCAACTCGTAAGAAATTTTTGTCCCCAATCTTAAGATCGGTCAACTGGTCAGCGAACCGGCAGGTAAATTTTTAAAGGTTAGTTTTGGATGAGTCAACTCGTAAGAGGATTCTCAGAAATAATCAAATGATGATGATTGTAACGAAGAGTTCGGATATTTGTTGAAACTAAGAATATGATATAAGGGGGTGGTTTGCTACGTTCCACCTAAACTACTAGACTACTACTAAACAACTAGATAGTTGTGGATTTTATTAAAAGTCAACGCGGCAATGACTTGCTTGTTGTTAATGATCATATGGGTTTCATGACCCTAGGGTCGGGTTCCGCAGGGTTTTTCTTGCCCTCTCGCAAGGAATACGATAATCCCCCTTTAGGGGTTTTTCAGGTAACTATAACCCTTACGAGTTGATCGATCTAGAGAACCACATTCTTACGAGTTGACCAATCTCGCGAAGGTCAAATGCGGACCGGGGATTAATTCTTACGAGTTGACCCGTGCCCGGCCATGTAATCGCTCGAGTGAGTCACCAAGTTTCAAAAATTAAGTTTAGCCATAGAACTTAATAATTTTACATAATTGAATAGGTAAAATAAATTCCTCAGATTTTTGTTATTTTTCCAAAAAGTATTGAACCTTAATGTCTTTCTACTCTTAACAATATATACCAGAACTTACACATTATCATACACTTGGCTGGTTCCTCTTCTATTTGGAAACTCTCCATTTAATCTTCGTAACAAAAACGCAATCTCTGCGCATCCATCACATCTCATCTCGATCTCCGTTTTACTGTAGGGGATGTTTTACCCTTACCGATGATTACGGTGCGATTAAGGTATTATTTAACGGTTGGCCGGTAATGTTTCAAGATTAACAGATTAAACCGATTGTATGTTGCATCAGATACGATGAGCTCTTTCGAAGCAGAGTGCAACTTACAGGTGTGGGGGTGCTTTGGGCCATGGAAATTAAAGTACATTTAACGAAATTGATTTGCAGCTTTCGGAGATAAAGGGGCGTTCGTAGCTTTTAAATTAACCGATTTTTCCAGGGACATTGAGTGAAATCATTTAAAGCACAGGTCTATGTAATGTAAAGTTATTATATAATATAAAATAATATGGATGACTACTGTATTAAGGTACCTATTTAAAACTAGGACCTTAACGTTGTTTGAATTTTTGGTACGGTTTAACCGTTTGTTCGTGATGTAATAGATGTGTCAACATCTGCCTGCTGGAAAACAGATTCACGGATCTCGATTTTTTTCGAAACATTAAATCCGCAAAGCGTGACCGATGTCTTTCAAATATTTGTATTGAAACCGATAACCCTTTTTTTTCGGATTGTGTCGAAGGATATTTATTGGTAATTTCAAGCTTCGTTATGAATTCCTTCGAGGGAGAGGGATCGGTGCTTTGTCGGAGAAAATTCATGGAGTAGTTTAATGTTATTTATGGCCTTTTTCGTGACGCGTTACGAAGGTGATTGAATGTGCACCAAAGTGAGCTTTTTATTCAAAATAAGCCACAAATGCTGCACCTTCGACTACGATAGATGCAATCGATACTTGGGTTAACTAAAGCATTAAATGGAATCGATAACGTCTGCCTTATAACATTTATCCTTAAGACATGTTTGGTAAAGTTTTAATACTTGACGTGAAACATTTATTTTTAATTTTAAGCTGGGAAAACTGTCGCTCATTATCTCTCCTTGGGCGAGGAATCGATTAAAGTGCGCCTAATTTGTGAAGGATTGCATTTTCCTTGGGCGCTTTAGTAAATAAATGCGAAAAAAATCACATTTAATATCAAATATCAAACTATATTAACAAAAATACTGAAACAGATAGAGAACTTATTGGTAGTAATGCAAATAAGTCACAGCGATATTGCATTTAATGAAGCCGGCTTAAGATATTAAGAAAAATATATTAAATGGCACAAAACGGGTGTAGAGATTATCTGCTATGTTATCTAGACAGACTAGTGAATATTACAAGTGATTTGTCAATAATTGTTACAACTAAAACAAATACGAACGTCAGTGGAACATACTAATATTGCAGCTCCTGTATTCTTTTTTAAACAAATACACGTGTTGACGGTAAATAATCTACTAAATTATTTGTTCTTGTCTCTGTTTTGACGTGTATTGGTTACACCTATGCAAATACAGATACACATTTAATGAAATCTTCTTTGGCGACCGTTCTGCGCGTCCGATTGGATCCTCTTCTACGTCCTTAATCTGCTTCCAAACCGTCGGATTACGATAATGATAATGTTGAAAAAATGTGAAAGATGGGAATATGTCGAAATATAATCGTACATATAAGTGTATCGAGAGTTTGTTGGAATTAACTTAACTTTTCTATAAACAGAACGTTCTTAAAGCAAATCTGCTTTTATTTTTTCAACAAGAAATTGTTTGTTATATTATAATTAAAAATGATGGTTTTATGTAACATTATTATCCCAAACTCACTTATAAGCTACCTAATAACCTTTTACTCAATAAAATCACCTCAACAAGCTCGTTTTCCTCTCAATATATCCTTTGGGAAGCGTAACTTCTGCCATCTACACAACACTTATCGAATGAACCATTAGAATTCCACCCTTGGAGCAGTCGTAACCTACATTACCAACCCCTGGACGTTATCGATTCCTCATCATTCGCTGCCCATGCCTTCAAAACAAAACATGTCATTTATTTGAAAACGATGCCTTCGAATGCTGAAAGTGGGCTCCAGCCCAACGAACAAAGGCCTCATACTCTATTTGTTGCCCCAGGTGAAAACGTCTCATGGCCTACAGGGGAGAGGAATATTTCCTATACGATCCCGCCAGGTAAGATGAGCCTGAATATCTCTTATTTTAAAGACTCAAATTAGTTAATTTTCGTTAATTACACGCCTATTGAATTTACCACGAAGAGTTGGCGAGTATTTTGGATTTTTAACTAACAGATTATTTTAAAAAATTTCAGGCACATGGTGGCCTTGGTGTGACTACTGGAAAGACCATCAACACATGCTGTACCAATTGGCGAATTTATGCTTCGTTATTGCGTATTCTTCCACCCCTTCGAAGAGAGGGGTTCTCTTCATGCACTGCAGCCTGATAATCGGTGAGTATTCAGTTTAAACAATTGGTAAATTATTGTATGGATTACTTTCTCATATTTTATGAGATATATACGACTATAGAAAAATATTCAAAGACTAAAAAAATATTCAAGCTAATTTCTAGGAAATTTGAAAAAATACCGAAAAATGATGAGTCTTTCAGAGAAGAGTAAAAAAGCTTTTTATAAAAGCTTATTCGGTTCAGAATCGAGAAGTGTGGCTACTGAACTGTCCTTTTGTTTTTGTAATGATTATCCACTGTACATAACTCCTCTTTTTTATGATTAACATTCGTCTTAAGCTTTGTGAGTGCTTTCATTTTCACGTAATCTAAACCTTTTTATCAGCGAAAGTCTCGGAAATTGGCAGCTTTCATTTTGGAAAACGTCAACCTAATAATGTATTAAAAGGTAGATCAACCATTTGCTTTCCACTTTAATCGTAAGATAGTTTAATACATTAATCGAAAAAAAAGTCTTACAAAAATAATGGTGAGTTCGGTGGGACTTACACAACCATCTCATGTCAAACTAATGAGGTTATGAGAATGTATCAACAACCAGCTGATTCAGCCAATTGCTTAATGCAATCGTATGGTCATACTAGCCTACAATTTTCAGTTGGAGTTAAAAGAGATAAAATTAGAAATAGTGTTTTTATAAAAACAAAAACCTGAAATATTACTGTTGTTGTATAAAACTGTTTCAATTTAAAAATAAAGCATACTTTCAATATCCGACCACAATCTTTACATAGGACTTTTTAAACCATCAAACCAAACTCCGTTTGCGTTAGAAATATTATATTGCACAACTTTTTTAAATAATTTTCTTGTTTCTTTTGGCTATTGCATTTGTAACCTCTTTTAAATAATTCGTATCTTTCTTTATTGGCATCTTTATCTTTTAACAACACAGGGTAGAGTACACACCCTCTTGAATAATTTTGAATGTCTCATTGGATTTTGTTAATTGACGAGGTGTAATTTTTATCAACTCGATAGAAGTTTCTTGAAATTTGCTATTTTTTAAGAATAAACAAAGGCCTCGTTTTACTTTTAAGGCGATATTATCATTAGTTTCTGTCAAAATGTGGCAAACTGCCAGAGACTTCGATTATTGTTCACCAATGTTTACATTTTATTTATAATGAGAGACATTTTTCCTGCTTAGAATACTATGTCTACCTTACGCAGTAATTAAACGTAGTTTATCTGGCAAGTGTCAAACACTAGCTTAGGGGGTTGTTGGCCATAACTCACCACGTTGGCCTTGCGGGTTGGTGAGTAGTAATTCAGCTGCCCATTTTGGGTACAGACGCTGTTGACAGCCGCCCACTCTGGATCAGACGCTGTTGGTATTCACCATATCTGGCTATCCTCATATTGGTTCAGCCTGCAGGTCGATGCAGTAGCCCGGGGTGTGGCACATGGAGCCATAAGTGAGAATTGGGCGTCCTGTGAGGACCAGTCATCGCCCACCACTCTCCGACTATGTCGTTGAGTGCGACCGTCCTTGATGAAAGGTACTACCTCTACAGCACAACCCCAACACCTCCACAACCCCAATACCCCAAATAGCAGACTAACGAACAAATTCGACACATACCAACCTGTGGAACAAGCAGGATTCAGAAAGGGATATGGAACCTGCGACAATCTGCACACACTTAAAATATTAATAGAAAAAAACCAATGAGTACAATCTACCTTTATATCTCGCCTTCGTGGATTACGAGAAGGCTTTCGACAGGGTAGAGCTATGGGCTGTCGAAGAAGCTTTGATTAATAGCAGAATAGACTCGAGATACAAAAATCTGTTGCATAATGTTTATTTGGAAGCAACGATGACAGTACAACTTGATGACGAGCTAAAGACGAAACGCATACCAATCAAAAGGGGAGTGAGACAAGGAGATACAATCTCGCCAAAATTATTTACGATAGCCCTCGAAGACTTGTTCAAAACAATGAATTGGGAAAATAAAGGGATTAAAATTAATGGTAGATCCCTAAATGATCTAAGATATGCAGATCATGTACTTTTGCTTGCATCCAACTGGAAGGAGCTACAATCAATGATAAACGACATCCATAAAAAATCACTCCAAAGAGGCTTAAAAATGAACCTAAAAAAAAACAAAAGTAATGTCAAACTCGGAAGAACAACACATAATAACCGTTAATGCAACCCAAATAGAACAGGTGATTGAATATATATATATATATATATACACATATATATATATATATATATATATATATATATATATATATACACATATATATATATATACTTAGGCCAGGCCATAAGAGCGGGCAAGGATAATCAGGAAGCCGAAATAACACGCAGAACTCGATTAGGATGGGCGGCGTTCGGAAGACTCTCCTACGTTTTAAAAAACCAAACGATACCTCTTCATTTAAGAACCAAAGTATTTCATGCTGCATATTGTCAGTTTTAACATATGGAGCGCAGACTTGGACCTTCACTAAAGCAAATTTGGATAGAATCCGTAAAACTCAGAGGGCTATGGAAAAGACATGTATTGGGAATATCGCTCAGAGAGAGAAAACGTAATGACTGGATAAGAAAGAAAACCAACACTGTCGACGCTATAGAGAGAGCAGCATCACTAAAATGGAAATAGGCAGGCCATAACGAACGTATAAAAGGCAATCGTTGGAATTCAGAAATTGTTAAATGGCGCGCTTATGAAGGAATGCCAGAGGCAGGCCACAAATCAGATGGAAAGATGATATAGTCAGACATGCAGGCCTGATGTGGCAAAGAACAGCCCAGAATAGGGAGATTTGGAAAAAATTAGGGGAGGCCTATATCCAGTTATGGAAGGATAGAAATTAGGCTAAAAGAAAAAGAAAGAAAGAAACACTAGCTTAGTATCAGCTTTTTTTGTAATTAACATATCAAATATTGTTGTCTGTTAGTCGTTTCATTTTGCAATACACAGGTTCGTAAACATAACACTTGTCAAAATTGTGTTTAACAATTTTTCCATCACAGAGAAGGAAAATTGAATCATTTGTCCAATCTTCAATTAAAAACTCAACTATTTTTTTATAATGAAATCAAGAATCTTTAATAGCTTTTCAAAATCTGCAGGACGTTTATTTTCTCTGGGCATGTGTATCTTTTAACCTCTCAAACGACGCTCGTAGTTATTAATGTTGGTCTTTGGTTTCCATTAAACACGCTATGAATTCTTTTTCTATTGTGTAATAATATAGCTACGTAAATTTTAATAATAAATTCTCAAATATGCAGATACATACCTGTGTATAAAAAAATGTTATTATTGAAGTTTACGGCGAAGTATTGGTTTTAAGAAAAGAAAAACAAGATAATTTTTTGAAGGTTTCAACAAAAGGACTTTTTCCCCAGTATTCACATTTTTCGAGATATAGAATTATTGACAATTATTTGTATAGGCGAAAAAATTAAAATGTTGATATGGCTTGTTGATTTCTTTTATATATTCATTTATATTGTAGGCCACATAATCATGTTCGGAACATATTGCTAATTTTTGTCAAATTTATAAAAATTAAATATAGAAATAAAAAAAATAAAAATGAACATTAAACAGGTACAAATTTATAAACCTTTAATATGCCAAAGATGTACTTGAATGGATATAACAAATACAGTAAAATAGAATACCATAAGAAATACCTGAATGCCAAAATAGCACTATACCTAACTGAAAAAAAGTCTAATACCTGAAATTATCTAAAACAGGCGACAAAGGGGAAAGAAAGCAATTAAAAATGGATAAAAGTGCCTGAGAAAAATACCTGAAAATGCAAAACAAATACACCTTCAGACATACCTGAAAGTAAAAAATGGCAATGCCAAAAAAATTTAAGTACCTGAAATTTAAAAAAAAAATACATAAAATACCTTACTCACATAAAAAATAGGTACCTATAAAAAAAAATAATGAATTATTGTTACTGAAAATAAAAAAAAAAAGTATTTATATATAACATACGTACTTACCAGAAAACCAAAAAAAATATAAAACTCGCTCGCAAAGCACTAAAATCACCACGATCCACGAAAACTTTTTCGATTTTTTCAATGGAAACCATGTCCGGCAATGGCCAGACTAGCTTCGAAACGTCAAACGACGATTTAACAGTAGAGGCGCGTCCATAAGGAAATGTGCACCTACCTGAAAATAAAGAAGAAAGTCTATTAGAATTTCAATTAAAAGAAAATTTAGATTCATTATACCTTAAGACCCTTAAAAATTACTTCCATCTCGGTTGTGTGCGATGGCGCTCTCCGATGATCATTTTCTGTAAAGGGGATAAACCGAATTAAAGAATGAACATTGAAACGACTCATCTTTGTAAAATAGACAAGTTTAAATTACAAAATAACAAAATTTCCGTTATAAAAGTGACAAATATTATATAATCAGATAACAAAAACATATCTTCCTTTTTTGCAAGTGAATTTTAAATATCTCATTATTTCCTATTGTTCTAAGTAAATTCTGCCTTACTATGTGAAATTGAAACAAATTTAACAATCTCTACATGTAACAGACACCACAAACTAAGATTAACCGCACAATTTTATAAACAATATAATAGAAGGACACAATTATTTGGTTACTTGTGTTAAATTTATAAGATTCACTAATAATGATAGAAATTAATAAGATATCAATGTAACTTGTAAATATGTCTTTGGCGGGATACTTACCACTTACCCAAGGATTCCCAAGGCCCGAATCTCATCTCTCCTCTCATGTGTGCAACCTAGAGGCACGTCTACTTTTTCCTCGCCATCCAAAAGACATCAACAATCTAGGACTCCTTTAAGTGATCAAAAATGAAACCTAACAATCAAAGCTTTCAACTAAGGTTCCAGTGCAAATTTGAATTGCCACACAGAATCAATGTAATTTGGAAAAGATTTGTGTGCTTCCAAAATTATATCTAGGAGCTTTTAGGAAGTCCAAGAGCGAGACGTCGGTAGTGGGAGGCGTTTCATTCACAAAATTCACATTTACAATCACAAGGCACTCTATTTCGAATAATTTTTCGCATCCGACCGTCCGCTCGTGACGGATTCGTAACAGAAACTGGGCGCTAGAGAGAATTACACAATTAATCATCTCGACACCTAATAATGCTTATCTTAACGATGATTTTATTTTAACGAGCCTTTTTGCACACTTATTGTTCTCGAACGTTCCTTAAATCGTAATATTAGATTTTTGCTTCTAATAACACTTATACAACAGATATTTTTTGCTTGTGAATTATTCTCGAAAGTTTTCTAATCGTTGAATATTCCTAACAGTGAATTTTATTAAATTAGAGCTACAGGAAAATTAATAACAAGCAAGAAATAATAATATTGGTTTACATCAAATATGTAATGAAATTGGACGAAAATGTCATGTATAACTACTTATTATTGCAATAAATTAAATAATGACCTTATTGCAAACCAAATACTTCGAAATAAGGCTCCAATCATCGACATGGAATAAGTAAAACAACTATACTTGATGCACATGTATTGAACATTGTATTGTATCAGATTGAACAATTACTCTACAAACCGATGTATTTAAGGAAGTGCCCTTAGGGCAATTTTAGATAAAATGTTTGAAATAAAAGTATAGGCATTAAACAGCTAAATAAAATTGAGATTTGGTATAATCACCAAAATCGATTTAAAGAAATTTTTACAGAATAATAAAAATTCTTAAGAATACAATGCCTTTATTGGCCAACCAATAGAGATTTTTCCGCGCACTAAAATTTAACCGTTCACAACTTATACTATCGTATAGAAGATAGTTCATAGATGAAAACCCAGCTTTTTGATACAGCGAAATCGGTGTTGGGACTTTTACAAACAAATTATAGTGCAAAAAATTCATTATTTTAAGTTTTTTTACCAATATTGCGAAAAGTAATGAAGGGAGCGTTATGCGACCCACAGAACTTTTGTAGGGAATCATAAAGCCTAGAAAATGGTGTGCTGTACACAACGATTGGAACATTGTTTACCGAGAAAAGCCGAAAAAAAAACCACAAAAAATTTATCTTTTCGAAAAATTCATAATTTCGACACATTTGAGGCTGGAAAAACTATCTTCGGAATAATGATAGGCAATAATGTGTAATTTTTGGTGTGCGGAAGATGGTTTCCGGCTGATGTGCAGTTTTTGCACAATCCCGTTATAAACAATTTTTGCACCTTTTCTTGCAAAATGTGTATTGCAGTATTTTTAAAACGTATATCTTGGATTTTCACGTAAGAAGTGGGAAATGTACTGAAAAAGGCCCTAATATTTGCTCCAAATGCTCGAAATCGCATAAAAGGCTGCCTGAGACTGTCTAGAAGCGATTTTGTGCGTTCGGGGCAACATTAAGCGCCTTTTTTCGTAAAAAGTTATAATACTTTCTCTTATTATATGAGAAAGTAATTAAAAAATGATATTCCAGGATAAATATTTCATTTAAGGTTTAATGTTGTTTTCTGCCTGGGCCTGGAACATTATCTGCGCCCCGGACGTCTTCACTTGGAACTTCGCCTTCATGTTAATGAACATGGCGCAAGTTTTCCACATACTCTACCAGCTGAGGCCGGTGAAGTTCGACCCTGAACTGGAGGAGGCTTACCACACGCTATTCGAGCCGTTCAAAGTAAACCGCATCAAACTTTAATTCTGCGATCGATTACTCTTCCCATTTCTCCAGCTTTCCAGGTTGCAATTCAAACGCATGGTCGGTGCAGATTTCGCCCAGATAATGTCCTTGCACGCCGGCGAGGCTTACGCCGTCCAGAACCTCACGAGGACCGACAGGTTGGGATTACTTTTGTCCGGCAAGGTAAACCGATTTAAAGGCGCCCTTAATCTATCTCGCCCCGGAAAAGTTGTACGTGTCACGAACGCGATTTTTCAACGCCAGCGAAATTTATTCTTAATAGGCTAGTCGAAGCACTGTTTTTCATGCCGGAAGGGTAATCTGCAAAGGAGTTGTAGCGTTATGAAAAGGACGGTCCTAATGTGTGTAATATGTAATAATATAACATAGTAAATATTGGAAAAAGCGAAGCGATGGTGATAGCAAATTAAGATGGAAAATTGAATAAACATGGAAGAATAGAAGATAAATGAAGTGGAGAAAATAAAATATATAGGGACAAAAGCAATGTCATATGGTGGCTGCAAAACGAAATAAACATAAATAAAATGAATAAGGAAATAACAAACATCTTTCATCTATCCAAACAAAATTTAAGAAACTATTGAGTCATATTCTCTATTTCCTTGCCACTGATAGCACACAAGCTCATTATAAATGCAAAACAGTGTCCAAAACACTATTGGGTGATTCAAAAAATTAATGAGACTCGTAAGCATTTTTCCAATAGAAATGTGCGTTTACTCAATAACTTTCGATGGGTCCTCCCTGTATTGTAAAACTCAGGTAGCCAGAATAATGGGACCGAAGGACGATCACAAAAGGGACAGGAAAAATTGCAGACACAGTGTCGTGGGATTAGGTGTAAATGAGAATTTCTTCTAGTACTTAAAAATGAAATTTCATTTTAATATAAATAACAAAATTGAAATTTACAATATTTATTAGTATTTAGATTAAACAAAATTTTCTTCTCACTTTTTTCAGGCTTAGAACTGACAGTTTAGTAACCTGGCGTCGCTAAAATTTTGCTTAATGGCAACTGTCAGATAAAATATGTACAATATATACAATTCATATAAATTAAATCCTTAATTAAAGCATTATGTCGCTATACTACAATTAAATAACTACATATAAATAATAATAGGTACAAATAAATATACGTCACAGTTCAGTTTTAAATAACTACATCATGTCGTCTTCATCGTCATCATCCGAATCCGATGTTTCGTTGTTTGGTGTAGGTAATGATAACTGGTTCAAATACGCGTTCGTCAACTATATAATCTAAGTTCCATAACTTTTCTTTCTCCTTTATTACATGCTGTATACATTGTTTCCAATCTTCTGCAGTGACTTTCGATAAAGTTTCATGTAGAAGTCTTTTTACATTACCTAATTTAAATGTAGTGTTGTTTCTCGTTACTTCACCCTTTACTTGTGCCCATATTAACTCTATAGGGTTAAGTTGACAGTGATATGGGGGTAAGCGAAGTATAATTATCCCGCGATCTCTAGCTTTTTCATCGATTACATATTTTTTATACTTTTGTTTGTGTTGTCGATACGCATGAGTTCTTTTTTTTAACCATCATATTATCAAATGTGATTTTTCTCTTTTAATCAATTAATTATTTCAACCTTCTTCCACGCCAAAGTAGGCAATTTTTCAAGCGAACGCGGATGGTAACTGGCAGTATCCATTACTACGACAGAATTTTGTGGTATGTTACTGACCATTAGAAAGAAATATTCCTCAAATACGTCTGCAGTCATTTCCTCATGATAATCTTTGGTGGTTCGTGAAGTAAATTCTAATAAACCACCATTTACAAAACCAGTTTCAGACCCAATGTGTGTTATTATTAGTCTACGACCTTTTCCAATAGGTGGGTTCAAGCCAGTGAAATAACCTTCCAAAAAAGCCTGCCGTGAATTATTGATGTTCTTATCAACCCAACATTTCGAAACAGTGTGCCCTTCGTTTAACCGTTTCATCTAAATAATAAATTGTGTTTCCTTGTGTTCGGAACCTTGCAATTGTTCTTAGGTGTTCTCTTCTCCAACAAACAATATTATCTTTGTCAAGTAGTAAAGCTCTTCTGTTACATTTTTCCCACGAAATGCCAATTTCCTTAACACACTTCTACAATTTTTTTTCGCCCAAACACCGGTAGTTCGTCGTCATCTCTAATAGCATTCCAGACCTTATCAATAGTAGGTATTTCTTTATTTATATAAAAAGAATGAACTTTACTGCATATGGCAGTTTTAAAGAAATCATCAATTTCTATTGGTTTCTTTCCAGTAGATTTTTTGGGTTCAACAATCCCTCCAACTTTCCTTTCTTTTAAAAATCGATAAATTGTTGCTTCCCCAACTCCTGTCATATTTGAACAACAACCAACGATTTCCCGAACAGAAATGTTTGGAGTTTTGTGAACTAACGCATCATGCACATTCAATATAATGGTTTTCTCCCGTTGAGAATAAGGACTTTTACTTACAAGTTTCAGTGGACTCAAAATTAACGTGGTTGCCATTGTGGAATGTGAATTACACAACACAACTAACGTTAAAAACGATTTCACAAATTATATCAAACACCTGACTGTAAGCACCGATTGCCAATAAATGTCAAAATCCAACTGAGTCAATAAAGAAATTTTTCGAATTTATACCTGAATGTCTCGGTTTCGCACCTCCCTTAAAATAATCAACTTGGCTTAACTGAAGTGTTGTTTGGATCACGTATAAACATTTCTTCTTAGAAATGATTTGTTATAAATATTAGGTACTTATATGCAGGTACCTCGGCGTGTACTCTTGGCCTTGTACTCTTAATCCTACCAACCAGTAGGTACCAATAATACACATGGAAAATTTTCAGTCATGTTACATATTTTGCTTATAAACTATTAGTATTCATGTAATGCTGCGTCTATGGTTTAAGGGAGATAATGATATACGTTGAGAATTCGTGCTATCACTCGCAAGGAAATAGAGAGTAACTACAATTTTAAATTATAAATAAAATAACGCAATATAAGCATTTATTTTACATAGAATGAATTTGTAAAAAAAACAAAGTATGTATTTCAGATTTCTATTTTTACAATTTAAGAACATTTCAATGGAATAATTTATTTTGAATAACGCCTGCAAAGAAGTAACAAAATTAAATCAAAGTGAGATCCCCTTCCAGATAGAAAAATTAAATTTATGTTCGACTAAACTTATTGAACCATTACTGGTCAATTCATTCTCATGTTCAATAAATCATATATTCCTCATCTACGACCAAAGAAAAGTTACAATTAAATCATGGAAAAACATTAAAATGTCTTACCTCGTAATGTATCAGACGAATTTGTAACTATGTCAATATATTGTAGCCATACAAAAATAGAAGAAGATATGACAGATTAGGGCTACAAGTGTTTAAGAAATAAATCAACATAATGCAGAAAATTAAATCATCATGACAAATAACAAAAGTAAATGACCTGTAAATACGAAAGAGAATTGTGTGTCCTAGGACATACATCATCAATTATTAGGTAAGATGTCCAAATAATCAACTTTAAGGGGAACCAAAAAGCACGACGACGTCTGACGTCGTATAGCTTAGAACTAAGGATAGATAAATTATTTCGTTTGCATAGATTATAAGGGTAGTTTCTTGTACAATCTGAAAATGCTATTCTACATTTTCGATGACCTTAAGATTTTCTGCTAATAATGAAGAAAATGTGTTTGTACGCTTGAAATTAGCTTGGCATTTTAAATTTCATTTTTTTAAAAGTACCAAGGATGTGATTTTTGAAATTGTTGATTTGACTTTGAATATCTAGTCAAAGGTTAATATAGGTATATAATTTACTGGTTGTCATCATTTCATAGGTAAAAAAATTCTACGTGTATTTCTTTTTGACGTTTATTTCGAATTATTATGAGAGACCAAAACCCAATGCTAACAAACAAACACACAGATTCGGAGTATTTTAATAATTAATTGAAAAACGAGATCAATTTGACAGTACCCCTTAAAACATAGGAGCAACTAGAAGAAGACCTAAATATATTTACTGGAGCCATACAAACAGCAGCATGGAAAAGTACACCCACCATCAAGCGACGATTGAAGGGTCTAAATTTTCCTAGAGAAATCAAGGAATTAATAGCCGAAAAACGCAAGCTGAGAAGAAAATCGCCCCAATCCAGAAACCCCCGTGACAAAACTCTCCTGAACAGGGCCACACGACAGTTAACCAATGAGATCAAAACCAACAAGCAAACATCAATAATTAATAAGTGCCTCAAAGAACTCACTGCAGATAGCAGTACTGAATATCTTGAAACAAGATTTCAACCAAACGAGGGAGATAATTCATTGCCACGAACTACCTATAATGACTCCCATAAGAAGATTCCATTAATCACTTCCAAAGAAGTTGCTAATGAAATTAAAAATCTTAGTGCAAAAAAGCACCAGGATTTGACTTGATAACAGGCGGAATATTAAAACAATTACAAAGAAAAGCCATGGTCAAACTAACCACACTAATAAATGCTTGCATCCGGCTGAGTTATGTCCCAGACGCATTGTAGACAGCTGAAATTATTTTGATTCCAAAACCTGGAAAGAATCTGAATGAAGTGACGTCGTACCGACCTATTTAATTGTTACCAGTCATGTCCAAGCTACTTGCCGTCATTCTTGATGTCGCCGAAGCTTTTGACAGAGTATGGCAGGAAGGTCTAATATATAAATTACGATTATTTCTTCCTGATCATTTCTACCAACTCTTGAAATCTTATGTGATTGACAGACACTTTCGTGTAAAGCACGAAAATTCCTACTTACGACTGAAGTTGATCAAGGCTGGAGTTCCGCAAGGAAGTGTCTTGGGCCCGGTTTTTTATTTGCTCCATATTAATGATATCCCAACTACAGTATACAGCACAATGGCCACTTTTGCCGACGACACGGCAATCATGGCGATGGGAGAGTCGGTACAGAGCTCAACCAAGAAACTGCAATCTGCTCTTAATAAGGTCGCCCTTTGGACTAAGAAATGGCGTATTAAATTAAATGAAGTCAACACATGTAGATTTTACAAATAAGAAAAGTATTCAGCAACAGCTTTTCATCTTCTTTTTCTTAGGACGCCGTCTCCCTACGAAGGTTGGCGATCCAACTGGCTATAATGGTGCGTGAAACCGCACCTCTAAAGATCTCTATAGATGTCCGTCCGAACCATCGCCGCAGATCCTTAAGCCATGAGTTCTGCCGTCTGCCCACAGATCGTTTGCCTACTATCTTCCCTTCGATGAGGAGTCGAAGGAACTCGTACCGCTCCCCCCTCATTACGTGCCCGATGTATTGTAGCTTCCTTTCTTTAATGATTGTCAGCAGTTCTTTTCCTTTACCTATTCTCCTTAGCACTTCCTCGTTGGTTATCCTGTCCATCCAGGATATACGCAGTATACGGCGATACAAATACATCTCAAAGGCGTCAATGCGATTCTCCATTGATTGGCAGAATGTCCAGCTCTCGGAGCCATAGAGTAGAACTGGGAAGATGTAAGAGCGTAGTAAGCGTATCCGGAGCTGTAGATTAATGTCTCTACTGGTGAAGAGTTTCTTCATGGAGATGAACGTCCTTCTGGCCTGTTCTATCCTAGATTTGATTTCAATTTTAGGGTCACTGTTCTCGTTGACGAGAGCTCCAAGATATTTAACGGATGACACTTGTTCCACTACCTGGTTGTTAATTTGAAGGATCGCTCTTCTTGGTGCCTTGGAGAACACAACCACCTTGGTCTTGGCAACGTTTATTTGTATACCATACTGTGTGCTGTGTTCAACGATGAGGTCCATCATATTCTGGAGATGTGAGAGGCTGTCGGCAACCACGACCGTATCGTCGGCGAATCTTATATTGTTGATAAGGGTGCCGTTGATTTTCGCGCCCCCTTCCACATTCTCCAGTGCCTCTCGGAACGCTGCCTCCGAGTATATATTAAAGAGGAGAGGGGACAGGACACACCCCTGTCTAACACCCCTTCTGATTTCTATTTCTTCGGATGTTGTGCTCTCTATCCTAATCTCTGCAGTTTGATGCCAGTACAGTTGCGTGATGATGTTCAGATCTCCCGCATCAACTCCGGTGTGTTTTAGGATCTCGATGAGCTTCTGATGCGAGACACAGTCGAAAGCTTTTCGGAAGTCAATAAAGCAGGCGTATATATCTACATTCATGTCTCTGCATCTCTGTGTGAGGACGTTTAGAGAGAAGAGAACCTCACGCGTGCCCACTCCGTTCTTAAATCCAAATTGCGTTTCTCCAGCCTGTCTCTCACATTTGGCATATATGCGAGTGTGGATGATGCGAAGAAATACCTTGAGGACGTGAGACATCAGGCTTATCATTCGGTGATCGTCGCATTGAGAAGCGTACGGTTTTTTTGGCAGAGCAATGAACGTCGACCTCAGCCAGTCCGTTGGTATGTTTCCAGTTTCATGTATTGAGTTGAACAGCGATGTAATAAGTTTTAGGCCTCTATCATCTGCATTGACGAGGAGTTTCAGGGTTTCCGCGTGAATGTTGTCGGGTCCTACAGCCTTGTCATTTTTCTGGAGTTTTATAGCACGTCTCACTTCCTCTATCGTGATAGCAGGGCTGGGCTCATTGATATCATCATAGTCTCTAGGTATTTCGTGGGGTCGTGTGTCGTTGAAGAGGGCCTCAACATACTCCTTCCATCTCTTAAGCTTTTCTTCAACGCTCGTTAAGATCTTGTTGTTATTGTCCTTCACAATACCGTAGATCTGCTTGCGTTGTGTGTTTGTGAATTCCTTGATCTTTTTGTGCAGATTAAAGGAGTCGTGCTTTTTGTCTAGTGCCTCCATTTCGCTGCATTTTTCAGCTAGCCACCCTTCCCTTGCCTTTCGGCATTCTGATCTCACTGCCTTGTTCAGCTCGTTGTATCGGTTATCGTCTGTGGCTTTGTATTTCCGTCTCTCGTTCATAAGTTGGAGAATTTCATCTGTCATCCACTGTTGCTTTTTAGAGGCTTGTGCATATCCAATGTCGTTCTCCTTGGTTTCCAAAAGTGCCTTCTTCAGTATAGTCCACTGTGGCTCTACTTCGTCGTCATTGCAAAAGTTAGATGTTTGAAGACGCGACTCGAGGTTCTCAGTTGCTCTGGCTCGTATTTCGGGATCAAGAAGTCTTTTGACATCGACTCGCTTGGGTTTATTTGGGCGTTGGACTCTAGTGAAGTATCGAAGCTGCAGACTTATTATTACGGGATTGTGATCGCTATTGACGTCGGCGCCAGGGTATGTCGTTGCTGATTTGACAAACTTCATTAAATGGCTCTTGATGAGGACAAAATCTATTTGATTTCTCACTATGTGGTTTACACGATCGGCTGGGGATTTCCACGTGTATAGACCTCTAGGATGTTGTTTGAAAAAGCTTTTCATCAATGGCATGCAACTACCACATGCCAATACAGCGAAATATCTTGGTATGACCCTGGATGCCAAGCTCAGGTGGAAAGAACATATTAAGAAGAAACGTGATGAACTCAACATCAAGTTCAGAAAAATGTATTGGTTAATTGGCCGCAACTCAGGGCTGACAACATACAACAAACTTCTCCTATAATAAGCAAGTCCTCCGTCCAGTGTGGAGCTATGGAATTCAGCTTTGGGACTGTGCCAGTGACTTAAATATACAAGTGATCCAAAGATTCCAGAATAAAGTGCTAAGGTGTATTGTGAATGCTCCTTGGTATGGGCGTAATTGTGATCTCCACCGCGATTTTGAGGTCGAATTGGTCACGGATATCATCAGTACATTTGCCACCTCTCACGAAAAGAGACTTCAAAACCACGTCAACAGCGAAACGTCCAAACTTCTAAATGTGCAGAACATTAAGAGAAGACTCAAACGAAAGAAACCGTTTGAACATGTTAAGTGACAGAAAACTAAGTGATTCACTGGAAAATACCTTAGTCCCGATTAAATTAAGTTAGACCTAAATTAATCGTTAGTTTGTAAACTAGTTTTAATTGTATTATGCTTGCCCTTAATAAATAAATAAAAAAGCGTTTATTTCAATTTTATCTTCATTTTTCTTATATAAAAATCTATTAAATTCAATATCAATTGTTTAAATAGTACGCGTATAGAATTACACACTACCCTTTCAATCACAGCATAATTCGTTTTACAACTTGTCTTAATTCCATAAAGCCACTGTTTTCCTTCTCTACTGACCGAGCTATAAGCAATCCCTTAGCGAAATAAATTTATAAACCGAAATGTGTCGGCGAGATCGCACGCGTGATAATCCTGGGTAATTCCTTCGCAATTAAGTTGCAGAATGCAAATTCTTTTAAGAAGGGATCTGGGTCTGGCACACACGCGAACTTTTTATTTCGCGCAAATTTCCATGCGTTCGGGGGAGTTTCCGGGTTCTCTTCAATTACTCGTCCGGGATATGTAGGTACGTAACAATTTATCGCCGTTATTGCACCGCGATCATAGGAAATTAACGTCGCGACCGAAACCAGCCAAGTTTATGTGCTACATGTAAATTAATTTAAAAATAAATCAAAATTAAAGGTATACCACGGAAGTCACGAAGGGGAAAATGTGTACTACTGATTTACAGACGAAAATATCACCGAGAAACAGTTAATCTGGGATCAAAAATTGTTTAAGGGCTTCGTGATTTCATTAGGCATATCATGTACAGTGCCCATATTTCAGATGAAAATTTTTTTAGTAGTAATTAATTTGAAACGAACACATTTGTCTCCCTATAAATATTTATTCATAAATAATGCCAGTTACTATACATACTTAACACAAATTATTATTTCTCGATTGAGGCGCTATTCACGCATTACAATTTAACCATGTAATGTTAAATTAGTTAATTAGAGTTTTTAATTTCTATTCATTAAACCGATTGATTGAAAAGTAAAAACTAGTATTGTAGTTTTCGGCGAAAGGTTTTGAGAACTAATAAAATGGCGAATTCGCACACCCCAATAAGTACTGATTAGTATTTATATGTATTTGTTTAACAATTAATATGTACAGTCTCTCCCGCAACACCCATTTTTATAGGTGAACGTACTATCGGACAATCAGTTTCTGCACCCGATCCTCCCGTGCGAATTCCTCGATTCTCCCGAGTTTGAATCGAGCAGAAATACCGTGGACGACAAATTTAAGGTATTCCACTTCGAGTCGTACACTTACGTAAATTAACTACACTCCTTTGTTCAGGTATCGATAGTCGCCTGCAGTACTTGCAGATATCTTTACTGGCAGAGGAGCTCGTTGGAGTATCTCTTCGTTAAGGACACGTACATCGCCACGGTCCTGACCACTTTAATCGCGAGAGATATTGCGATGAAGCTGTACGCCATGAATAATAAGATCGTCACGGCCAAAGGCTCGCATTTGGATATCAGGTTGCCCAGCATTACTTCTTCTCTCACTTCTGGGGGGGAGTACAAGTCGCCTATAAGGACCAAGAAAGTTAATGGAGGTAAGTTGCAGCATGGGTCAAATTTAACACATACTCTAGTTATCTAGTACACACTTCAAACAATTTTAAGGGATCAGGAATATTTTAAAAAAGTAAACACCACTTCAGATAACTGTATTACGTTTTAATAGGGCCTTTTTGATTTAAAGATATTTGGACTTGTCGTTATGACAGGTCTGCAAGATTCTGTATTAGAATTTTAGAAAAACCTGAAGGTTACTCTGGTTGTCCAAATTTATTTAAGGATAGGAGTTTAAAAAAACTAAATTTTGTGATATATTAAATAATGCCGAAGTTAATGGACGTAGTGGAAAGAATCGTTTCATAATCAGTCACTTTGACAAATTGATTAAACCAAATGTTGCCACCTGCGATTTAAAGTCAATTTAAACCTGCAGTACTAATTCAACACACTCAAAAAATTACTTTCCCATGTAATTTATGAAATGTTATTTCAAACAATTAACCGGTTTGCATTTTTTCCTCCATGATATTCTGTATGACATTTATGAACATTTTCTCAATTTGCTCTACAGGCCTCGTAGGCATGTCCCCGGACGCGTTCACGAACGATCAACTTAAGCAAAAGTTCAGAGAGAACGGGAATACGTCCCAGAACTACTTGAGCGAAATGGAGCCATTGACTGAGCTTCCATCGATGGACGATCTGACTTCCAACGACGTTGAGAGCTGGTTGGAGACCAGTTCAAAGTACCACAGTTGTGAGATCGTCGATATGGATTGAAGTACGAAATAAAGGTGTTACTGTTAATGAAAAATAATAAAGGTCAATTTTAATGGTGAAGGGGAAATGCTTTTGAACTCTCCTTGGTTAATAGTTGTTTTCTGAGAGGTTAAAAAATATTGAAAGACACCAACAAAGATTTAAATGAGGATAATGTTGGTAGTGTGGGATTTTTACCACTAAAAACAATCCTCTTTCTTCCCTTCCTGTGAGAAGGGGGTCAGACCGGAAACCGCTTTCGCATTACTTCAGTCTGACCCTTGATACGCCATTAGGCGTCCGCCGTTGTATCTTCTTCAGGTTTCTTTGCTTTGAGGACGGTCTCCGCCAAGCGCATCACCGCCTTCCAAGAGTTCTCGGGGCTTGCCATGAGCGCTATGATGTTTATGGGATTTGGTACTTCCCCGACGGCCTTCCAAGCGTTGCTCCTTTCAACTATCCAACTTCAACTTCAACAACTATCCAAGGTCTCTTTGCTTTGAGGACTTTCTCCGCAAAGCGCACACCGCCCTCCAAAAGTTCTTGGAGCTAGCCATGAGCTATGGTGTTTCTGGGATTTGGTGCACCGCCAATGGCCCCCCAAGCATTGCTCCTTTCCACTATCCAACGGCTACAGTGGAAGAATGTATAATAAGCGTCCTCCATACTCTCCTTCTTCATTAATAGTAGCAACACAGTAACGTGAAATAGTAGAAAGAGGAATGAATGTCTACATTCTGCTTAAATATGTTTGTAACCCATGTTTAGCCCATTTCTGTATGCCAGATATTAACAAAAAATGTCGAGTGGTGTCATATGGGAAGACCTAGCTTGCCACTCAGTGGTACGTACCCCTATATCCATATACCTACTTGGAAACCTGGGAAAATTAAGTTGAGATAAGGTCGCACCACAGGTCCAAATAAGGAGCCATCTGATTGGTACCATAATTAATCTGCAGGCGGGATTATGATTTGTTACATTGGGCGAGAATTTGCTCCATATAATCTGGATTTTGGTCTGACCAACAGTTACAGTTGTGTCAGTTTAAATGCCCATTTAAAGAAAATATAGTCTTCGTAATACTAAACAAGGTTGCCAAAGTTGGCATTTTGAGTGGGCAAATGGTACCGGTATCCATCATAAGAACTCGATTCTGAGATCAAAATTATTCTGACTCCATTCTTGTAACAATTGAATGTTATATGGGCACATTTTTTTGTTGTGTAATTTTTTTAATATAACATTGAGAAATGTTATGATCTAAAGCCCTCTGATTGAGGGCTTTAGATATTTCTTTTTCTTTTCCTTTATTTGTAACGCTTACTGCTCTTCGTGGATTATTAACATCTCCAGTTTCATTAAAACGCTGTAACGTTTCTGCAATGGATGATTTGAAGGTAAACTCCCCGTCAGGATGCAATTTATTTTAAATATTCACTTCATCGGATAACTTCGTGTTATATCTCCATATCGTACCATCACTAAAATTTCAACTCCCCGCAATTTTTGCGTATAAATAATTCACATCGTGTAGTCACCGTTAACATCATCATACAACGCTATTAGCTAGAGCTAGTGAATTCGATATTGTCTCATTCTGTTAGTCAAAAAACTTTGTATAGATTACAAAATTCCATGGTAATTAAATGAGCTTAATATTTTTTTAACAATTCCATACTTGGATTACCATTAACCTTACGTTCTACTGAATATCTCTTACTATTGAGCTTTTCCGTGGAAACAAGGAGAAAATTTAACCCTAATAATATAAAGAAAACCTTCTACATTACACATGACGTCTTCAATTGATTCTAGTGTTACAGCCGACTTACTTATCGTATCCTAAGTTCATATTTATACTACCTAAGCATAGGTAAACGATGAAAGTATCCGTAGTTATTAATTTTGTACCAAATATCAAACAATATTAACAACTTTAATATACAGAGGGTTGCCTACTACAGACTAAGGTACAGGTATTATATTGTAACGTTTATTTTTTAATTTATTTACACTATCCTAATTATTCACTACACACTATTTAATTTATCTTAACTATTACCTAACTAGTTAATTTATATCACACTCTTAATTATTAGTTTATTTATACGCTCTCGCTTTTCACCTTGTTTACTATGTCGCGCTTCACGTCTAATAATGATCTCTCCGACCGCAAGCCCGCTTATATACATTTCTTAATTGTATTCTCGATAATTCTTCAAAAAAATCGATTCATCTCGATAATAATGTTTACCTAGGAAACGTCCAGAAGGTCATAAATCACTTTTCCTTAATGAGATGTTGCGGAAATCCTCGGCTCGGTTTTTATTGCTCGCCGCTGCGCTTAATAAGCGTAGTCGCGTTCCTTTGAGGAAAGCCGCCGAGGTCCGACAGGAGTAAACACATTTCGCTCTGCTGTTTACATTTCGCGTTACAATATATTGTATATATACTCTCAACAATTTCTCAAAGAATTTTGAGATAATTTAACATATTGCATAGTATACAAGGTGTTCCAATAAAAAATAACGTAAACTGTTTTACTGATCCTGTATATTTATTTTCTTATTGTTATAATACATTATGACAAACCTTAAAATTATTGTACGCGACATTTTTCGCTAACTATTTTGCTTTAAGATATCGGTGACGCCATACATATCATAGTTCGAATATATTTATAAATTAAATTAAAAACTAGATACAACAAAATAGTAAAGTGGTAGGAAATCACGGCGAAGAGGAAAAAACTGACAACGGTGAGACACTAATAAACAAGTTAACATTACGGACTGACAGTTAAAAACACATTCTTTGCTCATAAAGACATACATAAATAAACGTGGTATTAACATACCGGAGGCCAAAAATCGATTATTGATTATTTCATCACTAAAAAACAATCCAGCATAAAAACATTGGACGTTAGAGCCAGGATGGGGGAGACTGTGGTTCTGACCACGCATTAGTAAACGCAAAAGTATATATGTATTACCTTTGTAGCTCCACGGCAACAAAATACAGAAATATAAAGGAGTAAGTATACTGGAGTAATACAGATTACGACATCCGAATAGCAAAATCCAAATTGGAAAGCCTAGAACACATCGGATAGCATGTTTAAACCCGATGTTTATATGAAGAAAATTAAGAGAAATACTCGAACTGAAGTTAACAACGGAACAAAAATCCACAGAAGAAGAATACCAAATTTTAGAAAGATGCATAAATGAAGCGGCAAGGGAGGCTATTGGATACAAAGAAGAAGAAAACGATAAAAGAATATATTGGTGGGATAAAGCTATTGAAGTGGAAATACGCAAAAAGAAAGAAATATATTTGAAAAGAATACAAGTGATAAATAACGTAGAAATCCAAGAAGAATATAGAAGACTAAATAGAGCAGTGAAACGAGAAGTGACAAATAGGAAGAACTCAACATGGACAAACAAATGAAAATATATAAAGCAACACATAGGAGAAACAAAGAGCTTGGAAGCACGGCAAATAATTAGAGACCTAACAACGTCTAATAACAACAATCATAAACTAAAATGTGTATCAAATAATGACCTAAAGGAACACTTCCAGAAACTACTGCAGGAAAACAGGGACTGATTCTTACCAACACATCCAACCGACAACGAAGATCAAGTGATGAACAAAATATACATAGACACCTCGACGGTTAAAAGAGCAATATTACAAACACAGCTAAAAAGGCACCTGGTATTGGAAGAATTTATCCAGAACCAATCAAGTATGGCCTTGAAGAACTGTTCGAGAAAATTCGAGAGTTATTCGATAGAGGTGTTAAAGGAGAACCCCTTCCAAGTGAATGGTTAACTTCGTATATTACATCAATACACAAAAAGAACCAAAAGACAACCCACAAAATTATAGGGGTATTGCTGTTATTTGTACCATGGGTAGACTTGATGTCCGTATACTACGAGAGTTAATGGAAAAAGAAATAGAACAAGAACAACCAGAAGAACAAGCAGGATTTAGTGCGGTGCGATATAGAATTGATAATATATTCTCTCTTAAAACAGCTGCCGAGTAAAGAATACAGAGAAATAGAGCAGTTCCTACTGCTTTGATCAACTTAAAGAAAGCTTATGATAACGTACCCATATCGCAGTTTTGGAACACTCTGGAACGACTGGAAACTCTTATCAATGCAATCCAAAACTTATATAAGGATAACTCGACTAGGCTAAGAAACGGGCAACATTTCACATCAGCTTTCTCTACTTCCAAAGGTTACGGCAAGGTTACAGTCTATCACCTACTCTTTTTAAAATTTACCTAGACGAAGCTTTATAGAATTAGAAAATCAAATATATGGGCCTGCATATCGATGACAATAATTTATATAGTCTCTATGTCGCCGACGAAAAATTAGCTACAGCAGAAGGTCAAGATGATTTGAATCACATGATAAGAAAAATAAAAGACAGTTACCCTGAGACAGGATTGATCATCAATATTAACCAATCAGAATACTTTACTATCGGGAACGGAGATAGAGATAACTTAGAAGTAGAACGGGAACAAATAAAAGGAGTGAGAACGTATTTGGCAGTTCTATTTAACAAGCAAGGAAACAGCCAAGATGGAATTAAAGAATGAATGAATAAAGGAAAACTAGTCACCTGATCTCTCAATTCAATATTATGGGACAAAGATATCACCATAGAAAGGGAGAAAATAGTATACAAGACCATATTTGAAACTATAACAACATATGTCGTAGAAGTATGGGAGGTTAGTAGAAAAAACCGTAGTAAACTCTATCAGCCGAAATGGATTTTCTAAGACGAAGTTGCAGAAAGTCTAGATGTGATAAAACAAGAAACAATACAATCAGGAACATGGCGAAGGCAGACACTAATCTGATAAAAAGAATTCAACAGAAACAGATTAAATGGTTTGGACATACAAAGAGAATGGAAAAACATATGAATACAGGAAAGAATACATCAAGAAAAAAGGAAGAGAGGACGGCCGAGAAGAAGCTGGAGGAAAGAGATAGATGAAGCCATGGAAGTAAGGAATTTGGAAGAAGACTTGTGTTTCAATCGAAAAATTTGGTAAATGGGAACGGAAAGGTGGCCAATACCGTAAATAAATCCGTAGCTAGATAAATTATAAACTAAAAAGTAAGATTAGTCATCAAACCACATTCCAATATTCCCATAGCGCCTTCTTAAATCTACCATATAATTATCAACTATCGATCGCCGACTTAGTTAAAATATAAAATTTTGATGAGTCAAACTTATGAGACGTGTATCCTCTTAACACTACTTACCTGCCACATGTTAAAACGGTTTTTCAAACAATTGTGATGAATACAGCCGTTGGTGTTTACGAAAGGTCGTTACCTCTATTTGGGCGCTTGTAAATTAGTTATTCAGATATTCCATGAAAGCGGCGAAAACGTAAAAGCACTTGACACTGTTTTGACCCTGATTGATCTAATTGCGTCGAGAATTGTTTTGTGATTTAAACAAATATATTTTTCGTTTAACTGCTTTGTTTATCGAGACTGTCTCACAGATTTTCCAGACTAATTACTTCGTAAACTAAGGACAAGCCATAAAACTTTGTAATCGCAGTAATATTGGCAAATTACCCTCGGCGCCTAAGCTGGATTAAGTATAAAATCCTCTCATCGAATATTGAGTCATCCGTCGTACATTTTCCGCCTACGTTAAAATCTTTCAGAGGAGAATCTTATGCTACGTACAGACTTAAACATTGCGCCGCGCGACGAACAGCGCAACAAACCGAACGCCAAACAGAACGGCGAACGGGTGTTTAATTTTGGCGAACAGAACCTCGAACGGAACAGGTTTGTGCCGTTCCCGCAGTTTCTGCCAAACAGTCATGGAGCCCATAGAGGCTGCAGCGGCTTCTGATTTTGAGTTCTTATTGGGCAAAATTGGTAAAGAAATCGAAAAACGGGATACTACACTAAGAAGAGCCATGTCAGCCCAAGATAGAGTTAGTGCCTTGGGTCCTTCTACACGTGTTCGCCGTTTTGTTTGCGGTCCCGTCCAAACTTACAAACCCATTTGCGCGCATTCCCTTTGAGGCGCGCTGAAAAACCGACAAACGACGGATCGACCACGCACACGAACGCAAACATGACAGCTTGATTAATTGGTTTGCAAACACGTTCGTAGCCCCGTCCAAACTAGCGTTCTGTTTGGCGTTCGGTTTGTTGCGCTGTTCGTCGCGCGGCGCAATGTTCAAGTCTGTACGTAGCATAAGACTCCTGCAAAATTTATTAGCGAACATGATGGAAAAAACGTTCCGAAGGACGATACATCCATAAAAACACATTTGCTTTTAATTGAGATCGATATCTCCAGTCTGGGACGAGGGGGGAAATACATCCGACGGAGGCGTCCTAGTGCAAATATTTTCCCGTCCAATGGGAAATTCCTCGAATTATCTAGCGGTTTACTATTTTAGTGGCTTCGTCTCCACTCGGAGAACGTCTCGACTGAATTTAAAACGAGATAACTCTCGAGCAGCGATCGAAAACTTTCCGGCAACTCTCTTTGTAATTCGAGATTTCTGGGTCGCTCGAAGCTGATGTCTTTATCTATCGTCTCTCTACATCAGATAAGGAAACAACAGTGCCAGACTGATAAGTGTTCTTTTCAACCGCAAACAACGTTCGAGTTTGATCAAATCAAGGGTTAGAGTTGCACGAAGTAAGCCATCTTATTTTCTTATAAGACAATCTAATGGATGAATCAGCAGAAACGCGCCAAACTTCTTGAATGTATTGCACAGCTGTGTAAAATCAACACTTTTAAAAAGTCTAGTGTAGAATAGAATTTGAAATCTTGTGTTGTAGAATTTCCATCCTTATATTGCATTGATTCCAGATCCTAATGGCCCATTTAAGTTGTCTGTCCAACCGGTACTGGATCATCACTGGGTGTTAACAAATGGATGTATAGTTAAAAACAATAACATAAATGATAATTCCTAACTTATCAATGATCGAATTATAACTGCTGGAATCTTATTTTTATATAAGTCAACTATAACATGATCAGCCAAAGATTTAGTGTATACTCTGTTCAAAACAAATCCCGATGCACGTCATTTTGATGACGTCAGAATCATCCAATGCTACCAACTTAATATAGTCACAGGACATCGCAATTTATGTGTTCCGTGCATATTTTAGGTTAACAATATATATGGTTATGTGTATTCTCAACCTAAAATATACACGGAACACATAAATTGCGATGTCCTGGGACTATATATAGTTGGCAGTATTGGATGTTTGGTGACGTCATCAAAATGACGTGCATCGGGATTTGTTTTGAACAGAGTATAGATGTATGTATTGGATACTGGAGGTATATATGTTACCGTAAAACCCCGATTTCAGTTAAATCCCGTTGCTCACAGTCAATTCTAGATTTAACTAGTTAGAACTAGAATTAACAAATATTTTAAGTTAATACTAGCTTTAACTAAATAGTCCCTAGTTAAAACTAGTTTTTACTAAACCTGTCAGTAAAATCTGTGTAACCTATAAACATTTTATTTTGAACGAAATCTTATAGATTTACCTATACCAAAAATAATCTAACATACATACGTCACGTAATAATACTTTTAATACTACATAAATTATAAAAAATACATGAAATGAGTTACATAAATGCGTGCGTTGGGTAATCGAACAGGTAGGAAAGAAAACCAAACGTAAAAAAATACAAAAAAAACTTAACAAACTTTGCATAAATCATTTATCGTACTACTCGTATTACTCGTACTTTACGTCCTTAAGTCTGCTCCAGATAGTAGGAACATGTTTCCTACTTGTTCCTACATGGCTGACTATCATGACATTTAGAATTGCAGAGTTTTCCCTTCTTTTTACAATAGCATCTATTAGTGTTGCAAGTCTTCTTGCAACATGTCAGCATGTCTAGCAGCGGTTCTCAAGGACAGATTAGCTTCCGGAACTTCTTCAAATGTTAAGAATTTTTCTTTTGAAATGTCAAATTCTGATCTGGAAAAAATAATTAATATAAAATATCTACAAAACACAAAATTTTATTACGTTTTCAAAAAATATTTTTAAGAAGTTTAGGGTACGTGCCTGTAATAATAATTTCTCCCTGATTTGAAAAATAAAATATATTTATAACGTACCTCCAGTACAATTTCTCCAGTATCCCATATTTAATGCCAACTTTATATAAACCATCTTCGTTTTTTTTTCAAGTAGGTACAACACCTGTGATGTTCCTTAGATCTGCTTTTGACCTGTCGATATCAGGTATCGGGATTATTATATTGTCACCCATTCCGCGGGTGGATGAAGAGCGTCGGAAACTAATTTGGTTGGTTGGTAAAATAAACTGGTTGGCACGCTCTACAGACGCTTGGCTTTGGCTATGCCTTGGTTTTCCATGAACCAACTTTACTTGGGGCCAGTATGTCATTACCTCATTAATCACTGGATTAACGAACTCTCTGCCATTATTTGTTTGTAAAATACACGGAGTACCAAAAGTCAAAAATATATCTGTTAGTTGCAAATCAACTTCTTCAGCCCTTTTGCTTTGCAATGATCTTAGCAAAACAAATTTTGTCAAATGATCTTGGTACACCATAATGAACTTAAAGCCTTTATCTTGTTGTGACTGCATATCTACGAGGTCTACTTGGCAGCGACTGTATAGCGAATGTATTATGGGTTTGGAAACAAGACACATTCTTCTTCTTACTCTTTTTGCGCTGGCAAACCTCACACATAGATATGATGTTCGGGTTTTAACTGCAATCGGGTTTCTACGGTAACATATATATACTTTAACAGCAGCCTGTTATCCTCATATTCAGCTAGTTCAATATCTTCTCTACAGTCTCCATGTGCTGGATAAAATCTTTCTTCCAAGGCATTTCTGTCAACGTCGAAATGTGAATAAAGAGAATAAGATTCTCAATTTTGTAAGCTAATTCTGTCAGCAATCTGATAGGTCTGACGTTTGAAAATATTGCACTTTTCGGCAGATCATCTAATATAATAATAGATGAAGCAATGTGATATAAAATATGGACGTTTTCTATCAGTATGTTTTGGGCCTTTTCAGATATTCCTAGAAAATTTTTAAATTCGCGTAAGTAGCTACAAAATGATTTTCTTTAGAAATCTTGCAAAACGTGATAAAGATACCACGATCTCCCACGATTAATATTCATTTATAAATATTACTGATGTAAAATGTATTCATCTCAGGTAATATTAATTAGCTGCTATACTTACTGCATCTGCAAGTAAAATTTTGTCTTGGACATTATTTCGTATTGTTCTCATCAATATGTAAATATTTCCGATGTCCGGAATACTTCACAATAATTTTTCAATTATTACTTTACCCAAAATCTCAGTTTTAAAGAGGTTTTTCTCGCTAAGAGTTCTTTGATGCCGAACATATTTGTTATGACACTAATTACAGAGACTCAGAATTCTCATTCGTTAATGCAGTAAGTATACATTTATATGAATAATTCATATACGTCAAATAATCCAGTCATGTTTTCGACCAGGGATCCTAAAACTCGCAATATGTATTGGGAAACCCTGGGACCAAAACATTTTATCACGAAAGAAGAAAGAAAGTCCAAAAAAGAACTTTTATCACTGTTAATAAAATGATTTCTCGTAACAGTTTGAGGGCTACTGTACATTTTATGCATATTATAATTACATTACTTTTTTCTAGTTAATCATGAAAGGACAAATTATAATCTATTGTATAATTCAGTGGCCACGTCTCACCAAATAAAGGTCATGCGCATATGTAAAACACACATATTCACATATAGGTACATATGAGTATGTTACACAACGAGTATAATAAAAAAAATTTGTTCTAGCCCTTACATAATATTTTTTGTATGTATGTGATGGAATACATCATACATCCAAGATTACCATTGAGTTGTTTTTATAAACAATGATAAACAGAATATTTATAACAATAATAACAATAATACTCATAATAATAACATCATTTATTATTATGAAAACGTATACATAGGCCAACAAGAAGTTGAATACCAGACCAGATGTGTAGAAGTCAATAAATTTTAACTAAAAATACTAAAACTAACAACTTTAAAGGACCGACAGTAGCGTTAATAACATGTTAAAATCTAATAATAAAACCCCAAAGATCACGTAAGTAAGTAAATAAGTCTACAGTATAAAAATGTGTAAAGGGTTATTAAGGTTTGTATTTAATAATTTATTACACGACGAAAACAAAGGGAATTGAGTAAGTTGTGGTTTGCAATTTAAATTGACATTTAACATGTGTAACATTTAACAGTTTTGGAAGTTAGAAAGTAATCATCAGAAATCTAGGGTAAGGTGAAATATTGGTAATTAGCAATAAAACATAACGTAATATAGCCGGTCTAATAACATCGTACTATATCGATTCAAAATAATTTACCACAGAACTTGAAACTTTATCTACTATGTCCAACTTTATGAAAAGGAACCAAATGACAGCGACGAAAAAAATTGTCCTCGTTCCGATGTCGAGTAGCCGTAACCTAAAACTCAGCTCACAGTTATTACACACATTTTCATCATATATTCTGTTTGTGTCACCTGCTCAACGTCATAAAGTAGTGCTGTCCTGGGTCTTCCTTGAACACATACTTTAAGAGTCCTGACGCCATTACGTTTTGCAATTCCCGCAGTTCTTCGTAGTCTGAATTTCGTAAAGTTTCGTGAATACAATACTCTCTTCTGTCTTCCTCGGGAATGGCAGCTTCTAGATCTTTCAATTTGTCGAATCGAAATTCCCATGAGGTTCTTGTAAAATGAACCATTACCGTGCTGGCCAGAAATATTTTCCTTTGTAACTTGAAAAACCTACAAAAATACAAGTCTCAGCGATGGGTCTGATTCATTTAAACCTCATCATATAACATAACATTTAGAATAATATCCCCAAATGTTCTTAATAGATTTAGGACTGGTTATGTTCAACTGACTCGGTGAAGCTAGGAAGCTAGGAAGTTTGATTGCAGGAAAAAACGCATTTCAGTTAAGGAGAAAATCTAACGTAATATTAAATGTTACATACATCGGTTTTTTCCCTATTACTCTGAGTAATATATCCAAGAAGACTGCTGGTATCAAGTGAAACAAAATTATTTGAATGTAATAGTTATAGTTACAATTCGTCACTGTAACCCTTGGATACCACAATATTTTGTGATTAATGCTTTCATCAATTTTTTCTAGCCCGTTTCTTATTATATCTCCCAATGTGTACGGCGGTACTATGGGGTTGCAAGAGTTGTACACTTCCACTTCATGGTTACTGAAATTAATAAAGACAAACGCACGTCTTAACTGGCTAAGTTATTTCAGGTATTTGCGTTTAAGTTACCTGGTATCATTTAATCCATGTTTATAAGTAGCTACCATCATATTAGCAATTACAATATCGACTGGAACCATGTTCAATCGAGTATCGGATTTACCTAAGATTACCCTTAGAACACCTGAAATCCTCAAATAAATTATTATACATTAATATTAACATTATATTAAAACATCATTTATATTATGATATTAACATTACATATATGGGAGATTCCATGTCAACTGATCAGAGAGTAAATGGGGTGGTTTTTAAATCGCTACCGGAAGTATCTAGTCGTCTTTAGGATATAAAAATACGTCCGATCCTACATTTACAGCTCCTAATTTTACGCCATTTTGGATTTGTGACCTATTTTGTGTTTTGTTCATTTTTTTTGCGGGCCATGACAAATTTTCGTTTTTAGACTGCCGATGCGAGAATTTGAGTTTAAAAAAATACTGAAAATAGTGGTTCGATGTAAAATCTTCCCAGGAATCCATTTCCGGCCTCAGAATTAGGATTGGATGCTCCTCCGAGCGAGAAATTCGAAAAAACTGTTTTTTTTTCAAAGTGCGATATCTAAAAAGTTTATTTTTTTAAAAATATTTGGAAGCTGCCAAAATCTTTCTTTTTATATATAATTTAAGGTCAAAACAAATTATCGATGTGTATTTTGGTTTTAAGTAATAAAACACGCAAAAAACTGATTTTTTTTGTTGAAAAATGAAATATTTCTGTATCTCACCCTGTGAAAATTCATTCAAACATTCAATTTTACATTTTTTGACGTTCCAGTATTATACTTTAATAGTAAAGAAACATTTTCGGTTCATTCCAAAGCCTATAATCTTGATCTTAGCTTTTTTTGTAATTTTTGAAATCAACAAATTGTTCTAACTCACCAATTGGTATATTCAATTTTTTCACCAGAGGGAGGAGCTCTAGAAAATATACAAATTGATGGGAAAACACGAAAAATACATTGTAAAAACCCAGAAATTTATACTTTATTCATCCAATCTAACTGGTACAGAGAATTTCATGAATCAAGATCTTCAATGCTAAATTTGTTGAAATGTGTTTGAAATTTGTGTGCCTGAGCTTGTGTGCCTGAGCCTGAGTCGAAAACCAATGCCCAATTCTCGTTTTTATATTTAACGATTTGCTTATTGTGTACACAAAACTGGTGAAAACATCTAGTGCCTGGAATAGTTTTTGCTTCCTTTTTGTCACTATTTTCATGAAAAAATTTAAGAAGCTCGTCTTCTGTCATGGTTTGGTTTTCATAGGGTCATTTCAAACTCGCAATAGCACCTTGACGCTTGATCAAGCCCTTGATGAAGGTTTAAAAATTTTATCTCTTTCACTGGAACGTCGAAACTTAAATTTTGTCATGAAAACAATGACAAAAAGGAAGCAAAAACCATTCCAGGCACTAAAATTTTCCATCAGTTTTGTGTTCACAATAAGCAAATCGTCAAACGTAAAAACACCAGTATGGATGAGAACTGGGCATTTATTTTCGATTTAAAAGGTAAAGTTGTGAAACTTTGGGAGGAGAATTTGGGTATTGCTTTTCTATTCAATAACAACTGGCATTTGGGTCGCATAATTCACAGCAACGAAGATGATCTTGTTGCAGAGACGTTAGTGCTTAGCTATAATTCTGTCTCAAACTTACTCTTACTTCTTTCCTGACTCACCTATTTGGCTAACTGTATCTTTTTCCCATGTTATTTGTGAGGTTAAGCTCACTGAAAAAAAAAATCACCGAAAATGTTCACTTTGAACAAAGCTCAGGCACACAAAATTCAAACACATTTCAACAAATTTAGCATTGAAGATCTTGATTCATGAAATTCTCTGTACCAGTTAGATTGGATGAATAAAGTATAAATTTCTGGGTTTTTACAATGTATTTTTTACATGTTTTCCCATCAATTTGTATATTTTATAGAGCTCCTCCCTCCGGTGAAAAATTGAAAATGGCAACTAGTGAGTTAGAGCACCTTGTTGGTTCCAAAATTCCAAAAAAAAAAGCGAGGATCAAGATGATAGACTTTGGAATGAAGGTATAACACTGGAACGTCAAAAAATGTCAAATTGAATGTTTACATGAATTTTCACAGGGTTAGACATAGAAATATTTCATTTTTTCACAAAAAAAAAACAAGTTTTTGCGTGTTCTATTACTTAAAACCACAATACACACCGATAATTTGTTTTGACCTTTAAATTATATGTAAAAAGGAAGATCTTGGCAGCTTCCAAATATTTAAAAAAAAATAAACTTTTTAGATATCGCACTTTGAAAAAAAAGTATTTTTTAGAATTTCTCGCTCGGCGCTCGGGGGAGCATCCAATCCTAATTCTGAGGCCGGAAATGGATTCCTGGGAAGATTTTACATCGACCCACTACTTTCAGAATTTTTTTAAACTCAAATTCTCGCATCGGCAGTCTAAAAACGAAAATTTGTCATGGCTCGCAAAAAAATGAACAAAACTTAAAATAGGTGACAAATCCAAAATGGCGAAAAATTAGGGGCTGAAAATGTTGGATCGGACGTATTTTTATATCCTAAAGACGACTAGATACTTCCGGTAGCGATTTAAAAACCACCCCATTCACTCCCTGATCAGTTGACATGGATTCTCCCATATAATGTTCTATATTTTGTTTATTTGTCATTAAACTTATAGTCCAGTAAATGAAGGAAAAAACCTAGGTTAAATTCTGCAAAGGGATAAAACTGGGGGCAATTGTAGGTCTCAACTGGGTCTTTCGAAATACGGAAAGTTGTAGATTCTCCGGTTCCCGGAACATAGTAAAAATTGGTCCTCAAGTTCCAAAAATCCGTTTTCAGCCAATATCTCCGAGAATAGGGCATTTAGAGAATTTTTGTTTAGACACAAAAGGAAGATCAGTTCATTAGCTACAAAAATGGTCCTTATGACTTTTTCAGAAAACTCGACAGTTTTCGAGATAATGGCTCCGAAACAGCCGATAACAGCCCTTTACTTGTTGCTCTTGCTCTGAATCGAGGAGAGCAAATTCGAGAAATGGAGACAAAAGCGGGCGGACAAATTGTCCAATAACTTGAGTAAAATTGGATATTTTTTGATGATTCAAAATTCACGTGAAAGAGAAAACCCATAGCTATGGTATTCTGGGTCTCGGGCGTCATTTTTATTTTTCTTGAATATTGTAAACCCAGGCTAATTTTTTTCTTCTTCGATGTTTCTCGATTTTTAACAAATTCATCCAGATTTTAATGAATAATAGTAATTTAGTCGGGTCTTTCTTGATAATGGGTCTCCAAAACCTATCGAATGAGCCCATAAAGGTTGTTTCATTTTCTTTCTTCTGCATCCCGATAAAAAGTAACTTTGAATATGATGATTTTTTAACATTTGTGGCATCAATCGGGTATTAAAAAATTATGAATCATCGTATCGGTTCGCAATGCATATCACTGGAATGCTTGAAATGCCCCCTTTCCAATGGTTTCTTCGTTTTTGTGCCAACTTCAACATTCTCGCCAAACAACTTTCAAAACTCCGTAAATGTTAAAAAATCAACATATTCAAAGTTACTTTTTATTGAGATGCAAAAGAAAGAAAATGAAAAGCCCTTTATGGGCTCCTTCGATAGGTTTTGGAGACCCATTATCAAGAAAGAGCTGACTAAACTACTATTATTTATTAAAAATATGGTGAATTTTATAAAAGTCTAGAAATATGGAAGAAGAAAAAAATTAGCCTGGGTTTCCAACATTCAAGAAAAAGAAAAATGACGCCCGAGACCCAGAATACCATAGCTATGGGTTTTCTCTTTCACGTGAATTTTGAATCATCAAAAAATATCCATTTCTACTCGAGTTATTGGACAATTTGTCCGCCTGCTTTTGTCTCCATTTCTCGAAATTGCTCTCCGGGATTCAGAGCAGGAGCAACAAGTAAAGGGCTGTTATCGGCTGTTTCGGAGCCGTTATCTCGAAAACTGTCGAGTTTTCGGAAAAAGTCGTAAGGACCATTTTTGTAGCTAATGAACTGATCTTCCTTTTGTATCCAAACAAAAATTTTCTAAATGCCATATTCTCGGAGATATTGGCTGAAAACGGATTTTTCGAACTTGAGGACCATTTTTTACCATGTTCCGGGACCCGGAGAATCTACAACTTTTCGTATTTCGAAAGACCCAGTTGAGACCTATAATTGCCCCCAGTTTCATCCTTTTGTAGAATTTATCCCAGGTTTGGGAGTTTATCGGCTTTCATTTACTGGACTATTATATAAATTTTATATTTTACCTTTTCCGGCAGCCATGCTGAGACCCAGTGGTCCGTTCAGGTTATCTGTCCACCCAGGCAATGGATCATACGCTATGTTAACGACTAAAACAGAGGCAAATATCTTGTGGTTTTGACATGGTTGAACAAACGTTTCGGGGCACTAAATTTCTGACCGAATTCTTAGCTTTGTTCCAGCAAATAAAAAATTGCACTCCGAAGACATCATCGACAATATGCAAAAAAGTAAATAAATAAGCTTAAATGGTCTTTACTAAACAAACGGATACGTTTCGGACCACTAGTACCCATCATCAGTGTATGAGAGGAAAATATATGAAACGAAAAGAGAATTTAAAATTTAAATTTAATACCTATGTATAAGATTTCTGATAAGTAGAAATTATGACGTCCCTACAATCCTATGGGTAAAAACAAAAAATTCATAGGATAATAAAAATGGACTTTAGATAGTCAATTCAACAGTTAAAATAATTATAGGGGCATCACTTGATACGTTAAAACGTATCAAGTGAAGTTAAAATACGTTTTTAAAAATTGAAACATTAAAATTTAAACAAAATTAAGTGTGCTCCTGACACAAGAAATCACAGCAAAAATTTCGGAACGAAACTATGTAATAGGTAAAAAACATATGAATACGGTTTTTTTTTTCAAAAAATAGCGCCTATATAATATAAGAAAAAAAAAATTTTTTAGTTGTAATCGATACTCCAAAAAAATTGAGAATTGAAAAATTGAACACAATTAAAAACCAGTTGATCATTAATTTGAGTACGTCGCTCTCTCTTTAATCTAACTCTCCATGATTTCTAGTAAGTTGGGTTTTTCGCTTTTGTTATGAAAATGTAAATTAACATAATCAAGATGGTCTGGGGGAGGGATGAGAATATGGTTATTAGTTAATATCATATGGTTGGCTAGGGAACTCGTGGTACTCGAAAGAGGGTGGAAATTCAGAGTGTTTCAAAATGATTGTCATCTAGTTGGCGTTGGAATTTCTGTGCATGTAATTTTTGATGTGGAAAAAATGAATTCAAAAATGCTTACGAGATGTTTCAGAGGAACTGAGAAAGTTTAAGTGCGAGTTCCTGTGTTTACGTAATTACTAATTGATTTATTAAACGAAATTTATATTGATTTGCTGTGGCTATATGGAATATTATTGATAACTCTAAGTTAAAATTATATAGGTAGAGAGAAATACGGAATAATCTTTGGCATAATGTGGGAAAATCTGCCATCTTGTGGGAGTTTGGATAGATTGTGAATGACATGGGACGACATAGTCTGTATGAGTAAGTTTTATAAATTTTTAGGTCTAAAAATGGAAGGGAATCGTCACTTTCCACTTCCATTGTATACTTAATAACCGAATGGATATGATTAAGGCAGGTTAAAAATTCATCAAAGAGAAGTCTATTGCAATTGAACAAAACTATAATTCGTCAGGAAAATCTCAGCTATTAACGGAAGCATTTTGTATAAAAAATTGGTTGTCAAAAATAAATCTTTCTGTCCGAGGACAGTATCCAATATGAGACACAAATTCAGAGTTTGTATGGTAGAACAATTTGATTCAAAAAGGAGATTTCGTACCTGCTCAACAGGTGGGGATTAATCACGCTGTAATAAATTGTAATAGTTGTTAAAAAGTTAAACAATTAAATGAAGCAATTCCATTTTGCAATAAATTTCTTGCGCATCGCTTTAATACACATTACTTCAGTGAAAACATGGGCAATCCTAATCTATTATCCAATTCTCTATACGTGTAACCTCACCTATAGAAGGCCGAATTATTATGGCAGGAATTTTCCTCGAACATAAATCCATCGTAACACCCTCAGCCAACGATTTAGTATAGAGGTATGTATTTTGCATCTCCCCTATATACTTATTAGACAACATGTCTAACGTCCTACTATCTACCTTTTCGGCTATTTCAATTGCTTCCCGCCAATCTCCATGAGGCGGAAACAGTTTCTCTTCCAGCACACTCTTGTCGATGTTACAGTAAGCAGTCGATACGTAAACGAACAATACGAGGTCCTTCGTTTCGTGAGCCAATTCTATTACGGCCTTCGTAGACCTAACGTTCATGAAAATAGCATATTGTAGTGGATCATCGAATCTGATCGATGCGGCCATGTGGTATATTATGTGGACGTTTTCGGTTAGTAACTTCCAAACTTCTTTGGATATTCCTGGAATGGGTGACAGTGGGTTAGGCCACGGAATATATTCGCATATACACGGTGATGTGCTAGATAACATTGTTTGGCTTAGCTTTTTTAATTTTTTTTTAAAAACAATATTTCTGTTCTTTGGTTTTAATATATTAAACACTTTATTCGTGTTAGAAGATAATTAATTTTATTTATTTATTTAGTAAGTTCCATTTGTAATGAAATTACCTATCAACCTGATACACTTAAAGCAAATAATTATCAGTAATTGAAATTTCATAATTTGCAACTAAAATCGAGATGTTCCTCACCTAAATTAACTTCGGCGGCATTTCCCTGTACGATTTTCAGTTTCTTTATCCTTTCTGGGCAATTTTCCCTGATAGTGTCGTAAAGCTGCAAAGAGTTTTAACCAATCGTTGCAACAAGACATCGCGTTTCCTGGTACTTACCGGATTTTCAAGCATTTCCCTCAACCGCTCTTGCACGCTCTTGCTCTTCTTCTCCCTTATCAGCACGTAAATATCTCCGATATCTCCGCAACATCTCAATAGTTTCTCGATGAGCACTTTTCCTAAAAATCCTGTCGCACCAGTGATGAAAACATTTTTTCTCGCGAAAAACTCCGCGACCCTTATTCTGGACATGTTCTTGATGACAAAGCACAAAAGTGAATTGTCATTTTTGTGTTCCGATCGACCATTATTAAGCTGAAATTTCGTTGACCCTTTAATAATGTTAATAAAATCAGCTAAATAATTCATATGGATAAGTCGGTTTTACGTTAATTGTATAATCATGGTGTGTTAGTCGAATTGATGTTAATTAGTGATTGTTATTCGTTGTTATGGATATGTTTCAGAATACATAAAATTCAATTCTTGTTTACATACGACAAATTTTGACAAAATTCAACTTATTAAAACACTCTAATTAAACAATTACAACGGTTACATTAAAGATAAGCGATGTTAATAGACGCAGCGGGACGGTTCAATTTTCCTAATTAAAAGGCTGATCCAACCTGGTAGAGCGGTTGCTGTTTAACTTTCTTGAAACAGTAAATCTAACTTATTGATAGGTACGTTATATTTTAATAGCTTCCTTCGGTAAGACAAACAGATATCTCGGTTGAAACTACTGATTATGTTTCTCAGTGCTCAACAGAATATTTGCAGATAAGTACAACTTTATGAGGCATTGTAAGAAACAAATTTATGTCATGAGTCATGATAAAATGGTTAAAATCTGTAATAATAAAACGAGTTATTCCTAACAGCTAACGGGAAGATCTTGATTATTGACTGATTTAAGGAATTACGATATTGTGATACTGTTATCTAATGTAGATGGAAATGAAGTTGATTGAAATTACCGCTATTAGTAGTTCTTGAATAAAAGTAGTGTTTTAACAAAACGAAATGTAGGCACCATTATTGTCTTTACTTCTTACAGAAATAAGGTACCTTCGTTTAAGATACCGTCCTAATGTAGACATATTATATATATATATATATATATATATATATATATATATATATATCACTTTTTCATTCGTCATTTTTTAATAAAAATGGATATACCTAGGGCTAATTAGTGTTTATAATTTAGGAATTGGATTAAATAGTACTTTATTTCTGTACACCTACTACCTATTAACAAACAATAAATGATATTATAATGTAGTATATTTAACATAATATTACATAGAAGGAGGGCATGACAATTACAAACACTTAGTTTCAACTCTACCTGCGTCGTCTCTACTTGAAGATCTCCCTAAAGTTATCCATAAAACCTAATACGCAATTAAGTCTATTACTTAATTGTAATTATTAAGTGTAATTAAGTTACTAAGAATACATATATTCTCCCAACGATAGATTTAATATCGAACAATGAGTATCAATGGAGAGAATGAAAGACTCTACAACAACATACGGAGTCAGTAAAGAAAGCATCACATAGGTAAACAGCATCATATCGGCTATCGATTTAACACTCCCATGGAAAAATCAGACATTGTAACATATATAAGCAGGAATAACCTGGAATATCTACAGGAATAGGGTGTGAGAAGCAGAAATGGATTACGACGAGATATTGGGATTGATGGATGAACGTCAAGCGTATAAAAATAAGGACGACATCAAATATAAGAACATATAGTGAATAATTAGGTAAACATAAGGGTGGTTGAGATACGAAACGATGATTTTAACCTACACAAAAAGCTGAGGATGCTGGAGGAACTGAGCTATGCTTTCAAAAAGTGTGAGAGATATCAGTAGTTCGCAGTTCGTGTTTAAACAAGGGATGGGTACAAAAGAAGCTATAGTTTCCACGCAAGTGCTAGTGCAGAACTGTTGTAAAGTAAGAAAGACATCTGGCTGTGCTTTGTTGACTATGAAAAAGCATTTGATCGTGTTGAACATCATAGCTAATGCAACTTCTCAATCTCTTGATATAGACCGAATATACATCAGATGTACCGAAAAACTATCGTATATTGGCACCAGACTGCACAGATTAGGCTAGATACCGACCTGTCTAGTGGCATACAGATCCGTAAGCGAGTAGTGCAATAAGGATGTGTACTGTCTCTGCTCTTATTTAACCTATATTTCGAAACGCTCTGGAAGATATGGGGATCAGTATTAAGATTTACGTGGTATGGATCAACAACATCCATTATGAGGGTGACACAATGCTGATCGCTGATAATGCGTATGGTCAACGTAGTCGGGGAAAAAGTAGTTCAGTGAGTCTAAACATAAACATGAAGAAGGCAAAGTTTATGATAATCACAAAGAATCCGAATGCGTTTGAACATTCCAAAATAATATTCAATGCGATGCGCACAGAAAGAGCGAGCAAATTTAAGTTACTGCGAATGTACGTAGTTGTCTGAAAACTGGTCATCGGATATCGAAATTAAATGTCGCATTGAGCAGGCCTGATAAACATTCTTGGGGTTGAGGAGAGTATTCAGTTGTTCACACTTTGAGCTTGATTTGAGATTGAGGTATTTAAAATGCTACGTTCGGTTGGTGCGTCATTATGGGATGGAAGGCTGGACCCTCAAAGTAAGTGCCATTAACAAATTAGAAACATTCGAGATGTGGCTATACCGCAGAACACTAAAATTACCTTTTACTGCGAAACTAATAAATGCGGACGTGCTATCTCGTATCAATAAAGAGCGTGAACTGTTAACTGCCGCCATTAAACAGGAGAAAACTGCATAACTAGGACACATCATGAGAAACTAAAAATATCAGTACTTACAGCTGATAATCGAGGGTAAGGTGGAAGATCGGAAAGAATTAGGAAGAAAGAAGCTGTCTTGGCTATGGAACATAAGACAATGAACATAAGAACATAAGATAATATTCAAAGAAAGAGGAATATTACGTAGCTTTGGGGGAGCCTGTAACCCCTGGAAATCGCGTTTAGAAGGAGGAGGGTAGAGACGTGCCCGGACTGTTCAATTGACCGGCGGGGGTAAGTGAAATAAGATGCCACCCGTGGACCAACATTCACCAACTTACACCGTCAAGCGTGGTGTTTTAAACTGACAAAACCTCTAATGATTAGAAATACAAATGAAAGGTCTTCAGCCCTTGCCAGATATGTATACATATATATATATATATATATATATATATATATAGTAGTGAAATTCGCGACGGAACAAATGTACAAAGGAAAATTATCGACTTACCCGTCTATTCCGTTAAGAAACGGTAACCACCGACACGTGTTTCTGCTTATTAGATTCGTCAGGGTGGTATAACTATAAGTCGATAATTTTCCTTTGTACATTTGTTCCGCCGCGAATTTCACTACTAAATTTCCTTCGACAAAAGATTCGTGACAGTTTCTTTCCTTTACAGACGCAAAAGTGTTTTGCTGTCAACTGTTGGCGTTCTTTTTGAGTTGTATAATTTTTTCTCCAAGTGTCAAACATCGCTTTCATTCAGAGCTTGGTTATACTACCCTGACGAAGCTAATAAGCAGAAACACGTGTCGGTGGTTACCGTTTCTTAACGGAATAGACTGGTAAGTCGATAATTTTCCTTTGTATATATATATATATATATAAAAATTAGTTAACTATAAACAAGCCTGAAGTTATTAGCTGAAAATGCTGTATATCCTTATTCCAAGATGTGAATCTCGCAATTGTCGTAGTGTATAATACGTATTATTGTATAATATACTGATGTACTGTAACGCGAAATGTAAACAGCAGCGCGAAACGAGTTTACTCTTATCGGACCTCGGCGACCACTTAAAAACGCTCCGTTAATTGGGCCATAAAAGGAGAATGGAGAATAATCTCGAACATCTTATTAAAGAAAGAATGATTTATTACGTTCCGGGCCTTTCTAGAATAAACATTATTAGGGGAAAGAATGGACTGGAATCATGTCGAATACAAATTGAGATATGTATATAAACGGGCTTGCGGTCGGAGAGTGAGATTAGACGTGAAGCCGCGAGTGAGTAAACAGTGCAAAAAACGGGCAAGTGAAATAAATTAGCAGTTAAGAGTGTGACATAAATTAATCAGTTAGGAAATAGTTTAGATAAATTAAGTAGTGTGTAGTGTATAATTAAAACTGTGTAAATAAATTAGAAATAAACGTTGCAGTACTAATATATATGATATAATTTTAATAGTATATTGTATAATTGTAACATCGCCAAAAACCAATTTGTCAACAAAATGTCCGTTGCTTTATACGTGGCAAATCTATATTATTTATTGTCAAGATTGTGAAATATTTAATGAAAACCAACGACCTCAATAATTATACCGAATAATAAAGTTCTCATTCAGTACTATAGTTCTTTATTTATGTTTTATGCTTAATTATTTATCTTATGTATTTCTAGTAAGTGGACGCTTTATACCTGTTGGAAGTAAAGTATTACTTACTTACTTAATATGGTTGGCAGCTTTCAATTTGTATTTTCAGTTACCTGTTTCTAGGTGATTTTATACAATTCGATTTTAACTTCGTCTCCGCCACATTGTGCCACAGTCTCTTCCAATCAATTTTTGCATTGAACGCAAACAACGGTCTTTTTCAGTTCGTCGTCTCGTGCTAATACAATATTTACCCATGGTTTTTTACGATCCCGATCGGAGGGACGGATAATTGACGTTTCTTTTATGCGAAATCGAAAACTTCCCCGAGTCATCCCTGATGGATGAATACAGGAAGAGAGAAAGAGAGAGAGAGAGAGAGAAAGGGAGAGAGAGAAAGTTTGGATAAAAATCTTTTCGTAGGCCTTCGACAGGACAAAAATTAAGTTTTCGCATTTGCCTACGCGGATCGATGCGAAACCAGGAGTACTTCCACCGTTGCTTCATTTACCCCTACATAATTCATTAGATTAATATCTTATTAACAACTGGAGCAGTTGTTTACCCCTTAACGACTATAAATCAACTCCACAATTACGCGATTAATAACTAATGTTGCTGTTGTTGTTGTTGCTGTTGTCGAACGACAGTTCGGATATGCAAATACGAACATTTAATGGTAATCAAAGGGGGGAAATCTTTGGAAAACTCGCGTGCAACTGCACTGATAAATGAAGGGAGGTCCTATTTATAATCAAGTTGGCGGCGAAGGTTTCTAGGCCAAGTTGAAACCTTCGTTTTATGGAGCTGTTATTTTAAAATTACAGTTCCCTAAAAAGTTGAAGTACAGTAAAACGCCATTATTACAGACACCGATGGTATAGCGAAATATGTCCGTAATAAAGGAATGTCGTTCTGTTAGAAGGATTTTCACTGGAGGGCTACAGGAACCGAAATAATTTCGAAATGCCGAAAAGCTCTCCCGGTGGTCGTTTCGTTTTCATTCTATGTTTTCCTTTTATTTCTTTCTCTCTTTTAAAAATGTTCGTGACATAGTTTGTGGAAAGATCACAGAATTTCTTTCTTGCAATGAATTGTTAGTTTCTATTGTAACAAAAGTATTTTTAATAATTCTTAAGTTATCTTAGCTTATCATGCGCAGAACTATTGTATCATCATTCACTCATATTGTTCAATTGGTAGAACGGTAGCGCGTAAATTCAGAGATTGCATGCGCAAGTCGTACTCAGGGTAGGTACTTTCATTTTCAGTTTTCATTTAAATTTGGTTTGATTAACTTTTGGAGAAGGTGATTAGGAGTATAATTCAATGTATCAGTATTTTCCACGAAAGTACAATTTTTTTCTAATTCCTTAACGAATGAAAAAATGTATTTCTATAAAAAAAACGCAAAATCAGTTTTAATAAATAATCAGTTACGTTATCGCCAAGTAAATCTTCGTAGCTACAATAATAATGACTGGATAAATAATGTCCGCGAAATACAGGCGTTTGCTCCAAGGAGGTATCTTTGGTTGAGTTTAGCTGAGAGGTTTAGTGTTACCTATTAAAAATTTAATTTTTGTTCAGTTGATTAAAGTCACAGAGCCTGTGGGTAAAGTAGCGAGTAAATACCTGGACGAGGCAATGGAAACTTAATGGAAAATTCCTGATGCATATACAGTATGTCTCAGTAAGTTGGAACCATATGGAAAACTTTTTTATGGTTAATTTTACGAAAAAAATTATTCTTCATAAAAGGCTCTGCATGGTCTAAAACCTAAAATGCAACTATCAGATATAAAATTTTTCCCGGAGTATACGAGATTTGTCATAAAATATGAATTGTGCCCAAGAGCAAAGTACTTTTATTTTTGGCAATATAGAAAATTGTTATTAAAGAAAGGTGATCAGAACTAAAAACGTATTTGTAAAAACGTTACGTAACGTTTTACGTTACGTAAAAACGTAACGTAAAAATGTATTTGGTTCCAACATGCCACAGTAAATTAAATGTTAGGGCATATCTTGAACATTTGTTCAACGGAAAAGTTATGCACAGATATTTAAATATTTTTTGGCCTGCTAGATCCCCTGACCTAACCCCTCTATATTACTTCTTATGGGGTTACTTAAAACAAAGAGTTTATAAAACACAACCTATTTTTTTCATCGTAAATGGATGTAACTGCATATTTAAAAATGGTTTTTAGTTCTGATCACCTTTCTTTAATAACAATTTTCTATATTGCCAAAAATAAAGGTACTTTGCTCTTGGGCAAAAGTCATATTTTACGACAAATCTCGTATACGCCGGGAAAAAATTTATATCTGATAGTTGCATTTTAGGTTTTAGACCATGTAGAGCTTCTTATGAAGAATAACTTTTTTTCGTAAAATTAACAATAAAAAAGTTTTCCATATGGTTCCAAATCACTGAGACATACTGTATATATATATGTATCTTCAAGAAGATGCTAAATTTAGGTAAATTTTATAAGCAAATAAGATTCTCAAAATTAAAGATCACATTATAAAAGAAATATAATCTTTAGGTGTAATGTAATGGTAAAATGATAAAAAAGTATATATATAAAAATAGTGAATATGACTAAAAAGGCAAAAGTAAAATTAGTGTGATTTCACACCTTGCAAACTTAGGGTTAAATCTTAAATTGTATTGGAGTTACAAATCATTATTGCAAAACCCAACCCATTTGTTGCTAACAAATTAAGTTAAATTGCATTGATTTTCAGATATTACATGGTTCTAAGGATTAGAGAAAGTTTAGTAAATGTATATTCAAAATGTAATTCGTATACTACTGTACTAAATAGGTGCAAAATTACGTGCAATTTGTAAAATTATATCGCTTTATGAATTTTAGAAAATCTTTGGGATACTAACAGAAATATTATATCACTTTTATTATCACACCGAATGGAGAAAATCACATTACATGTGTACACAAGTGACACAGCCTTGTCCATTTTACAAAGTTTTGGACATCCGCATAACAATGTATTATATAATAACCAATCTAATAGGTATACACGAGTTACGGTTTCCGGGTCGAGAAACGCGTTTTTAAAAAACCACTAACTATTTATTTACACTACTTTAGGTTTCAATACAATACATGTAGATACAATATTATTTATGGAGACGATACGTTCGGTATGACAAATTGAATAAGACTACGTTCGGTACGATCGGTACGGCAAATTGACCAAGACTACGTTCGGTACGATCGGTACGGCAAATTGACCAAGACTACGTTCGGTACGATCGGTACGGCAAATTGACCAAGACTAAAGCTTTGTTCTACGGAACCTATATTTATACAATCCTAATAGTGATTAGCTATGCACTTTACTTTATTAAAAGGGTCTATTGTTAGGGGCTGATATAACACCTCCCCCCGAAGATTCGAGTTCCGGCTACGAGGGCGGAAGTCGAACGTCTTCCAGTTCTAGGGCTGCGGTGGTTTCTCGTCTTCTTTGGAATTTTCTCTGGAGTCTTCGTTTTGTGACAATCACCAGAGCTATGACGATAATTATGTATACGATGATAGTCCAGGCACTTGGGGTGTAAGTTACCGGTCCGTTGAGCACAGGGTCGTTTTTGATAAATTCCTGCTTGATGACGTGAAGTTCATCCAGGTTGCTTTTCTCCAGGTTAAGGGTGTAATTCGATTGAAGTGGAACGTCGTAGTTCGGATTCAATTTCGGAAGTAGGATGACTTGACCAGTAGTTATATCTTCTTCGTTGGTGATAAGTTTTCGTTTTGTTGAAAGTTGACATCCTGCGGGTATGTCAAAAATATATGTTCCTTTTAGTCGAACGATTTCCCTCTGCTCGTGACAATGAAGTTGAAGTACTTCTTCTTGGGGTAGAATAACGATCCATTGGTTGGAGTTTTCTGTTTTCTGGTACATGCTGTCAGCGATCTGGACTTCCGTCTGGATACATCCTGTAGGCGTTTTCATTTCTAGAAGTTGAATTTCGCAAGGGCTGTCTTTGGACATTTGGAGAAGTGCGTTCTTATCGCAGATGAAGAAATTCGCCGATGCTTCAATGCAAGGCTCGCTTATGGGTACAGAAAACAATGTGTCCTTTGCGACAAATTTTGATTTTGGTATTATGGTCTTAAATTTCCCTTTCGAAAATGTAGGTAACGAGTACAAATGGTACATTTCAAATAAATAGGGATAGGTTATTGGTAAATGGAAAAGGTAAATGATTTTATTATTTAGTATAAAAGAATCGATTTTTATTAATTTTTTGAAATATGATACGTTTTCTAAGGTAACATTTAATGGTAATTGATTTGTTTTAAATTTTTCATTTAATCTTTTTAATTCGTGAAATAAGTCTGTGGTTTTAATTATACTTGGATGTACAGTGCCTAGTTTGGTGAAAACTATTGATGTTTCAATATCTTGTAAAATTGAATTTATTATCTCGAACATATTGATTATTTGGATCAATGTGTCCTTGATAAATCTAGTATAATCTCTGTTTACAGTTCCCTGAACAATTCCTGAAATTTGTTTAATTCTTGAATTTAAGATTTCTTCATTGTGCATAATTTTTGTTACTGTTTCGTTAAACTTGTTGATTAATGATACTGCTAAGGAATTTTGATTTTTTACTGAGGTGCTTAGTGCTTTTTGATTTTCTTGTAGGTTTTTAATTAATGTTTCGTATCTTTCTCCATCATTAGCGTCTAAATTACCAGTTATAGTCTTAAAAATAGATCCTAAGCCGTTAATTAAACCTCTTTTAACTCTACTTGGATGTGGCGATAATTCTATTATTCTATTTTCTACTTTTTCCTCTATAAAACTTAATATTTTTAAGTAGTTAGATACTTCGTTATAATAATGTTGATTAATAGTTAAGTGACTAGTTATGTTTTCCGATTGTATTTTTAATTTGTTTATTTCGTAAATGATCGGATTTAAATCATAAAAATGAATTAAAGTGTGAGAGTATTCTTTTATTTTTGACGTACCTATTTTTAAGGGGATTATGCCGGGATTGTTTTCTAAATTTTTGTAACTTATTTCTTCTTTTCCGAAAGTTTTCGTAAGGATGCTTAACAAGCATAATCTGAAAAGAACAAAAACATTGGTTTTAGTCAAATGAATAGGTCTGTCTAAGTGGACGTTTCACGTTGTCCATATGTATTTTAGATTGTGAACTTGTAGCGATTACTTTCCTATCTGGATTCACGGCTGTTATCATTTTCGATTTTTCAAACTTGTTTACGTTTTTCTGCCTTATATTTTTCTTTACAAAAGCTAATTGTTCGGGTTGAAAGATTTCCGGTTTGTCACGGTCTTTATTTATTTTCTCTAAAAGGTTTTCCTTATTCCTAATTAAATCAGCGTTTATCTTCGAATATAATACCTTTGTTTTATCTTTATGTTGCTGCACATAATCGTTTAACAAAATTTTATCTATTTCCAAGTTAAATGGGTCATTGTTGGTTATATGCCCGTTAATTACGTCAATAGGTTTATACTTTGTAGCTGAATGAATTGAATGATTGTAAGCTAGGATTGCGTAAATCATCTTCATCTTAACTGGGGTATTTTTGTAACCTTGTGTATTTAATATTCTCAAATGTTCATTTAATGTTGAATGAAATCTTTCTATAATACCGTTTGACTGAGGGTGGTTTGGTGAACAAAAATGAATTTGGATTCTGTGCAAAGATAAAAGTTCTGTAATCACTGAATTTTTAAATTCGGTTCCATTATCTACAATGATCATTTTAGGTATTCCATGATGTGAAAAGAAATTTATTATATTGTCAGCAATCTCCGTACTATTTAATGAGGTTAAATAGTAGGCTTGTGCATATTTTGAAAAGCTATCAATTATGGTTAAAAATTTTGACTGTTCAAAAGTAAAAGTATCTAAATGAATTATTTCGAAAGGTTTCAATGCAGTTGGTGTTTGATTTAGTTGCGTTTTTACTGGTTTCCTATCGTATTTTGCTTGTTGACATATTTCGCATTGATTTATATAAGTTTGTATTGATTCTTTCATTTTTGGCCAGAAGTATTTTTCTTTTATTCTATTTAGGGTCTCCTCTATACCTCTGTGATTAGTTTTGCTTTCGTGATAATTTTGGATTGTGTCTTTAATGTCATTCTTATCAATAATATCAATCAATTTCTTTTTACAGCGTTTAAATCGTAAAGATGTCCATTTGAAATTTCGTTGTAATGCTAAAGAAAATGGTTCGTATATATCTGGGTTTTCAAAATACAGAAAATAATTTACGTCAGGTACGATATAATTTTTAACAAAATTTATTATGTCATTTTCAAAATTATTTTGCGAAATTTGAACATTAATTCTTTGTTTTTTATCAAATAAGTTAGTTATTTTTGGTGCAGCTGGTGAATGTAGGACTGAGCTTATTATAATTTGATTTTGACCGTAATTTACTGCATGTTCGACAATGGGGATATTTATAATAGGATTACAATCTACGTTCGAATGAATCGTAATATTTTCACTTTCGTTCGCGTCTTGTTGCGTCTGTTCATTGTCGTCTACTTGTACGATAAGGGACATGTTGTCTAGGTCAGTGTTTGCGTTTTGTTCAGGAGGTTTATCAAACGTTACTGTTCTATTTGGGTCACCAATTAAATCATCGAATTGTTTCCAATAATCATTTAATTCTTTCGTATGGATTTCGATACGAGAAAGTGCGTCTGCGTTTGTATTTGCTTTACCTGGCTTATAAATAATTTGGTAGTCAAATTCTTCTAATTTAATTTTCCATCTATGTAATTTTGAACTAGGGTCTTTTAGCGAAAATAACCATTGTAAAGGTTTATGATCCGTTATAATGTTAAATTTTCTTCCATATAAATAAGGTCGAAAATATTTGGTTGCCCATACTATTGCCAAAAGTTCTTTTTCGATTGTCGAATAATTTTGCTCTGAATCATTTAATGTTCTAGAAGCGAAAGCTATTGGGAGGTCGTTACCTATTGGTCCTTGCGATAAAACTGCGCCTAACGCTACGTTCGATGCGTCGGTTGTTAGATTAAATTTCTTTGAAAAGTCTGGATATTGTAGAATTGGTTCGTTAATTAATAAATTTTTACATTTTTCAAAACAATTTACGTATTCATCATTTAATTCTATTTTTGCGCCTTTCTTTAAACATTTAGTTAAAGGTTGCGAAGGAAAGTTGTTTTGATTTTTGAAGAAATTATTTGGGGTATTTTGATTAAATTGTTGACGAGAATTATAATGTGGATGTTGATTAAATTGACGAGGATTATAGTGTGAATGTTGGTTAAATTGGGGTTGATGGTTTGGTTTAAAAGAATTTGGAAATTTATTTGGGTTTTTATGAGCAAAATTTTGAAAGTACTGGACATTCTCTTCCTCAATTACGTATTGCATGGCTTCACTTAGTGACTTTGGTTTCATGCACCGTAAGGTTGTCGCTAACGGTTCCCTAAGACCTGACAAGAACGTTTTTAATGCTAGGTTTTGATATAGATTTCGTTTTAAATCTTGGGCTGCTACGGTTTCTTCATGAGCCGTTATGTAACAGCATAACAAATTTAGGATGTGTAGAACTCTGTCGTAAAAATTCTGAGCAGTTTCATTAGGATTCTGTTTCAACATTATTAGATCACGATTTAAACAAATTTCATCTCTTTGATCAGAGAAATTTGCTAACAGTAGTTTTTTCAGGCTTTCCCAATCGGTAGTGCCCTGTATGTTAACGATTGTTTTTGCGTTCCCTTTTAATTTTGAAATAATCGAATTTAATAAGTAAATATTCTGAAAATTTGTCGGATTGACTTTATCATAAAACTGATTTATTAAAGTTTCACTTACACTAAGAAATCTGTTAAGGTCATTTGGGTCTCCACTAAAATCTGGGATACAGGATAAATATTCGGGTTTCAATTGGTTCATTTTTGTGGTTTTTGGAGTAGGTGGGTTAAGGATTGCGGGTCTTATTACGTTTAATCGAGAATTTGAACTCGTTACGCTCAAATTTTCGAGAGTGTTGGTCAATTTGGAAAGATCTTCACTTGACATTAAATATTTGGACAATTGTTTCATAACATTAAAACGACTTACATGTGAAACACGACGATTTTCATGTCTCCGTTGTTTCTGCTTTTCTGCAATATAGGTCTCTTTGACCTTCGTTTCTGTTTCTTCTTAGCTGCTATGAGGTCCAACGGCGAAAAAGGCGATGCGTGTCCTTGACGCTGTTCGTTGTCCTCGCAAATTTGGGCGATATGGGTCCCAAACTTCGGTTGTCCTATCGTCTATGAGGTCCGACGGCGGTTGAGGCGATGCTAGTCCTGGATGCTGTGGTCCTCGCAAGATTTGGGCGATGTGGGTCCTAATCTTCGTTTGGTTCGTGGATGATCTGCGTTGAGATGATCCGTGCTGACTGCGCCAGTTACGGTTTCCGGGTCGAGAAACGCGTTTTTAAAAAACCACTAACTATTTATTTACACTACTTTAGGTTTCAATACAATACATGTAGATACAATATTATTTATGGAGACGATACGTTCGGTATGACAAATTGAATAAGACTACGTTCGGTACGATCGGTACGGCAAATTGACCAAGACTACGTTCGGTACGATCGGTACGGCAAATTGACCAAGACTACGTTCGGTACGATCGGTACGGCAAATTGACCAAGACTAAAGCTTTGTTCTACGGAACCTATATTTATACAATCCTAATAGTGATTAGCTATGCACTTTACTTTATTAAAAGGGTCTATTGTTAGGGGCTGATATAACACACGGCTATTATTAAAAATAGTTACACTCATTACACCAGCTCATAATTATTTGATATTATCGTGAATCCACTTTAGTGGAAGCCTGGTTTATTTCTTTAGAGTTCCCGCTCAGCCTAATAATAATATTCGCAGTTAACAATTTTTAAATGATGTGTCCTCCAAAGTTGAATTATGATATAAATCTTAAAACCAAATTTTTGTTCAGAAGTTCATGAAACTGTTTGATGTAATAAAACTTTACGAAAAGGCACGTCGAGTATACCTTCAATTAACTAAAATTATAAAACAAAAATAATATCTTTAAAATCTTCAAATTAACTAAAATAAAACAAAATGTAATGTCTTTGCAATGCTTTAATTTAGGCGAGTTAAATTTGACACCGCTTAGGTGCACTGCGTGTCATAATTCTTGTAGGACAAATAGTTTATTGAAACACTGTAAGGGGTTGATTGGGGGTGATCCACCCTTAAAATGAGCACAACTTTTGGTCTTTCTGGTTTTTTCTGTTGGGGCCTTCTGCTCTTTAAAGGATTGTCAGTTTCACCTTATGTGGAATTTATTTTCTTTTACTTTTGTTAATTTTGAGAAAGATGTGTGGTTTGAAGAAAAGTCAGATTAACTGAAGTAACGTAATAAAAAGTATCAATTGAAGAAATTTGTAACGAAGCGCCCTCTCTACCCGAAACACTACACATGGTAATTCCGTTCCACTATGGGAAACTGTAACAATCTTCCCATTTCACTGAAGGTTCTTCCGAAAACCGCCGCGAGTGTTTTCTTTTTCGCTTATTGGCGCTGTTACAATCTACCAGTCTTTAACTGCATGGGTGGTTTAAATACACCCCAAATTAGACACAAAGGCAACCTCAATCCGAGTTTAGTGCCTCCGCTCTCGTGAGATCCTCCGAAAACGCCCGCTAAATTCTTTACCGCTTCGGCTCTCGTGAGATCCTCCGAGAACGCCGTTCAGTTTTCTCCGTTTCCGCTCCCGAGAGACTTTCCGCGAGTGTTCCGCACAGTGTCCGACCGCCCGTACCACCTCCGATTGTAAGTACGCAATTTCCGTTTGATTCTTTGGTAGGCCGCTTATTTCACCTCGTAACTGTTTGTGTATAATAGGTCGTAGTAAAGCACTCTAGAAGAGTTCCTCTCGGAGTGTCTTTATTACTGAGACCAATCTTGAATAGATTTTCCATTCGGGGAATCTATGCACTTTAGATTTCCCGATTGCACAGCTTAAGTACGCCCTGAAGGGCCAATACCGCCCTTTCTTGCTCGTTCCGCCCTCAATAGCTCCTTCCTTCTGCTTGCTTATAACCGCCTTAACCGACTCAGCACGTTCATTTGTCTATTTTAGTTAGCTAGCTTGCAATTCCCCCTGGTATAAATAGATTCTTTACTATTTTAGACACTCTCCTTTCCGGATGTAAATTAATTATTCATATTTTATTTATTAAATTGTATATTTTCAGTTGTTGTGGTAAACAATAAATAAACCGTTTTTGTCCAAACACATGTGCTCCAACGTTCCGTCGAAAGCGAGGTGCATTGTTGCCAGTTGCCGCCGATATTCCATAAAATCCGAACGTTCAGTGTTGTCAAGATTTCCCGAAAGTCTGATAACCGGCAAACCTTTGCACCCCGCTGCCGAAACGCCCCTACTTGCTGTAAATAGTATAATTGGTGATTAACGCTTATAACAATCCGTTCTGATTATTCATTAATTTAAATTTATTTTTCATTTGTAAATAATTCACATAACCTTAATACAGATCATCTGTATTTTCCCTTTAATGTGTGTTTTATTTTCAGATTATTTTCAGCATTCTCCTCAGATTAAACTCACCCGTGGCTTTAGGAAGTAAACCCTTAAAAATCTGGCGCCCGAGGTAAACCGACTTTAACACCGTCTTCCCTAATTTCCGAACTCCGCAACAAGCGCCAATTCTAACAAGTGACGTAACCTTCCACAAGAGTCGTCGTACCGCCGACAACGCTGCTTTCCGAGGAAGCTACGTCACAAATTCAAAATGTCAGAATCCATATACCATGTGTCCAAGGTAAAGATGGGATAGCATCGGGCTCTCATAAACGGTGGGAGGTACAATGTTTGTTAGATTAATTACAATGTTACTTATAATGTTAGAAGAAGAAGGCGATGAATATAAATATTTATTTCATAAAGTTTGTAGAATTGAGAAGTAGTAGAGCTGAGTTTTCCAATTTCGAATTTTTTTAAGTAATATACTGTATATTGGTCTTTATTTATTTCTGGCGATATTTTATTGCATACCAAAAAATTTTAAAAATACTTTTCCATTCTCACTTTTCAACTTTACAAGGTGGCCTTTAAAAGTTTTCAGTTTTCAGTACGACGTCTCGTTTTCCGGAAACCATCATTAACGCATATTTTTTAATACAGTCCTGTTATATTCATTACAAAATTAAACCATTTTAATCGTTCTGAATCAAGTTATGTAACGTTTTATACAGCATTCAAAATTTTACAGGAAAGTACTTCTGAGTACGGCTCTGAACGCTTCATAAACATTTAAGGGGGAGTCATAATAATTTAAAAAGACAAAAAAGTACTAAATTGTCAACAAAACGTTTTTAGTAATTAAGAAAAAAAGTTTCATAATTCGAATTTATCAAATTCGATTATCTACTATTATTATCTGATTAATATGATTAATAGTAATATTTACAGTCCGAATTACAAGAGGTGTTCATGCAAATACCATACAAATTCCATTATTTTCTAAGCATAGGTCACATCATCTAACTGTGAAACTCTAAACATTGTCAACTACATGTGTTTTTGATTCTGTGATCATGGTTTTGTAACGAAAACAACGTCGCCTTATTAATAAAATAAGTTGATGATGGTTTCCGGGAAACAAAAGCTCCTATTGAAAATATGTAAATGCCATCTTGATCATCAGTTTGATAAATCACAACGGAGAAGTGTTTTTCATTATTTGATATGTAAAAAAATTTCTGAAATAAATAAAAGCCAATATCGAAATAAGAAATAAATGAGGAAGACAACTCAAGTCTACAAACTTCATGTAAAAGCTATTTAAATTACGCAACATTTTCATAAGTATATATATTTTTTTTATTTACATTCAAGTTTGCTAGTATGTAGTAGATGTAGTATGTAGTCAATGCTTAAGTTTAGCCATATTATTTTTAAATTAATTAGAAAACTTTTATCAGTTTAACTAAGAACTTTTAGAATGCTACTACAATTTGATATGGAGAGCTATATAAGTACGCTTATCATTTCCGCAAGCGCAGAAGGCTACTTCCATATATAATGCAGATAAATGTACATGATGTGACATGATAACTATATAGATAAAATATATAATTATTAGTTGTATCGAAAAATTCAAAGAAAATAGGTTTTGCCCCAGTTACTAACAAAATGTTTATAATATTTATATGAATGTTCTGGCATCTAAAGCGTTTTTTGGAAGCTGTTAATCCCTACAGCTAGCATGTGCTACGTATAGCTCTCAAATTTTATGCATATTTCGCATATTCGCATGTGTACTTCTATTTCATGTTTTATAGACTTTTAATGAGTCCTACAATATACAAATCACCACCACTACAAATCGTTTTATTTATATGCTTGCAAGGCATGGTTACCCCAACAAAGCCAAATTGGAAAACTTAACGACGTAGAAATAAAATATCTCAGAAAAATATTAAGACTAATAAAAAGATCATATAAGAAACTTAAGTGATAAGAGAGCCATAACTAACTAAAAGATTCTAAAATTTTTACTTTAGATATTGGGCAAACTTAAATAAGGGCGAAAGGGCGCATATTTTCCGGCATAGAACTTTGTAAAAATTTTCATTCATTTTCCTTTCGAGTTTGCGAGTTGTTTGGAAATATTAAGCGGTCACATTTTACAATTTACAAGAAACACCGACGGTAAATTTTGTGAAAGCACTTTGCCAGATTAAAAGTATGTCGTGCGAAAGTAGCTGCCATTGCCGTCTTGGGAAATACTATAACTGAAGTAGTAGTCGTGCAGTTATTTCATTTTTGAACGATAGATACCTATTTAAATAAATGCGAAGTACTGATATAAATCAATATTTTGGTCCGGCGTTTCAAATTTCTTCCCGTTGACTAAACTTTCTCGTCAGGAATTAATTACGCTAAACTTCCCATTCCTTTCAATTTCCCTCGAAACGAAAGCTTACAATTCTCAGTGAGGCTTTTCTTCCTTTACACATAATTATGAACTCTCAGAAACATAAAGTACGAAGTCGTTATGATGACGGCGCAGCCGAGTAGGAAACAGCCACCCAATTATCAGCCCGTTAATTTTTAACGTCGTTCAGAATTAACGTTGTTATCCACAGTTCACGTGCCACGCCCTTCGCATTTTCGCGAATAATCGCCTTGTTTACGTCCGTCAGACGTACTCGATGTTCAACAATTTTCCGATTGGAGACGGACGAGAGAAAATTTGATCGAAAAGGGTGGAAGACGAGAGAGACGTCGAAGCGTGGACGTTCATGTGCAAAATATCGATTCCGACATAAACATACCACATACACACACACAATGGGGTAGTTGACCAAGTGAAACACAAGAGAGTGGAAGAAATCAATGGAAGGCAGTCTGTAACGTTCTGGGGTGGCAGTATGACGGGGCGTGTCGTGGAAACAACATCTCGCACGCCTCTGCTCTCCTTGTTACGCGTGAATTTTCCATGCTGAAGGCGGAATCCTCTCTCACTGGAAAAATGAGTGGAACGACCATAAGTGTTCTCCATGGACGAGGTCTCGGGGTGTAGTACGAGTTTTTCGACGAAAATGATACAGGTTAGTGTAGCCGAGCGTTTATTTTCCTTTCGGGATACCTTGCGCATCAGCGCGGATTGTGCAATAACTTGTATTATTCACCGGTTCGGTATTTTCATATCCGATTGTGGTGATAGAGGAGGGATGCTTCTTGAGGGTTGTTTACCGAGAGGGTGTTCACCTTGTGGAAGACGACTCAAAACAAATCGGAAAACGTCTCCAGGGACATTCGTAAGAATTATCACTCAGAACGACTATATATTTTATGGATATTGTTAATAATGCATGTTTCACATATAAATAAACTTACTAGCAAAAATATGTTCATGTACTTAAAAACATAGTTACACATAATTATAACAATTATAATAATATAATAATATTAAAATAATAAGCTAAAATAAAACACTATAAATCAAATAAACTTACTAGCAAGAATATATTCACGTACCTAAAATGTTTACACAAACATAAAATGTATTGACTTGATTGACTGATTATTTATTTCTTACTTGAAATGATCGACTGTTCGTTGTTGAGTGAACAATTTTATTCGTGTTTTATTGTTCGTCTTTGAACCTATTTAAATGTTGTATGATAAACATTAAATATATTTTTCTTCAATATAACAAATATTCTCTTATACAAGGCGAATTGCAGGATAATTTTTTGTTTTAAATTAAAATCAAATTGAAGGTTAGGTTGTATTCCTGATTTTATATTTCAAATTCCATCTAGATACACTATACGTACCCATTTTAAAGTATCCTACAGTTCATTCTTACCTGAGTGACATGCTACAGGAAATTGAAATTCAGATTTTGAAAAATATGTTAAAGTCGTCAAGGCCAATTTTTGAGCTACCTTTAAATCTCTCTAAAGTACAGTAGCAGGTTAATGTTATTTTAGATTTCATACAAATTGTATTACACAAATGCTCGAGAGAACATAAGCCTGACAGGTAAATTAACTAAATTTCAGTAAAATGCGACGCTTTTACAGAATTGGATTTCATGAAACTGTTGTCTTCAATTTTCCCTTGCATACGTATACAATATCGTATTAAATTTATAATGGAAATGCTGATTTTTAATGATTTCCCAAATTTTAAATCAAACGGGTGATTTCCTAGCCTTGAACTTGTATGATTCCTTCATAACCAACTTTCTCTTGTCTGAAACATGCCGTATTGTGGTTAGAGTGTCATATTTAGAACGGAAGGATATTCTGATTTTTGGTAATGACTACTGTATACCCGTATTGTATCAAAACCTATTACACAAATGATCTAAAGAACATAAGCCTACCAAGTAAATTAACTAAATTTCAGTAAAATGAGACGTTTTTGCAGAATTGAATTTCATGGAACTGTTGCCTTCAACTTTCCCTTGCATACGTATACAATGTCGTATCTCGGGTAACGTGGAAAATTTATAATGGCAACGCGGATTTTTAATGATTTTTTAAATTTTTTGATTCGCAATCGAACGAGTGATTTGCCAGCCTTGAACTTCTATGATCCTTCATAACAAACGTTGTCTGTTCTGAAAAATGCCATATTGTGGTTAGAGTGTCATATTTAGAACGGCAGGGTATTCTGATTTTTTGTAATGACTACTGTATACACGTATCGTATTAAAACCTATTACACTAATGATCGAAAGAACATATGCCTAGCAGGTAAATTAACGAAATTTCAGTAAAATGAGACGTATTTGCAGAATTGAATTTCATGGAACTGTTGCCTTCAACTTTCACTTGCATACGTATACAATATCGTATTTCTGGTAACGTGGCAAATTTATAATGAAAACGCTGATTTTTGATGATTTTTTTAATTCTGTTTATTCGCAATCGAACGAGTGATTTCCCAGCCTTGAACTTGTATAATTCCTTCATAACAAACTTTCTCTTGTCTGAAAAATGTCATATTTTGGTTAGAGTGTGATATTTAGAACGGCAGGTTATTGTGATTTTTGGTAATGACTAGTGTATACACGTATCGTATCAAAACATATTACACTAATGATCGAAAGAACATAAGCCTACCAAGTAAATTAACTAAATTTCAGTAAAATGAGCCGTTTATGCAGAATTGAATTTCAGGGAACTGTTGCCTTCAACTTTCACTTGCATACGTATACAATATCGTATTTCTGGTAACGTGGAAAATTTATAATGGCAACGCTGATTTTTAATGATTTCCTAAATTTTGTTGATTCGCAATCGAACGAGTGATTTCCCAGCCTTGAACTTCTACGATCCTTCATAACAAACGTTGTCTGGTCTGAAAAATGCCATATTGTGGTTAGAGTGTCATACTTAGAAGGGCAGGTTATTGTGATTTTTTTGTAATTATTTCTGTAGGTATACATGTATAGAAATTTGTAATAAAACAGCTCCAGGTGGTTTTCCAGCATTGGAGCATTTTGTTTCCATCATCTTATTGTCATCAGTATGTCATATTTTGTTTTGCGTCTCATGTATAAAGCAAAAATGGTATTCTTTGCTATTGATGCCATAAAAATGTATACTAACTTACACTAGAAGCATTCATGATAGTTTTCCGCCATTGGTTTCATATATATCTTATCTTTCAACTTTCTATTTTTAATTAAATGCCATATTTCAGATAGCGTGGAAAACACGAAATGAAAATGCTATTTTTGGTGCGGCTATTTTATGCAGGTCTTCTGATTTATATTCATAAAATATTAATAACAGATATATATATATATATATATATATATATATATATATATATATAAAGTTATATACAATATGTTTCAAAATGATTGTCATCTAGTTGGCGTTGGAATTTCTGTGTATGTAATTTTTGATGTGCCGCGCTCTATTGATTTGTATCTATGTAATTCTGACAACAAGTGACCCTTCGAACGTTTATTGTGAAACTGGTAATCAGTACTGCTGGTAATTAACGGCCCTTGTCAGGGCCAAAACAAATACTACAAATAGACAAATACTCAGAATTCGTTTTCTTTTGACAGAGAAAAACCAGAAGTTAAAAGAGGTTAATTAGGTTATTTTGAGGTTATGTGTAGCTAGTTAAAACTCCTATTTTCGCAAGGCGGGTTTTTTTATTTTACATGGGAATTCCACAGCCGACTAGATGACAATCATTTTGAAACACATTGTATTATATTTATATAGTTATATTTGTATATATAACCACTTTACTTAAAAACTATTATTATGTGATAGCAATTAACAATAGTGACAAATCTGTGTTAGGTAAAGACTATTATTATCGATATAGTTTCATAGTAGCAATTTTATCTTTCGGAAGAAGTCCATACTCAAAGATGGGGAGATGAACTATCAGTAGACGTCTCAAAATCACATCCCATCAAAAGAAACACATCGATGTTCAATTTTATTAACAAAAATGGACATGTTTCGAGCCCCTGGGACTCATCTTCAGCAAAAACTCAGCCTGTAAGAGAAATTCACCTTAGTGTCTAGATACAATAAACGCTTATTATTGTTACCCACATCTGTAGCTATCGATCCGTACGTCATAATCACAATAAAATCACAGTCATCAAGATAAAATTAAACAGATTAACAGGAACAATAAAATTAAACGTCACCCACTCGATGGGACAAGGTGACTGACAAATCCTCTGAGTGAAAGGTATATATAAAAAATGTGTATAAAAAAACAATAATAAACAAAGTAGACTTTTACAAAATTCAATGACACAGAAATGAAACTAACTATACAACCGGCACAATGATGGACATCTATGAACAACAAAACGAAATAAAAACAATCAAACCAAGAGACCATGTGTATGAATTTAAAAAATTTAAAAAAAAATTAAAAAAATTAACCAAACTCGGCAACAGGTGGCACAATTGGGAACAAAAGATAATACATATAATGTAATAACAAATAAACAAACTACAGCGAAGCAAAATCAAGGAACCCAAATAACCAAACCGTAACACCCCCAAAGCCCAAAGGACGTTAGAAAATACAAGGAAGCCTACTCAGGATCAGTACAGGTTAGAGACCTGAAAAAATCTAAATAACTCCAAGGAAGTTGCTCATTGAGTAGTAAAAGGTGAGGATCCTTGGACGCTTTAACAATCTCAATATACTCTAACAAGTTAAGTTTAATTCCTTCATTTTCAAAATGTAAAGGTTTATATTCTAGGGCCGGTGGTAGAGGAGTAGGGAAATGGTGGTTTTCAAGCACATGACTTGCAAAGGTACTAGTAACAGGAGCCAATGGATTATTAACATTCTTTGCAACTAACTTCCAGTGTTCAGCTGTTCGTGTGGCAAGCCTTCGACCCGTTTGGCCAATGTAGACCCCATTACATGCGGTATAAGGGCACCTAATAAGGTAAACCCCAGATTTTTCATCGGTAGGGACATCATCTTTAGTATTAACCAAAGAGTTAAGGCTAAACCTCGGAGAGTAAAAGGAGATATTAATGTCTGTGATATATCTCTGTAAAATGCGTTTGACTTTTTTCGAGGCAACACTGAAATATGGCAAAGAAAAATATCTTTTTGATCTGACCGAAGGGTGGAGGGATGTCAGAGACTCGTTGAGATGCTTGTCCCGGAAGCTGTAGAACATCTTGTTAATCAGGTGGAGCGGGAAGGAATTGTTCCTTGCAATGTTAAAAATCGTGTACAATTCTCGATTGAAATTCTCATGGGACAAAGGGATGTTGAACAACCTGTGGAATAAGAACCTAAATGAAGCTAATTTGTGTGACATAGGGTGTTCAGAACAAAAGGGGATAACTGTGTCCGTGTGCGTAGGTTTCCTATAAATAGAAAACGAAAACCTATTATTCTCACCCCTCTCAATTATGAGGTCCAGAAACGGTAAACATTTGTTACTCTCCACCTCCATTGTGAAATTGATAGAAGGGTGTAAGGCATTCAGAAAGTCCAAGAAATGTGAGATCTCATTAACATCACCTTGAAGTAGAACAATAACGTCATCCACATACCGATACCAAAAAAGAATCTTCTGAAAACTAGGATAAGATGACAGGTGAGATTCTAAGTCATACATAAAAATTTCTGCTAAAAGAGGTGAGATATTAGAACCCATAGCTAAGCCTAGTAATTGAGAGTAGAATTGGTTGTTAAAAACAAAGTAATTCTGTTGCAAGACAGTATCTAACAACAGACAGAGGTTCAATGTATGTTCAGTAGGACAACCCACCTCAAAAAGAAGCTCTCTCACTAAACGTACACAATCCTCCGTGGGGATACTAGGAAAAAGGTTGACTACATCGAAAGACACTAAGACTGACCCGTGAGGGATAGAAAAATCACCTATCTTGTCTACCAAATCCCTGGAGTTTCTAAGGGACCTTGGGTTTTAAAAGTCCGTGATGGACCTAATAATATCATTTAACCATTTCGACAATAAAGAAGTAGGAGAACCCCTGAAGGAAACAACGGGTCTAATGGGCATCTGGTCTTTATGTATCTTCGGAAGACCATAAAGTCTAGGTACCATCGGATTCATAGGAATGAGGGAAGAAACTCTACCTCCATAGTGTCTAATAGTGTCTTCCATCATATGCAGTAACGATTTAGTATACTTAATATAGGCCAAATTGGGGTTAGAGTTCAAGGGGTTGAAAGGTCCTGAAGAGATGAAGTCTAACACTTTATGGTTATAGTCATGTCTAGACATGAGAACTATGCAATTCCCCTTATCCGCCTTGGATAGAATTAGATTATTCACCTCTAACTTTTGTTTAAGTGACATTAGCGCCATGCGATCTGTATTGGCTCTTAGGGCGGAATGTGTAGGAGAGCTAAGGGACAACTCATTTAAGGTGTGTGAAACTTGAGATCTAATCAAGTTTTTCTCAGAACAATCAGTCCGTTCTATTATTCTCTCACATTCCACAGCTAATATTCTAAAATCTCTATTGTTCATAGGTCGAGGGATGTTAAACTTTAAGCCCTTTGACAATAAATGCTCCTCTGAGGATGAAAGAGCAATGGAGGAAGTATTCAACACTCTCTGATGAAAAGAGTATCCAGTCCCACCCGGGGGAGGAGACAGAGACACCGAAGACCCCGTAAGATCAATGGAAGAAGAGGGGACAGTGTATGTGTAGTGTGAGCCACCACGGGAACTAACAAGAGGGTTATGTAAACAGAGCAAGTTGTTTAATTTGCGACGAAGGGTTTCAAATTTATAACAACCTCTATCATACACATAGTCTCTTACCTGTTTATCCAAAACATCCCATTCAACAATGCTCAAGGAAGCTGTCAGTTCTAAGTGGAGAAACATAATTTTCCGGTTAAGTTCAGAAAGCTTTTTGTAGTGTCGGTGTATTTCAGATTTAATCCACACTACTCGTCCTTGAATTAAAGCTTTCCTAGCCGCATAACTGTTTGAGTTGATCCTTAGATTCACATATCTCGGAGTAATGTTGCGTTTAAGGCAAGAAGAGTTGAATCAAATATCCAACAAGGTGAACTTTCTACGCAGGCAAAGTCTCCGGTAAGAGTGGACTTGGTGAGCCTGACTGGCTGAACGCATCTTTCGGAAGAAGTCCATACTCAAAGATGGGGAGATGAACTATCATCATATTAGATCTCAAGTTTCACACACCTTAAATGAGTTGTCCCTTAGCTCTCCTACACATTCCGCCCTAAGAGCCAATACAGATCGCATGGCGCTAATGTCACTTAAACAAAAGTTAGAGGTGAATAATCTAATTCTATCCAAGGCGGATAAGGGGAATTGCATAGTTCTCATGTCTAGACATGACTATAACCATAAAGTGTTAGACTTCATCTCTTCAGGACCTTTCAACCCCTTGAACTCTAACCCCAATTTGGCCTATATTAAGTATACTAAATCGTTACTGCATATGATGGAAGACACTATTAGACACTATGGAGGTAGAGTTTCTTCCCTCATTCCTATGAATCCGATGGTACCTAGACTTTATGGTCTTCCGAAGATACATAAAGACCAGATGCCCATTAGACCCGTTGTTTCCTTCAGGGGTTCTCCTACTTCTTTATTGTCGAAATGGTTAAATGATATTATTAGGTCCATCACGGACTTTTACAACCCAAGGTCCCTTAGAAACTCCAGGGATTTGGTAGACAAGATAGGTGATTTTTCTATCCCTCACGGGTCAGTCTTAGTGTCTTAGAAATTTTTATGTATGACTTAGAATCTCACCTGTCATCTTATCCTAGTTTTCAGAAGATTCTTTTTTGGTATCGGTATGTGGATGACGTTATTGTTCTACTTCAAGGTGATGTTAATGAGATCTCACATTTCTTGGACTTTCTGAATGCCTTACACCCTTCTATCAATTTCACAATGGAGGTGGAGAGTAACAAATGTTTACCGTTTCTGGACCTCATAATTGAGAGGGGTGAGAATAATAGGTTTTCGTTTTCTATTTATAGGAAACCTACGCACACGGACACAGTTATCCCCTTTTGTTCTGAACACCCTATGTCACACAAATTAGCTTCATTTAGGTTCTTATTCCACAGGTTGTTCAACATCCCTTTGTCCCATGAGAATTTCAATCGAGAATTGTACACGATTTTTAACATTGCAAGGAACAATTCCTTCCCGCTCCACCTGATTAACAAGATGTTCTACAGCTTCCGGGACAAGCATCTCAACGAGTCTCTGACATCCCTCCACCCTTCGGTCAGATCAAAAAGATATTTTTCTTTGCCATATTTCAGTGTTGCCTCGAAAAAAGTCAAACGCATTTTACAGAGATATATCACAGACATTAATATCTCCTTTTACTCTCCGAGGTTTAGCCTTAACTCTTTGGTTAATACTAAAGATGATGTCCCTACCGATGAAAAATCTGGGGTTTACCTTATTAGGTGCCCTTATACCGCATGTAATGGGGTCTACATTGGCCAAACGGGTCGAAGGCTTGCCACACGAACAGCTGAACACTGGAAGTTAGTTGCAAAGAATGTTAATAATCCATTGGCTCCTGTTACTAGTACCTTTGCAAGTCATGTGCTTGAAAACCACCATTTCCCTACTCCTCTACCACCGGCCCTAGAATATAAACCTTTACATTTTGAAAATGAAGGAATTAAACTTAACTTGTTAGAGTATATTGAGATTGTTAAAGCGTCCAAGGATCCTCACCTTTTACTACTCAATGAGCAACTTCCTTGGAGTTATTTAGATTTTTTTCAGGTCTCTAACCTGTACTGATCCTGAGTAGGCTTCCTTGTATTTTCTAACGTCCTTTGGGCTTTGGGGGTGTTACGGTTTGGTTATTTGGGTTCCTTGATTTTGCTTCGCTGTAGTTTGTTTATTTGTTATTACATTATATGTATTATCTTTTGTTCCCAATTGTGCCACCTGTTGCCGAGTTTGGTTAATTTTTTAAATTTTTTTTTTAATTTTTTAAATTCATACACATGGTCTCTTGGTTTGATTGTTTTTATTTCGTTTTGTTGTTCATAGATGTCCATCATTGTGCCGGTTGTATAGTTAGTTTCATTTCTGTTTCATTGAATTTTGTAAAAGTCTACTTTGTTTATTATTGTTTTTTTATATACATTTTTTATATATACCTTTCACTCAGAGGATTTGTCAGTCACCTTGTCCCATCGAGTGGGTGACGTTTAATTTTATTGTTCCTGTTAATCTGTTTAATTTTATCTTGATGACTGTGATTTTATTGTGATTATGACGTACGGATCGATAGCTACAGATGTGGGTAACAATAATAAGCGTTTATTGTATCCAAACACTAAGGTGAATTTCTCTTACAGGCTGAGTTTTTGCTGAAGATGAGTCCCAGGGGCTCGAAACATGTCCATTTTTGTTAATAAAATTGAACATCGGTGTGTTTCTTTTGATGGGATGTGATTTTGAGACGTCTACTGGTAGCAATTTTATATGATTTCATATATATATATTGGTTCTTGATATTAAATAAACCTTTGGCTTGATGAATTTCTGTTTAGATGATTTACGTTTAGACGAATTGTATTTTAATGTTATTAGTGTTTAACGCTATTTTTTATTAGAAGAATTGACCTTTAGATTATTTGTATTTTGGACCATTTGTTATAGATAACAATAAATTGTAACCCTTATCCAGTATTTGATTTTTATGAATTTTCTATCTCCAACTTTCTCTTTCCTGTAGAATGTGTTATAATTATGATCACAAAATTTTGCGGTATTTATAGTGGAAATATTGCTGCAAAATAAATCTAAAAATTTTAGTTATAGCTATTTGGCATGGCATCTTAACATTGGTCTTTGATTAATCCTTTCTCTCCAATTTGTTTTTAGAATGTAACAGTTTAGTTGGCGGGTTGAATTGACAATGGAAAATTTGATTTTCAGCGCTATTTCTCTACACATATCTACTGACAATTAATGGAATCGCTTGAATTCGGCTTTCTTCATAAATCCTCCGATTTTCTCTTGTTTGTATATTACGATATATTGGTAATATCATATTCACTGCCCTTTTGTGGTGCTGGGGGTCTAAACAAGTTCAGTGATTTGTATTAGCGGTGCAACTATATATTTATTAATTATAACATTACATAAATAGTTCACTGTTGTATATTTTGCTTTAAAATATGTTTAAGCAGATAAAAGCAGATAAAATGTCCTTAAAATATATCAAAATTTGGTATAAAATGTCATGGAAGAAATGTATTCCAGATATTTAGATGAGAAAGGACACTAATAGAGACATATACTGTTCTAATAATAAACGTATTAAAAAGTTAGGTTTTGAAGTTTTACAACAAAATCTGTTATTTTGTAAATCTTACGGTCTTCCAAATATTTGTATTATTTTTACTAATACGGTCAACATCGTGTTACCTTCACTTAATTTAGAAATATATTACAATTGAAAGATTGAAACTTCCGTTTATATAGTTATTAATTTTAAGACTCTTCCAAAATCCAAATCTCCAAATATCCAAACATACTACTATTTGACTGAAATATAATGTGCTACAGTTTACATAAGTATAAATGACAAATCCTTGTATATCTCATACAAACTTCTATTTTCGCGAACCCTACGAACTCGTCTATAAATAACTTACAATTTTAACCTGCCGTATATTAGTGCCTGATAAATATTTATTCACTTGCAAACTTCTTGACTTTGCCCTCGTCTCGTCCTTCCTTCGTAAATAAGCAACATGAAATATCTACCATTGGGAAACTTTTCCCATAAGCTTATGAGTTAGATGCTGTTATAAAAATGTCAAACGCAACGTCTTGCCAATATTTGATGGTGGAATTTTATTATTAACTTCGCCAAACATTAGAATTTCGATTTTTCTGGACGTAATTACTTGAATATGGCTTCCGACAACTTAAAGTTCATTTGGTTATGGTTTAGTCTTACTAATGCGTACGTACAAATTCGAAATATCACTAAAATTAAACTATCATTTAGTTTTTACCGGAAATGGTGAATGTACTTGGCGAAGGAGCTCAAATTGTTGAAAGTACTCTCTCGACATGCATTCACGACTTATAAGGAACAAATCAATACCAACAAACATAATAATCTTTAATACCTCTTCATTTCCTTACGATCAATAATTACTTGTATCCAGAACATCTCTTCTCTTTAAAAATATTTGTAATGTCACGAAAAGAGTTGATTTTACAAGTTTCTAAACCATTCATTAACTTTTATCTGTAAGCTTGGACACCAACATCTATGTTTACACCCATACTTTGCCGTCGGTTATATTGTAAATTTGTATCTGATAAACTTGGCATGTTAAAGTTATCAAGTGAGTGCCAGGCCCATAATGTTAAAGTGCTCGTTGTTCATTCATACGTTTACGACTTACAACTTTATACCTCATTTATCCTCGCTCGCTGTAGTGTTTTCAATGAGCGAATTCGCACGATGTATAACAGATATTTGAAAATTTAATTTGTTTTAAGGAAGACGCCGTAGATTATGGAGGCGTGAGTCCTTCATGTCTAACCTAGAAAGAGAAACAGTATGTTAATTCTATTATTAGCGAAGTTTTATTAAACGATTTTCAGCATGACCTGACATTTTCCATACACAAGAGTTCTGAGAAGACTATAAAAGGCTATTATTGACTTATGTTTAAGTTTACAATTGAAGCCATTTTTTAAGTAGTTAAATCTATTCTAATTCTTTCGTAATAAAAACGGCTTTAATTACTTAGCTATTTCTAAAACATGATTTATGAAACCTTCCAATTTAAGAGAATGAAAATTTTAACTAACATCCAACCCAAACAAAGCGACTAATCGATACAGACAATGGGGAGCCATTCTAAAACAAATTCAATATTTCATAAGACCAGTCGAACATCGATCGACATCGCCGAAAATTAAGAGCGCCAGATATATTTTCTTTCTTTCTAACATCGTCTCTGATGAAGTCCAACGACGTAACAAGTGGCAAAAAAGGGAAAGTTCGATACATAAAACTTTTGTACCAGAAATGAAGGCTGCCAAATGACTTTTAGGTTCATTCATTTCCGGTCCCGAATGTGCGTTATAATAAAGTCCGGTGAGAGTAATCAGGGGCTAATGGACTGGAATGTTTTGTTCAAGATTTGTTTGACCTGGATTATATATTATTTTTGCTAGATGGAATTATGGATTAAAATTAGGATTTCTGGAATTGAAAATGTATTCTATTGAAAATATTTTCTTTGTCATTCCAATTTTACTTCAAAACTTCTATAATAACATATTCGACGTTATTTCTAATGAAGGAAACCCTAAATTTGTATTCAACAATACGTGTTCATAATTTCATTCTAATCCAGTCAACGTAGTCATTTTTTAACGTTTTACGACATTAATTCATAACCGGATGGGAGTGGTCAAATGTTGTAGGCTCTGATTAGTTGATCATGGCTATATAATTTTAAACATTCAAAAAGTGTGCATTAACAAATGGGAGGGGTCCAAAGTTAGCAAAAACAAGTGTTTGATTCTACAAGCCAAAGTATGCATTTTGACGAGAAAAGTTTCAAGTATAAGTTGTAAAGAAATTAAAACCCTACAATGTGAGCTGCAGCACGATTAATTTTGTTAAATATTTATTGGAAATATGACAAAAAAAACACTGAAAATGTTTTCTGCATATTGATTATTTATTGCAAAAATAATATGATTTAGGTTTTTACTACTTTAAAAGTTAGCTTTTAAAATTCCAAACCGAAACAGCTTTTATAAGAGTCAATTGGTTAATTTGTTGCTGAGATATTGCTATTTGTTTATCCCAAGACGCATAATGTTCATTGCTGTTACGTTTTTTGGATAAACATTTCGAGGTGCACAAAGGCTTATTCTCTTCATAAATAACCAAATTTTCATATCCCGTTAAGAAAATATGATAAAAACAATTGTCAACCCCTTATTTATCGCTTTAAAAAAAGGGGTGATTTTTTTTATAAACAAATTGACTTGGAGCCATTTTTATAACTTGTACAAATTTCTGACTTACAAATTCGGATAGCTGGATTGAAAGCGGAGAATTGAAAAGAAACAACAACTTTTTTCGACCAATAGGAGCATTTAATGCACACTTTTGAATGCTTAAAACTATATAGGCATGATCAACTAATCAGAGCCTACAACATTTGACCACTCCCATCCGGTTATGAATTAATGTCGTGAAAAATCTAGACAGACTGGGCTATTCCACTTATTATTCAACACATCTCAGCTGAATGGCCGAGATGTTCTCATAAAATATGCATAACACAAGTGATTTATAAATTGGTTCGTTCAATATTTTCGTCGAGAGAAAAATTACTTTTGAAGTAGAGTATGATGTACTATAGTTACTTAGTAGTAAATTACTTTGTTGTGATCGAAAGCGAAGGGTGTATATTTAGAGACAAGTTGTCTCGTTTTACATTTGTGACATTTTTAGAATGTGGCTTAAGCTATAGTAGAGAGTTATAATTAAACAGTTTTTGAAGCCTACCAGTTTTAGACATATTTAAAAAATTTCTTCCTACGTCTAACTCAATGTTGGAAGTGTAGGTGCATCAAGTGATACCTAGAACAGGATTTGAGGGATATTTTCTTCACAATTATCTTCTTATCTTCTTTAGAATTACAAATGAGTACATTTTAAATTGATCCAAATTGGAATTGGTCTTTTGGAAAAATAATGTAAGAGTGGAAAGTAAACTCTGAAAACGGTTTTAGTAAGTGTTAAATTGTGAGAAGAAATGAAAGAGCTTAAAACGATATGGACAAGTTCAGGTTCAACTCCATAAGGGTAGAAGAACTTGTCTTACTTTTAATTCAGGATGCTAGATATTATGATTCTATTATCGAAGAAGACAATACACATATGATTTTCCTATGTCAATTTTATAATAAGGGAAGAAGAACTTGTCTTACTTTTAATTCAAGATGCAAGATATTATGTTTCTATTGTCGTAGTAGACAATACAAATATGGTTCTCTATGCCAATTTCCATTCACTATTATAAAAAATTCACTAATATGAAATTCAATATTTAATCAAGTATACCTAGCCATTACTGAACGACATATAAACTGTAAATATTAGCCCAAATCGATTAAGTAATTGAATCAAATGCTCAAACGTTGTTCTTTAAACCAATACGCTGTGTCTGTTATTTTGTTTTCTATTGGGCTTCTTCTGGTCTGTTTAATGCGCTCAGGAATATTTCTGTCGTCCTTGCTGATCTTTCATTTTGATAATCCTATGTTTGCCTGGGGATAATTTTGAGTATAAAACCTTCATAAGTACGTCTCCTACTTTTCTAAGTACCTCTACTTTACTAAACTAAAAGTTAGTACCTTCCGTTACGTCTCATATTTACTCTTCTATTGTGCTTCAGATTATTTTAGTGTTGTGCGTGAGAATATACTTTCTTAATTCCTTATGGAGTCTGGATGTATTTTAGACTTTCTGTTGTTTCTTGATTTCGTGCAAATCATTTTCGTCGCGATACAGATACCATCAGTAATCTTATGATTAGGTTCATTGATATATATTTTGGTTAAAGTTTGGTTTTAGCTTCGTTTCCAATTCATATTGGCACTCCGTACTTCTTCGTTTGAGTTCTTCAACAGTGGGAAACCTGTCTCTTAAATGAGTTTGATTCTTTCGATTTTAAGGTTGAAGGTAATGGATGCCCTCACGAGACTATGATCGCTATTTCAAACCGGTTTAATACTGAAACGTTTGTACAGATTTGTCTGCTATAAGTGAGTATAAAATCGATTTTATTTTCGGTTCTGCCATTAGAGCTTTTTCACTTTCACTTTCTCCTCTTGGGTTTTATGACGATGGTGTTCAAAACGATATAAGTTTTCTTTGTGTACGTGAAAACTAGCATATTCTTTCTTTGACATCGTGTACACAAATCATAATTTCTTATGTTACCTGAGACGGTTGCGCTCTTCGGGCCGATTTTAGAATTAAAATTAACGCCTGTTACCTAGCGTGAAACTATGGCTTTGGGTGGGTCTCTATGAAATGAGTCCATCTCATCATTATCGGCTTGGCTTGTCGGTACGTATCCGTAGATGAACCGGATACTGTATCTCTTGTTTAATTTAAGTATTAGGCAGCCATCCAACTCAGAGATCGAGTTTACTCCAGTTATCAAATGGTTTAATCTTTTCAAATAAGAAATGTTACTCCACCTTGGCCGTTGGCTTCTTTTTCTTTTTTCTTTTGGCAGTCGCACTTGACACAGCACGAGGACGTTCCATTTTATTGGTTCGAGTTCTTTTTCTAGTTTGGCGAAGTGTTCTGGAGTGTTCATGTTCCTAAATTATATGTCGCTACATATAATTATTATTGTTTGTTCAGATTTGTCGAATTTTTGCCTCCCCCAGAATCCGACGTGAGGCAGACTGATTTGACGTCAGCGTGAGATTTCGTTTGTTTAACACTACTCCACTGGGGTATTTTCTTCAAATAAGACAATTCTGTATAAATCCTATGAACGGATTATGGCATAGGAATCGTGTTTGACAGTATGGTTTTCAGCCGCTAGTGATCCATACAATCCGATTCCCTCTATTACCGTTTTTTACAGTCTAATTTTTGTATTTTTAGTGATTTCTGAACTCCACAGTAGGCTGTTTAATTGCCTTGTTGCAGTTTTGGGTTGTCCTATTTTGTTACTTATTTCTACATCGCACTTGCCACTATCTAGATATTTACTCCTGGATAACGTTTTGAGTTTTTTTTATTTAATTATTATCCAGTATAGATCATTTCTTGGGCCACCAAGCACCTTAAATTTGACCGATTTATTGTCAAGCCAAATTTTCCATACTCTTCGTTTAGTTTTCGCAGCATGTACTCAATATCTATTTGATCTTCGGCTAGTATGGTAGGTAGGAGTTAGCAGGCTAACGCCTACTTTCCTTCTACCTACCCAAGTAGGTACTGAAAGGTAGGAGCGATACAACACCCATGTTTCAAGCCTTTAGTGACTTGTATCAGATGGGATACTCCATTTCTCGTTTTTACAGAGGCTGTTATGTTTTGGTAGTGTTGTTGCATAGCATTTATTGCTTGGTTTATTTTCTCCTATTGCATAATATGGTACACGGTCGCATATTTGGTCAGGTCTATAAAGGGTAAATGGCTTTCTAGGTTACCTGAAAGTCTCTTTTCCATAACCTGCTTTAGGGAAAAAATACTATTTACACAGGAGCGCCCTGCGCGCAATCCATTTTGTTGTTCAATCTCTCTCATTTCTTTATTAATACTTAACTTTATAATTTTACCATAAATTCGAGATCGTGAGTTTGTGACACTAATTCCTCTATAGTTGGAGCAATTGTTTCCATCTCCTTCCTTGTGCCTATTACTAATGTCTGATGTTTTTCAGTCCTGTGGAATGATTTCTCCTCTGAAGAAGGTTGTAAAAATGTATGCCAATATTTGTGATAAAATACTAGGTCCATTTTTTATAAGTTCGAATGGACTTCCTCCAGGTCCAGGTGTTTTACTGTTTTTCATGACAGCCACAGATTTTTCAACTTCATCTGATGTAATGAATAATCATCGTCGTCGTCGTCTGACTTTCCAGAATTAGGCATAACGCCTGTTCCGGCTTCACCATCTAGCCTTGTTTTGGGAATGTTTCATTTGGCATTCTTATTACGTGATCTCTCAATTTTTTTGTATGTGATTACTTACTTATTGTGATATTGGATCTATTCTCAATTCAGTTCCAATAGTTTCTTTCCTAATTCGATCAATATTTGTGCAGCCTTTTACTGATCTGAGAAATTTCATTTCGGATGTTTCTAGTTGTTTGAGATCTTTTTTCCGCAGTGTCCAGCATTCTGAGCCATATAATTATGTGGGAGCTACCATTACTTTGTAAAATTTCAACTGCGTTTCTTGCGATCATTTTGTTGATATTTATTTATTTTATTGTTTATGTCTTTATCCTACTCATAAATTATATCGCAGCTTAAATACCTGAAATGTTATATTTTTTCTAAAATGTAATGAATAATTTCTCTCTCAAATCAAAGTCCTCATTATTTACATTGTCATTGCCAAGGAGGAATTACGCTCTTTGTTCAGTTAGTAGTGTTTTAAGGTGGTTTTTCCATGTCAGCGCGCTTGAGAGCTTGATTTTATATTTTTCTCTTCTGTTTGTTCGTAGACTTTTCACAACTGTTCCAGCTTACCTACTGGATACAATGAAGTCATCCAATTCTCGGCATTTTTCCTGCCAAGCGTTGTTTTTTGCCTTTGCCACAACAGATTTCACCTCCCCGTTCTTTTGCGCATATGTTTTTTGCTCTCTGAACCGTTTGTATTATGTAATATTTATAATTCCATAAAATACGTAATTGATAATACTACTGATAGTAGGATGGTGCTGCAAATCGGTTATTGCAGCTATATGGGATTTGATTTACATTTCCTTCACCAATGGTTGCTGTTGTATGACTACCTAATTTTGAAATAATCACATTTTTCTTGCAGTAAACCATAATGGAAACAACTGTGATCCTTGCAAGGACTTTCTCCTCGAACGCCGTTCCCTACAAAAAACACTACGTGAAAGATCCCCCGCGTGGCGAAAAGAGAGGAAAGGGCGCGACGACCAGGAGCGCCGCAGACATGACGCTCGACTTCAGATCGACGCCGGCGACGAAGGCGAACAACTTCACGTTCCCGATGGACATGAACTTGACGGGCAAGTGGAACCACTCGGATTACTTCTACAACGCGACGAACGTCTCGGACGCGACGGACTTCTTCGACTACGATTACCAGAAGCTGAACGGCACGGACGAGGAGTCCTGGATGTGCAAGGAGTGGAACCCGGCGCAGCACGACCTCTTTCAGACGGCGAACTTCTTCTTCGCGGCAGCCTTCCTCGTGCCGGGCAGCTTCAAGCAAAGCGTGCTAGTAGTTAGGTGAGACATAAATTCTCTTCTTAAAATACCCTGCACATTACTATGGGCCGGTTGTAGATGGTGTAGTTCAACGTCAGTTCAATTGAACCAGCGTTCAACTGTGAACCGAGTTCAGTAAACGTTTTGTTGTTAAACAGCAGTTCAACAGTGGTTCTGTAGAACGAAGTTCAAGTTGTGTTGGTCAACCTGATTTCATAAAATGTAATCTGTTAGACGATTTTAAGGTTCACGGATCGATAAAAATATTAGGGTTTTGTGAATAGTGGACGTTTGGATGGGAAACATTTGGTGTTATAATCTATAGGCAAGCCACACATCAAGGAAACTAGAAATGTGAAATGTGAAACGAGAAACATGAAACACGTTTCATAAAATAAGTACACATTGCCCTAAATGAGAATATGCACATCAGGAAAATGTGTTTCATGTGATGTCATAGCGAAGCAAATATTGTAGAAACGTGTTTACATGAAATAGGTTCTGTTCTATATTTTTGTTTCTTGTTGCTCGTTAATTCGCGTTGCAGGCAATATTTGTATCCTTTTTAATTATGTGAGGCCCGACAAGGGAAACTAATCTACTAAATGTCTGTACAGACATTCTATAGAAAGAATGAAATTTGTCCGGATGTACACTTAATTCTTTTGACACTATATAAGAACCATGTTTAAGATTTATGTGGTTATACGGATGTACCCAGTAACTTCGTTTCTTTCGTTTTGATTTATTTTTGTGTTTTGATGATAATAATAATGTGGTTACAACCCCAACTACTGCCTCGTCATCGCTGTCCATTGCTAACTGAAACAAATTAATTTAATTTGGTTTGTGCATCGATGAAGCACAAACTTTTTTCGTATTTCATATTTCATGTTTCTCGTTACGCATTTCACGTTCCTAGTTTCTTTAATGTGTGGCTTGCCTTAAAATTCTAAAGACTGAACGTGATCGAACGACGAACGTTACTTTTCAGTGTGTTAAAGTTTATATTTTCTTTGTTTTTGTTGTGACAAAGCTATGTAATAAATAGATATACACATAATTTATTTTGGTTTGGTACTTTATTTTGGTATTCCAGCAGAATTTCCATTATATTATTTAAATGTTGTAGGGAGCACGTAGTAATTAAGTTAAAATAAAGGTGTTGGTAACTTTGGTGTAGGTGATGGAGGCATGTAAAGGATTAAAAGAAAGATTAACCAATTTTAGCTCTTGCGAAGAGGCTGTTTTGGTGTATAACTATGGTCAAACCATATTTCGAAATGAGTGGGCCTGTTTCGCAACGTTTGCGGTCTTCTAGGATGCAAGACACCAATCACAACCTCCATGAAGTCCTCATCATCTATTATACCTCTGCCACACACTCGTCGAGTAGCGAGGGAAGTAGCGAGGGAAGTAACGAGAGAAGTAGTGTGGCCACGATATTCGTCCTGCCGCACGTCTTGCTCCTCGTCATGCCCATCATTTCCAACTTCCAGATTGACATTATATCTAACTGTCAACTGTCAAATTTCTTGAACCTTACATGAACCGTCGTTAAACGCTGGTCATCGTTCCCTCAAATTGAACTTGGGTTCAACCTAGGTTCAACAGTGAGTGACTCATCTACAACACAAATTTATAATTGAACTTGGTTCAAAATAGAACTTGCGTTGAACTGCGCATCTACAACCGGCCCTATGTCGGCGACTAAGTAATTACCAAAGAGGATTTGACTTAGCAGTTTGTGGATTTGGTGTAGGTATTCTATTGTGATGGTTCAAGTATAAAATTTTTAATTGGTAAAATGACCAGAGACCACTGATAATAGAAATAATTCAGTCTATTTCCAAGGGTTTGGGTCAACGGTCAACCCATAGCCAATCAACCTTTCCTTTACTTTCTCATATGGGGTACCCATATAAGAGTAAGTATTGTAATCGTGCTGATATTTGCTTAATATAAAAAAATCAACATAATCAAAGGTACATTTTATTGGGATGCAAAAGAAAGAAAATGAAACGACCTTTGTGGGCTCGTTCGATGGGTTTTGGGGACCAATTATGAAGAAAGACCCGAATAAATCACTCTTATTCATTAAACTATGGATGACTTTTGTAAAAGTCGAGAAATATCGAAGAAACAAAAATTTCGCCTGGGTTTTCAATTTGCAAGTAAAATAAAAATGAGGCCCCAGACCCAGGAAACGATAGCTATGGGTTTTATCTTTCACGTGATTGTTTAATTCATGAAAATCCAAAAAATATCCATTTTTACTGTAGTTTTGACAATTTGTCCGCTCGCTTATGTCCCCATTTCTCGAATTTGCTTCAGAGCAGGAGCAACAAGAAAAGGGCTCGTTTCGGGGCCGATATCTCGAAAACTGTCGAGTTTTCAGAAAAGTCATTAAAACCATTTTTGTAGCTGATGAACTGGTCTTCCATTTGCATCTAAACAAAAATTCTCTAAATGCCATATTCTCGGAGATATTGGCGAACAACGGATTTTTGGAACTTGAGGGCCAAATTCCACTATGTCGCGGTACCCGGGCAATCGGCAACTTTCTGTATTTCGAAAGACCCAGTTGAGACCTACAATTGGCTCCGGTTTCATCGGTTTGCAGAATTTAGCCCAGGTTTTTTACTTCATTTACTGGACTATTGAAAGTGTGGCGAGTGGTTTCTGGAAATTGAAAGATTTTGTTAATTTTTAAATAAACTAGTATAAAGTGCTTTTTTGAGGGTAGAAAACACTTTCGGGGAAAAACACTTTTCTCTAGATTAATCCAAAACACCGAGCATTATGTAACAGGGAATATTTCTTTATATGTCAAGTAATCATGAAAACCATCCCTTCACACAGCCTTACTATAGAAATCCCACTTAAAAATTGTAACTTTAAACTTTAACATCCAAGAATTTAATGTGGTAACAACGCTTTTGGAAATTGGATATACATACATAAACTATACACTTCCCGGTGTCAATGTTACAACGTGGATCAGTTGAGATGAGAAATTGCTATCTTTCAATACCCTCAGTGAAATCGTTTGGTCTACTGGAATGATTATCTGAAAAGAGGTAGGTATGACGACAGCTTTCTTGTTGCTATTTATTGTGAAGTTTTACATGCTATTAATTTTTGTCGTGGCTCCTTAAATTAAATTTGGAAGGAATATGAAACATAAATCATAAGAAAAATTAGAAAAAAGGGAAATTGTGGAAATTCAAACGAACATGTTTTCAACAGACTCGAAGAATATTCATCAAGCGGATAAAAATGAAAATCATAATCATTCCTCTGTGTAATGTATATGAATTTAAGAAATATTTTGGAACAAGGATTATTATTCCATTTCGGCTCATTCGCCATAAATTGCTTTTCTCGATATTTTATGTAGGAATTCGGGTACAAATTGTCACAAATTTTATTCTCGAGTGGACTTCCGAGAAAAGTCAAGAGGTCACAAGGTGTGTGTATAATATATATATATATATATATAACTATTAGCATTTCTGGATGTTTTGAGGTCCCCTGAGTCCAAAAACATGTTTTTGGAAAACCGTCTGTATGTGTGTTTGTGTGTATGTGTATGTGTGTGTATGTATGTCTGTGGTAGGACCACTTTCCTTCATTTTGGGCCACATCTAGAAAAAAAATCCAAATTCGGCGTGGAACGTACCACATATAAGCAAAAAGGAATGGTTAGCCGCAGTGATGTTCGTTACTCTCATAAATTTTCCTATCTCAGGAGTTTTATGCTGATTTAGGGACACGTCGATTTTTTCGCATTTTAAGAAATTTTAGATGGTTGTAATTTACTCTAGGTACCCAATAATGGTTGCTGGAAATTCTAGAACCTAAGCATTTCTTGCCTATTAGCACCTTATAGAAGCAACTTTGAAGTTATTTGAAAAATTTGTAATAAAATTTAGGAAAATAGGTACACTATACAAATTTTTGTAAAGAAAATTCCCTCGATTCGACTGTTCGAGACCCTTTTGCCGTCCGGTTTACACGGAAAAATAAAAGTAGAATACCCCCTTGAGATTGATGCGACCAGCGAGATTACGAATATAAATTGTATATTTAAATTAAACTGCGTGTTGTAATAATTGTATGTTTTAAGTGCAATAGTATATTATTATACTAGTTTAATAAGACGAAGTATGGTCATACGAGAGTTTTAAAACACGACGAGCGAAGCGAGGAGTGCTTTAATAGAACGAGTGTGACAATACGTCTTATTAAACGGGTGTTATATATTATTTTATCTACTTTGCTTTATTAATTCATTATATTTTGTCTACTCAAGTTTTCGTATTACACTAGGGAATTTTGCGTGGGTTGGTTACACTGACGTTACTGACATTCACGTTTCGTATTTGAATTAGGAAATCTATTAGCCCTAGGACAAATTCAATAACTACTTACTTACGTGTGCGAAATGGAAGACAAAAATGTAAAATTGACCTGTACACCCCCAGAAATACGCAAAGCTGCCCAAGAGGCTATTAAGAACTTGTTGCCAGCAAAATCCAAGCCAGCATATGACAAAGAGTACGCAGCTTTTTGCCAATGGTGCCAGAAAGAAGGTGTAGTAAATGTTTCTGAAAATGTCCTTCTCGTGTATTTTCAGGAGAAAAGCAAGACAAAAAAGTCATCGACGCTCTGGACATCGTATAGCATGCATATTTATTGAAATACATATTAATAATTTAACCTTGACGTCTACGTGACAGGATGAGGTACCAATCAGGTACCAATTTAACAAAACTAAAATTTACCAAAAATAGTTAATCATTAGGAACGCAAAGTAGATAAATAAATTAATTTAGGAAATACAGTTAGTTGTGTAGTTATTAAATGAAACCATTAATAAAAGCATTACGTGTAAAAGCAAAAATGTATCCAAAAGGTTAAATGGTTAATAAAATAAACCAAAATTTCACCTCATTTAATATTTCTTTGCAATCTCTATTCCTAATTTTAAGAAGTTGAAGCGGATTATAAGTTTGGCATTTATTTCGATATTCTAAATGGATTTAATATAATATTTATTTGCAATTCGGTATAATTATTAATTTTAATTGTGTTAACTCTGCTCTTCATTGATTAAATTTAATATCCATTACACATGTTTAGCGATATCAGTATAATGGAATTAATTATTGAAAACTGGATAACTACCGATATAGACCATGGAAATTGCGGTTTAATAATAAGGTATAAAATGTTAATGGTATTATGGATTTTGCACGAAACCATACTGATCATTACATTATTCAAGGGTGGTTTTAGATAGGAGTATTTGCTGTACGAGTAAAAGAAGTCATATAACGTAAATATTACCTGCTACAACCGGGAAATAGGTTCGTATTTCTCGTTTAAATTCACAGTAGCGCTTCGGGTGCATTTAATACACAGCGACGCGGCTTTTTGTTACGTTCGAATCCTGTCTCGAATATAATAATTACCCTGCCTGAATTTCACGTCTCGACAATTTATTCCGCTACGGCATGCACAACTAATTAAACATTTTCAATTAAAGGCACAATTTCTCTCTTTCCCTCTCTCGTTCTCCCTCTCGCTACTTTTCGACTCTCAATAATTCATTAGCGTTGTTGTAGACAGCCTTATACCGCACTCTTTTCATCATACGTACCCTCAAAAGACAACCTGAGAGCCATACACAAGCGATCCTCGAAACTGTTCAATTTCTGATGAAAGGATTTCCACATTTTCGTACGGAAAGGTTTTGTTCCCGATACGTGGGAGTATTGCCAAGATGACGAGGTTTAATTGAAATGTTTGATCTCGAGGATATTGATCGGGGATTCGAGGGGGATGAGGAAAGTTGATATATTTTCGCGTTCTTAACAGAAGGACCCTTCAAAGCTTTTTTCTCATTAGAGCTCTAATCGAGCGTGTTCACTGTATGGACATTCTCGATTGGTCAAGCAGCGTACGTAATCCGCGAGAGAAAGGAAATGGACACAAAAGTACAAAAAAGCGTTTAAAATGTTTTAGAGTTACGGGATCCCAACTTTGTGCCAAAGGAGAGTTTAAAAGCTTAGCTCGTCATTTTCTAAAGCGGCTAAACTAATGGAGGATTCAGTAAAATAATTATGTCCATAATTAAATGTTTCTCAGGAGATTAGTAAATTCACTATTCACTAATTTTTTGTCCCTATAATACATTACACTTAAGTGGAGATATATTTTGATAAAAGCTCCTTCAAGGCGCACCTAAGTCACTTGGTGTTACTTAGAGTAACTTGATGGAAAACTTCAAACAGGTAAATCTCGCAAGAGGTCCTCGTTTACTCGTTTTGGTTGCAATTTACTGTTTTTGAAATAACCCTTTATTTTCAGAGCTCTCTTATCAATCGGCTACTTCTTCCTGACGATATGGGGTGGAGTCGCGGTATGCGCCCCGGATATACTCTTATGGAACTTAGTGATAGTTGTTTTGAACGCTGGACACACTGCCCTTTTGGCCTGGAGGTTTTTACCACCGACGCTTACACTGGAACTTACGGAGTTGTACTTGAAGGTAAGGGTGATATCCATGTTGAGTTATTAAAATATTTTTAGGGTTGGATTGTGTCTAATTCCTTTCATATCTGATTGTGGAAAAGGCTAGCGTTCAGGCTAGTACTTCCTGATGTATATTGATTAACCCTGGGTAATACTTTTTAACTAGCATTGAGTCTCTCCCAACGATCTGAGGTGATATAAAGTTTAGAATTCAGTTTACGGGATATATTTAAGTACGCTTCTAGCAGGAAACTATACTCAAGGCGCTAATACGCTTATCTAAATTTTAGAGATATGACTAACTAAATTAAATACAACCTTCACTATACCGGACCATGTTTAACTAAATAAAATTATCATATAGTAATGTCTCCGTTAGTTCAATAATCACACTACACTAATATTGTATTTATCGGTTTAATTACGTATTTAATGGAACACACGAACTGGGTTCCAAGTAGTCAGATAATTGTGTCATTACCCAGACAGCACATAACGTCTTAAAGACATCCATTTTACCCATTTTTTATGCCTGGACGCCTTAATACATAAAAATTACATCTATAAGACGTCCATATCCGAACGTCTTTAAGACGCCCAAGGCCGGACGGCCTAAAGACGTCTAATTTATGTCGATTTTAAGCCTGACCTTTTTATGCCTGAAGTGGACGTCTTTAGGACGTCCATTTCTGGATGTCTCTAAGATGTCCAGAGCGGAATGTCATAATGATATCTAATTTTATTCTATTTTATGCCTGCCCTTTTTTATGCCTGAAGTGGACCTCTTTAGGACGTCCAGTTTTGGATGTCTGTAAGATGTTAAAAGGCGGACGTCTTAAGGACTTCTGATTTCCGTCAATTTTTTGCCTGCTCTCTTTTATGTCAGAAATGGACGTCATGTCTCTAAGATGTTCAAAAGTTGACGTCGTAATGATGTCCAATTTATGTCGTTTTGATGCCTGACCTTCTTTATGCCTGATGTGGACTTCTTTAGGACGTCCAGTTTTGGATGTCTCTAAAATGTTCGAAAACGGACGTCTTAATAACGTCTAATTTACGTAAATTTTATGCCTGATCCTTTATATGCCTAAAGTGGACCTCTTTAGGACGTCCATTTTTGGATGTCTATAAGATACTAAAAGACGAACGTCTTAATGACGTCTATAGAAAAAAAACTTAAATTTATAATAATTTTAGGTCTTATTTTTTAATTTTCTGTTTATTCGTTTTTGTTTTTCTGTCTATTTTAATTTTGGGTGTATAGTTTTAGGTGTAACTATTTTTAGTTTTTACTATTATTACTTGGTGTTGGTATTATTTAATCAATTTTTATTTTTCTGTTAAGGCCCGGTTGTATAAGCTTGGTTTAATCTACAAACTGAAGTTTAAACTAAAAATGTGTGTAAATAATCTTCCATTTAAACTCCTAGTAATAGTTTAAACCGAACTTTTAAAATCTAGCCTAAGTGTGATTTGTGTTGTTTAATTTTAGTTTCAACAAATAGTTGTATTACTTTAAAAATTGATCTTTGTTTTTAATTTTTGCCAGAATTTTACCTTTTTTTACCTTTATACCATAAAAAGACGTACATCGGACGTTTTTAAGACATAGATTGGACGTCTTAAAGGTGCAATCCAGATCTTAAAGAGGTATTAGAGACGTCTTAAGGACGTATTACAGACGTCTTAAAGGCGTAGTTTTGTATAAAAAAGTCTTAAAACAGACGTCTTTTGGACGTCATTACGGATTTCCGGACATTTTTTCGATGTACATCGGCCGTTTTTAAGATAGCTTAAAGACGTAAGTCTGACGTCTTAGAGACGTCTTAAAGACGTATCGTTTGGGAACAGTTACCGTTAAGGGAATAAAATCCCTTAAAAAGACGTGTTCTGGACGTCATTGCGGATATTGGGACGTCTGTTATATGTACATCGGACGTTATTAAGACGTCCTTAAAACGTAAATCGGACGTCTTAAAGACGTAAATCTAGATGTATTAGAGACGTCTTAAAGGCGTACGGTTTTGTCACAAAAGCCCTAAAAAAGATGTCTTTGGGACGTCATTGCGGATTTGGAGTCGTGTTTTAGATGTACATCGAAAGTTTTTAAGACATCCTAAAGACGTAATTCGGACGTCTTTAAGACTTTAATTGGACGCCTTAGACACGTCTTAAAGACGTAAATCAGATGTATTAAAGACGTCTTAAAGACGAACCGTTTTGTAACAAAAGCCCCCAAAAAGACATCTTTAGGACGCCATTACGGATTTGTAGACGTCTTTAAGACGTACCGAACGTCCGCAGATGGACGTCTGAAATATGACTTTTAGATGTGTTTGTGCTGTTTGGGTAGGTATTTCCAACTTCGCAAGAGGAAGTAGTAAGCATTTCGCATGAGTGTTCTAAAGCTGTAATGAAACATTTCCATCGCACTTCTTTCCACAAAAATTGAGAAACTTCGTTGCCACCAAGGACAATTATGCCTGTTTTCAAGAAATCCATGATATCCCAACCCAAGGCAAAAATTTATTTTTTCCATTTAATACAATGCATTTATCGTGATATCCAAATCAAAGGCTCAAACGGTGGTAAAAGGAACCAAAGAAACAATACATGGGTCATGCTACAAAAGTATTTCTATCTGCTCTGTTGTTGCTACGATAGCCTAAGACAAGCTAGAGCAGCCATTGTTTTAAGGATGGCTGCATCAATATTTTTTGTGTGCAATAAATTAACAATTTGTTAGTAATAAATTATGTGTAATATTACAATTTTCATCCATGAAATGGTAACGATAACTTTATAGACATTTAAATTAGGTCTATAGAAGAAATATGTTGGGAATTTTGGTGTATAGATATATTTTATATAAATGATATAAACGTAAGCGTTACATAAAGGTAAATAGCAAAGTGGTCGGTCCATTTGGAGAAGAAAGAGTAAATAAAAACGGTGAAAGATTAATTAATTTTTGCGAAAAATTGAATTTAAAGATAATGAATGGATACTACCAACACAAGGAAATCCATAAATTCACGTGGAGTCAACCAACGAGAAAGTTAAAATCAATAATCGATTACTGTATATGCAAGGAGAACTCCAAAATAAAGGTTAATAACGTTAGAGTCTATCAAGGAGCAGAGTGTGGATCTGATCACCATTTACTTAAATCGTCACTACTATTTACATTTAAAGGATCTCAACGACGAAATGAAGATGGAAGTTCAATGACACTGCAAGACATCTCATCAAGGAGCTATAATCTACAAAGCTTTAAAAATGAGTCTACCCAGTTTCTATATCGAATGAGGCTGTACTTAAAATTAAACAGCGTTTGTTACTCCTTACCAATTAATACATATAACGAAATCATTAAAGCCCTTGACGAAGCAGCAATGGAGGCTATTGGAGAAGTGGAAGTTATCAAGAATAGAAATGAATGGTGGAATAATGAAATAGAAGACCTTGTGGGAAAGAAGAAAGACATGTACAATAAATGGCTAGCAACAAAGGACATTAACGATCGGAAACTGTATAAGAGCTTAAATAATGAAGTAAAAAAAGCGGTAAATAAAGCAAAAAATAAGATGTGGAATAAAGCCTGCCATAACGTAGAGCATTTTTTGGGTAACGCTAGAAGTAATAGAAGCTTGGAAAACAATTAAAGGTAATAGAAGAGATGTTAAAGAACGCAGTAGGTTAAATCTAATTTCCCCGGAAAGATGGGTAGAATACTATGGAAAAATGCTGACAGAAGATCGAGTAGAATTTCAAGATATTGGCAATGAAAATTATATTTTCTACTGCGAAGAAACTGAAATAACACCAAAAGAAATTAAAAAACATGCTAACGACATGAAAAATGGAAAGGCTCAAGGACCGGAGGGAGTGCCCATAGAACTGATTAAAAATAGCCCTTACAAACTATTTCAGCTATTGGCTTATATCTTTAATTTATTATTGAGACGGGGAGAGCTACCCTCAGAATGGAAAACTGCATATATCAGCAATCTATACAATAACAAAGGCGATAGAAAGGATTGTACGAATTACCGAGGGCTTAGTGTAACAAACTCAATTTGTAGATCGTACGGAAAGATAATTAAAAGCCGAATTGAAGATTGTTGGGAAGATCCTGAAGATCAGAGTGGCTTTCGTACTGGTCATTCATTCTTTGGTCATTCTGGTCGTACTGGACGGAGGGGATAAAGGTGACCAAATGACTTCGCCAAGGCTGCTGGAGCAGAGAGAAGAAGTAAACTGTGCAATGGAAGTCATGAGGTCTACAACCACATGACTGGAAAGACCGCAAGCGTTAGAAGCTAGGATGCGAGAAACGGCGACAGCCGTAATAAACTCGTTGTTATATATAAGAGTTACATAATCCTCTTAAATTTTATATAAATATTTCTAATGCGCTAGGTTGAAAAATTAAAACAATATTAGCCCTGTGGACATGAGACCATATGGCACTTACTGTACATAACTACAGACAAATTTTTTAATGCACATGTTGAAACCACTTATGAAATCATTAGTGTTTTTAACAATATCGAAGGACTGCAACGAATAGCTAACCTTCAAGTAGACGAGTGTCATGCAGGATGCTGGAAAGGATGAAAAGGAAGAGAAAGCCACAATTTCTTTTCTGGTGGTGCTCACTATAACCTACTGTAACATTTGAAAAAAGACAATAATCATTGACTTCACAAAAAGTATGTGACTCTATACAAGGATCAAATCTGATAACAGTAACAATGAAATATCTGAATGCACGCTAGTAAGGTTAGTTAACATGGGTAACAACACAAAGTAAAGTAAAGGGAAATCGAAAAACTTCAGAAAGTCCCAACATTAGATAGAGATTGAAACAAGGAGATTGACTCTCAATATTATAGTGTAACAGCCTTGTTCCTTTTTACAGATACTATTTTTACACCTTTTATGTTACTTTTATCCATTATATCTTTTGTATTTTTTTCCTGGTGAACAAATTCTTTAATATTCTCCCTTTACAAAATTTTTTTGTAAAGGAATCGATATCCATAAAATTTTCAAAAGGAAATTCAGATTAGCAATTTCACAAGACCTCTTGCCTATAAATCATCAATTCCATTTCTTAACATTTTATGAAATCGATTTAATTTTAAATGAATAATATCAAAAAAACTGCTTACCAACGAATGCCTTCCATGGTTAATGATTCGATTATTAGTTAGTATAAGCAAAAAGTAAAATATTAATATGACTAAAATAAGCGTGTTTAATTTTGAGAGAATTGTATCTGTTTATAGATTGGACGATCACTCTGAAATAGTTCTACGAAACAAAAGCGAATGGCATTTGCTGACTAAGTAGCAGTAATATGTGGTTAGATTAAAACAAGAGCAAAGAATAGTAACAAAACAACTGAAAAGAACAGTAACTACACTTATGTATTCAAAATACATCAGAAGAATAATAATATAGAATTTCGACAATTCGAAAAACCAGTTTAATGTTACTCAAGCAGATTAGATGTGTTGAAACATTAAACGAAATTAAGTGTTCAGAAAACAGTACTAGGACTGACTTTATTATACTAGAAAATTCTTTTACATCTAGTGGAAATCTAGTGTTCCTTTTACATCATTTACATTGCATGTCAATGAACATTTAAGAACATTAACTTTTAAACACTTCGTATTTCGCACGGTGCCTGGATCACAAGAATGTTTTATTAACTCTAATCTCACTTATTGCGGACGCAGTATATGTACGGGAAAATAGAAGAGGGTTACGCGAGAAGAATAAATGAAGAAATATATAGCATATATAAAGGTGAAAAATGGTCAGAGTCAATAGTTGGGGCGTATAGGAAGAATGTCAGAGCATAGAAATTACTCTAAAGTAGCCTGGCAGCCACCAATTGAGAAAATTACCAAGAAACCAGAGAGAATGTGAGGTCCCAGCTTAAGTGAGATAGGTAGGTTATTTCACCAATTGTATTTGGTAAAATGTTACTAATTTTTAGCGGCAATTCGACCAATGTGGAGCCATTATTCACGTCAAATTTATGTAAAGAATTAGTAAATTTGATTAATTTCTATTTTCTAATATTTCTAATTTCTATATCAGGAAACTTAGAAACATTTCATACACTGACGAAATTAAATTAGACTAACTTAACGTCGTAAATTCGTATATGTAAGAAATTTTAGAAATGCGCCTCGAAAATAATTGTTAATAAAATAAATTGTTTGAATATTTTGTTAAGAGTAATATATAGTTATAGTACTTCGTATAGTAGTGATTCGATATATTGTTTAAACACCGAATATCACTATGTCAAATATTTGTGTTCTTAAAATTTCGTGTAATTCTTTGTTTAATTTGAAAAATATTTTTTCTCCAAAATTAGATTTATATTGCTTGGAAATTTATACCCGCTATTTTGTTTTTAAGGTATTTAGAGAATTGAAAGTACCAATTGGGATGGGAAACTTATAGGTATTAAAATTGAATAATTGTGAGTACTTCGTCACGCTGTATCGTGACTTATTACACCTATCAGGTCAAAAGGGTTACTTATTGGTGTCAATTTATCACTTAAGAAATGAAATAGAAATTTTCCACTTATGTTACCTATCAGGTGGTGTTCGTGACACCTACTAAATTACATTAATATGTCGTATAGCGAAAATGTAACCTAATAGATGAGACATGGTGCTGAACATATTTCACCAATTTGTTACCAGCAAGTAGTCTATACATTCTAGAAATTGCCAAAGAGAAGACTATATACATGGAAGTCACCAGCCGACACACCTAGTAACATTGTACGTAACCAAATTGACTATATGTTAGTTAACAGGAGGTTCAGAAACTGCTTTACTTCAGTTAAAACTTATCCTGGGGCGGACATTAAATCAGATCATATACCTCTAGTAGGAAATATAAGAGTGATTTTGAAGAAAATTAAGAAGAAAATGATTCATCAATATGACGTGAAGGCTTTACAGCAACCTCTAATAAAACAAAAAGCAAGCGAATACGTAAACGAAAAGGTAAAACAATTGAAAGAGGTGAATTGCATGCAGGAGGAAATTAACGAATTCACAAATATAATAGAGTCGACAAAGAAAGAATTTTTAAAGGAAGAAAAACAAACCAAAAAGAAAACTTGGATGACCAGTGAAATTTTAAACCTAATGGAAAAAAGAAGAACATTCAAAGGGAAGGAAAAAGAGTACAAGAAGATCCAGTCACAGATTAGGAAAAAGATTAGGGAAGCAAAATAAAAAGAAGCAGCAGAGAAATGCGCTGAAATAGAAATACTGCAAGCCAGACACGACAGCTTCAACCTACACAAAAAAATAAAAGAGGCAACTGGAACCTTGAGAAAGCGACAAGGTATGAAGATCGTAGACAAAAATGGAAAAATTATCATTGACAAAGATGACCTGAAAAACGTTTGGAAGTCATACATAAAAAAGCTTTTTGAAGATCAAAGACCGGAAACCACGTACTCATTATCGGAAGAAGCTACAGGCCCACCTATACTAATCCATGAGGTTGAAATAGCAATAAAGCAAATGAAAACAAAAAAAAAACAGCGGGACCAGACAACATAGAGGCGGAATTTCTAAAGCTGCTCGATGATGAAGGAATAGCCTGGATTACCGACATCTTCAACAGAATCGATAATTCTGGAAATTTCCCAGAAAAATGGCTGCAATCAGAATTCATAACACTACAAAAAAATCTGGAGCAAAAAAGTGCGAGGAATATCGGACCATAAGCCTGATGAGTTATATGCTAAAATTATTTCTTAAGATCATTCACAAAAGAATTTACAACAAATGCGAAGAACACATATCCCAAAATCAATTTGGTTTTATCAATGGCGTCGGAACCAGAGAGGCACTCTTTGGAGTTCAAGTCCTAATCCAGAAATGCAGAGACGTCAACTGCGACGTATACGCATGTCTTGTCGACTATGAAAAGGCATTTGATCGCGTTCAACATCATAAAATGATCAATATCCTGGAAGAGACTGGCCTAGACGATAAAGATATCCGAATAATTTCAAATCTCTATTGGAATCAGACAGCATGCGTCAGACTTGATGGAGATCGAACAGACCAGGTGAAAATACTACTGGGGGTCAGACAGGGATGTGTCCTTTCGCCGCTATTATTCAATTTGTATTCCGAAAGAATTTTCAACGAAGCACTTAACGGCGTAGAAGAGGGTATCCTTCTAAACGGAGTCAGACTGAATAATATTCGGTACGCCGACGATACCATGGTGATAGCAGATAGCTTGGAAGCATTGCAAAGATTAATGAACCATATCACGCAGTATAGTCAACAATATGGTCTTAATATCAACGTAAAAAAACAAAACAAATGATCATCAGCAAAAGAGATATAAATGGAGCTCACCTATATATCAACGGAACTCGAATTGAACGTGTTCAACAATATTGCTACCTTGGAACCATCATAAACGAACAATGGGACAGTGCACAAGAGGTAAAATGTGGTATAGGAAAGGCTAGGACAGTTTTTAACAAATTGAGTGCCATCTTCAAAAGTCACAACATATCCCTAGAAACGAAAATAAGGCACTTCAGATGCTATGTTTTTTCTGTTTTATTGTATGGAGTAGAATCCTGGACACTCACAGAAGCCACCACTAAAAAAGTGGAAGCATTTGAGATGTGGCTGTATAGGAGAATGCTCCGAATACCATGGACAGCTCACGTTACAAATAGAGAAGTGTTAAAGAGAATGAAAAAAGATCTAGAAATCATGTACATCATTAAAAAAAGAAAACTAGAATACCTAGGGCATGTTATGAGGAACAAGGATCGATACTCCCTACTGCAAACCATAATACAGGGAAAGATACTGGGTAGGAGAGGACCCGGAAGAAGAAGAATCTCATGGTTGAGGAATTTACGGACTTGGTTTGGGAAAACCTCAGCAGAACTGTTTCGAGCGTGTACAAACAAAGTTATAATGGCCAATATGATTGCCAACATCCGAAACGGATAGGTACCCTAAGAAGAAGAAGTAGTCTATAATCCATTAGGTGATATAAGTTATATAGTATTGCGGGTTCTACTCAATCCTATTTCGTAATTACATACGTTTTTATGAGCTCTGTTACGTGATCGTATACTACTTACCATAATATTGCGACTTATCAGGAAACTTTTTTCACCAAATTTTTGAGTCACCCGTTTAATTACCTTGAACGACATCATCGCAAATGAATTACTACATAAGTAGGTAAAATTAACTTTGACTTTGGTGAACAATACCTAAATTATTGTTACCTGCGGTACACTTCCAAGGTTACAAGGAAAGAAAATAGCGGCAACTTAATATTGTGATTGGATTTCTTTTCCTATTTTTAGTCTCATTTAAGGCACTGAAGGGCTGCTTTCCTTTTAATGTCTGGTCATATTTTCAACAATAAATCGTTACTTAGCGCATTGCTCAAAAATGATCAAAACGTTGTTTGCTTCACCCCGCGCGTTAATCAAGCACTAAAAGCACATTAAACTTTTAGCAAACTTAAAAAAATATTTCCGAAATTATTCTTTGTGTTAACTACCCACCATCATTTTTTTTAAGTTTCCAACAACGGACAGAATCGTTGATAAGTAGTGTAACTTTTTAAATCCATTCTATCCTTTCAAGGTCTTCAAGCCTCTTCGGGTGAGTAAAAAGCACTTCAAGGAGTTGGTCAGGGAGGCGAAAGTGATGAACTTGGAAGAGGGCGATATTTACGCCGTGGAAGACGTCAGCCCTGCGGATGAAAGGCTATCGATTTTGCTCAAAGGAAGGTGAGCGAAAATTTACTTTCCGATCCTCTAATATCGCTTTTCCTATGGAAGATTATCCGAGTGCCTTGGGGGGCCTAGTCATCGTTTTCTCTTTGAGGGAATCGGAGAAAAGAAAAGGTGATCGTTTTTACACGAAGACGGCGTATTTGATTACTGGACTCGAAGGGGAGCCTCGGATGACCAAAAAAAAAAACTGTCTTGCATACTTTGACGATTCGTCCGTCGAACGTAAAGTTAACTCGTTTTAAACTTGTTGGGCCATTAGTTCCAAATTCCACTTAAAACTTTGACTTCCAGTTGACTTGAAAAAGTTATGAAGCTTTCGGGAAGTTTCGAAGAGAATTACATACTTCAAATTATTCATCAGGCCCGAAACATTAATTAGTGTTCAAAGTTCGTAACAATGACTTATCTTAGCGACGTGTGCAAACAGCCCCATTAACCCACGTCCAATGTGGAAGGAAAGGTATCTAAGTAAACGTAACAATAATATAAATACATACAAGTATAATCGATCCATGTATGTATAGTATAATGATTTATAATTACTATAAACAAACTTGTGATAAACTGCACAGGTATAACTCTAATACCTGTGCAGCTTATATTGTATTATGACGTTTGTAACATGTTGTATTTCGAATTATGGCTTAAAATTTGGTATTTAGACACTGTGTTATAGCAGGACTAGCCAATAAACTTTTCATAAAAATCAGGCCGAAAAAGCCTCTTGTCATTTTCGGTTTATAGAATTATTTTCATAATTTACTCCAAAAACTTTTTAAAAGTTTTGAGTAATTCTTCCACTGTCAAAAATATATCTAATAAAATTTTATAACATTTTTGACTAAATCGCCTCTGAAGGACACTTCATTATTCCCCTTGTACCGTTTTATGAAATTTTCTCGAAATCTGTTCCAGTAGTATTTTTTTTAAATTTGGAATATTTATTTTAATATCCAATATGTATAATAAAGCTTAATAACATTTTTGGCTAAACCTTCTGCGAAGTAAACTTTTCACTTAGTGTTTTGGGTGTTTGGAAATTATCTTGAAATCCATTACATAATTTTTTTAAACTTTGATTATTCATTCTACTTTCTAAGAGTTATAACAAAATATGAGAAAGTAGTCTAATGGTAATATCGCCATTTTCACATTTAAAATCACAATATGTCGAAGGGAATATAAATATAGGAACTATATTAATATTCAAAAAATTTTGCAATTACTGCAATTAGCAATGATAAATTCCTAATGTTGCAACATTAATAAACGTCGCAGGTGTCCAACTAGAGAAAACAACAAGCGGTCTTAAAGTTTTACGACCATAGTGAGCCCATTCTAATACTCGATACAGATATGCAATATATATTACTCATGCTCATGTGGGCGACTACCAACGATTATAAACTAACCAGGATTGCTCACTTACATTTGAGCAATGTTGGACAGTTTTGTGAAGTCACCACCGGTGCTGAAGTACGTTTACGTGTTGATCTGTGGAAGACGTGATGTGGATATCGTACGTAAATATGGATTACGTAGAGTACGTACGTAAACCGTACAGCTTACAATGATAAATCTTACTGTTTACTACAGTAAAAAGAATAAATCACTATCTTCTGTCCAGCACCGGTGGTGACGTCACAGAGTTTTTGGCAGGCAGATTCGGCGAACTGAGCAATCCTGGTAGTAGTATATAATCGTTGGGCGACTACAAGAAATTGACAGCGATCCATTACACAACGGAAAGTAAATAAATACTGTACTATGGTACAGAGCTAAGTGTCAGGTTTCTCATGCCCTCGGTACATCGGCATTTTGGTTTTATGTCTCATTTCAAATTGCAAAGAGGATACCAAAATACTTTTTTGCGCAACCCGGTTGAAAACGTGTCATTTCTATATACCTGTACCTAGCGGAAAGCGACGAATTGCCGGCCGACCAGCTCCGAACTTACTTTTCCACCCTAGGGCGTAAAACAGCACATTTCCGACCGGCATAGAGATGCGCGGCGACCGCGGCGTAGAGATGAGCGAAATATCACGAACTGTGATTAATGAAAATGATTGCTCTATGGTCGCAACACACAATACACATGTCAGATGTCAGTACAAAGCATTGTCATAGGACAAGTAGTATTTTAATATTAAAACTGATTAAGTTTCTCGTTATTTGCTTATTAGCGAGTTGCGCAAAAAGTACTGTGTTCACCACGGGTGGAAACGAAATTTCAACTCGTGCGGAAGTGGCCCTCGCTTCGCTCGGGTCACAAACTCCGCCCTCGTTGAAATGTTCGTTTTTCCGCCCTTGGTAAACAATATACTATTTCGTTATAGAGCTATCCTTTGGAACATTGGGACTCAAATTTTCACTGGCCACCTGTAATGACTTTTCTCTAAGTTCGTGAGACTTATGGGTACACGTTGTGGGTTTTTCACAAAGCACTTTCAAAAACTTTCTGAGGTGCGTTTACAGTTATTACGTTGATGTTAGATAGAGCTAGTTTCACGTACTACGTAAATCTGTTATCTATTATCAAATTGAATAACTTTCAGGTTTTCATTACTTTCAGGCCTTTTACTCCAGAGCTTGGAATAATAAGGCCATTTATAAACTATGAACTCTTTAAAAATTGGCCATATTTATGTGCGTATACGATGAGTATATGTATTACAGAATTACTTTGATGATGAGTGGTATCAAAATTCCTTATCATATTGAAGACATCCCATAAGATGACCTCATATATAACTCGGATGTCCCTTAACAATTTTACGTATCGAATCTAATTCTCCACTTGAGTCTAAGCAAAACAGTGCAAAATTGCTAATTAAACAGTGACAGGAAATTATAGCTTAGAATAGGACCCATTATACAATGTATCATTCCTAATTGTGGGTCACCCAACTCGTGGCATCCGAATAAACTGATTGTTAACCAACTCTGGTAGACATATTCCCATTATTTTAGTAACACCTATTAATCGAATACTATATCGAAACGCTTCTGTTTGCACTACATCGTCTATAACAGTATCAATTATGCCATCAATCTCGCTCTATGCTGCTTCATGTGAGAAGTGTTAAAAAAATAAAATATATACGTGCCAAAATTATACACAAATCAGTTATTGCTCTATATAATTACCTCTATTTACACTATACAGGGTGGTCGTGATATAACCTTACAAAAAAAAACGGTAATAGGTGGCGATGAGTAGAACTCGTATACAAAAAAAAAATCTAGTAAAAGTCTTTTCGTTTTCGAGGTAAATATGATTGAAAATTTTTTCAAAATTTGCTGTACGCCAATGAGTTAATCAGGATAAAAAAGGTGATTTTGGTTGTCTAGTAACGATAATCGGTACCTGTACCAAGCAGTCAACTGAATGACATTTGTCAAATTCAATAATTTTTAATTTGCGGTAGAAATGAAGTTTACAATTCAAGAATATGCGGAAATGCATTTACTCTACGGAGAAGCACGTGGCAATGCAACAGCGGCTAGGCGACTTTACCGAGAGCGTTTTCCAAGAAGAGTTCTTCCCTCTTGTAATTCCTTCATTGAGGTACACCTACGTCTATGTGAAACTGGCTCTGTGGTACCTCAAATGCGCAATCGTGGACGTCACCGCCCTGACTTCGTCATTGATGCTGAAGAAGCCATTCTAGATATCACAGAAGAAAATCCTGGTGTGAGTACTCGACAACTCGCTTCCCAAGTTGGTGTTAGCCGATACGTTGTAATGCGAACTTTGCGAGAACAATTATTGTATCCATATCATATCCAACGGGTGCAAGCTTTAGACCCTCAAGATTATCCTAGGCGTATTGAATTTTGCCAATGGTTTCAACAGCAGCAGACCCGTAATAATTTATTTTCCAGAAATATTTTGGCTTGCGATGAATCAATATTTACACGTGATGGTGTAATGAATTATCATAATGCACATGTATGGGCTGATGCTAATCCACATGCAGTTCGTCATGGCCGATTTCAATCACGTTTCAGCATAAATTTATGGGCTGGAATCTTGGATGGAAAATTAGTTGGCCCTTTTGAGTTGCCCCGAAGTATGAATGGAAGAGAATACCTTCGTTTTCTGCGCAATGATCTTCCTCACTTGATACTGAACGTTATGGAGGACATGATTTTGGAAAGACGCAACCAAATTTGGTTCTTACATGATGGAGCACCTCCTCATTTCAGTCAAAATGTACGCGACTTTTTAAATCGCAGATATCCAAATCGCTGGATTGGCCGTAATGGTCCAATACGGTGGCCTCCCCGTTCCCCTGATTTAACACCTTTGGATTTTTATTTTTGGAGTCACATGAAAAGTTTAGTGTATGATGTTGAAATAAACACAGAACACCAACTCCGGGAACGAATAGCAGACGCTGTGAACCACATACGCAATAGTCCAGCAATACTGAACGCTGTTTATGACAATTGGAACAGACGTACTCAACTGTGCATAAATGTCAACGGAAATCATATAGAACATTTGTTATAAAATTACTGTTCTAATTTAGTTTAAAGTTTTTTTTTTCAATAAACACTGGTTTCCTTTTGTTATTTATTAAAGCCGATTTATAAACTTGACGTTGTCTTTGCCGTTTAAAGTTGAGATCATTGTTCTTTGTTGAATATTGCGTATATCAGCAGATTCAAACCAAAAACCACAATCATGATTATCCGTTAGTGTCTCGACCCGTGAAATTTGCTATTTACTTACAAGCTACAAACACAAACGCAAGTGAAGTCTTGATAAAGAAAGAAGGAAAGAAAGAAAGAAAGAAAGAAAGGTTTTATAGACTTCTTGTACAAAAATAATTATTAGAGACAAAATACATTGAAAACAAGAAAGGCGACAACATATAAATTACAACTGACATAAGCAAACTGACAAGTAAATCACTGGCAAAAGAAAACGTCTATCAAATTTGAAAGCAAATTGTCAATTTATTGTAACTAGGTAACTAACAATTAAATATTGGTTAAATATGTATGCATTTATTTTTGTGGTCAGTGGCGTCAAATGAGTGTGGATAGGGATTAATTTTTCTTCATCATTTTGGACCTACCAAATATGGGTTTTTCTGAATTGTTGGATCCTCCTAATGACTCAGAATTTTTTTGTAAGGTTATATCACGACCACCCTGTATAATCTATATAACATCATATGTAATAATCAGTTAAATACGTACTATCTGGACATAATAACAAATGCATTTAACACTAATTACCAATACCTAACACTTAAATTCTCTCTAGTATCTCTTCACCTTCGCGCTTTTATCCATTTTGTTTTAATTCCCGAAATTTCCGCCATGAGATCAGACCTGTCTAGAGGGTCCTTGATGAGAAGGACGGTCTAATTCTCTGAATCGGAAACGTGTCGACTTGTATTTGTTTCCACGCGACACTTTCCCTTACAACATTATCCATATTGCACAAAAATTCAATATGATCTGTTAATTTTTTTAACTAACACTGCAACAACGTTTTTAGATCAGTCATACTACAATTTTCAACACCTACTCGGATTAAAACAATTTTTGGAACATAAATTACCTATTCACGCCTGTAACCTCACCACCAAAACATAGGAAACAAACATAATTACATGAAACAAATGTAAGAGAATCTGAAAATGAAATTTGTGGCTCAGCCGGGATACGAACCCGGATCTCCCAATATCGCGTCAGGTGTTCTGCCAATTGAACTACCGAGACACCTATCAATTTCATTTTCGATGTTCGTGTTAAACGTTTTTGACAGGATGATACGGAGGACGTATTGGTTGTACGCAACACACCGTATCCCTCTCACGTTAATTGGCAGAACACCTGACGCGATATTGGGAGATCCGGGTTCGTATCCCGGCTGAGCCACAAATTTCATTTTCAGATTCTCTTACATTTGTTTCATATACACCATCACTTTGAATTAATTTCGAGAACATATTTCCATCTGTTTCATTTGTATATCAGAGAACACGTAAGACACTACATTATTAACGTGAGAGGGATACGGTGTGTTGCGTACAACCAATACGTCCTCCGTATCATCCTGTCAAAAACGTTTAACACGAACATCGAAAATGAAATTGATAGGTGTCTCGGTAGTTCAATTGGCAGAACACCTGACGCGATATTGGGAGATCCGGGTTCGTATCCCGGCTGAGCCACAAATTTCATTTTCAGATTCTCTTACATTTGTTTCATATACACCATCACTTTGAATTAATTTCGAGAACATATTTCCATCTGTTTCATTTGTATATCAGAGAACACGTAAGACACTACATTATTAACGTGAGAGGGATACGGTGTGTTGCGTACAACCAATACGTCCTCCGTATCATCCTGTCAAAAACGTTTAACACGAACATCGAAAATGAAATTGATAGGTGTCTCGGTAGTTCAATTGGCAGAACACCTGACGCGATATTGGGAGATCCGGGTTCGTATCCCGGCTGAGCCACAAATTTCATTTTCAGATTCTCTTACATTTGTTTCATATACACCATCACTTTGAATTAATTTCGAGAACATATTTCCATCTGTTTCATTTGTATATCAGAGAACACGTAAGACACTACATTATTAACGTGAGAGGGATACGGTGTGTTGCGTACAACCAATACGTCCTCCGTATCATCCTGTCAAAAACGTTTAACACGAACATCGAAAATGAAATTGATAGGTGTCTCGGTAGTTCAATTGGCAGAACACCTGACGCGATATTGGGAGATCCGGGTTCGTATCCCGGCTGAGCCACAAATTTCATTTTCAGATTCTCTTACATTTGTTTCATATACACCATCACTTTGAATTAATTTCGAGAACATATTTCCAAACATAATTACACATTATTCATAATAATTGGCGATTATTGCATATCAGATTGGAAGTATTTTTCAGATTCAAATGCAGCGTTCACGATTCCCACATTTCGAAGTTTTTTGGGTAACTTTACGCACTTAAGAAAATAGATATTGAGCTCTTCAAAATACTGTCGTTCGCTATTTACTGCGCGCACAAGAGTTTAGAAAGTCCGGGAACGGTATTAACTTAACACATGGTGATATCTACCGAGGTTTTACACCGTGGAGGAAATAGTATATTATTGTACTAGTTTAATAAGACCGAGTATTGTCACACGAGTGACAACGAGTGAACGAGTGTGACAATACGTCTTATTAAACGAGTGTAATATACTATTTTATCTACTTTGCTTTATTAATTCATTAAATTTTAGCTGTTCAAGTTTTCGTATTACACTAGGGAATTTTGAGTGGGTTGGTTACACTGACGTCACTGACATTGACGTTTCGTATTTGAATTTGAATATCTAGTAGCCCTAGGACAAATTCAATAACTAGTTACGTGCGCGAAATGGAAGACAAAAATGTAAAATTGACCTGTACACCCCCAGAAATACGCAAAGCGCAAAGCTGCTCAAGACATTTATTGAAATACCTACTAATAATTTAACGTCGACGTCTACGCACGTCTACGTGACAGGCTGACGTACCAATCTAACAAAACTAAAAGTTACCAAAAATAGTGTAATAATATGAATATTATTACACTACTTTTCGGTGTAATAATGAGATCATTAGTAACGCAAAGTAGATAAACATCTTTACTATTATGTGTCACTCAACTCAAATGCCTATTGCGTCATTATTTTGACGGCTTCGTAAGTAACCTAAATTAAGGGAATTTCGAAATGCGCTAGCTACTCTTTTAATTTCTGACTTTTAACTTCATAGAAGTTAGTATTGAAACAAGCAATTTACATTTGGTTGGTTGGTACATTTAAAAGTTCGCAATCTCTCGATTAACTCGTGAATGTTATGTAGCATACCTACCATAAAATTTTAGTGCTATGTTACATATACACAATAAAGTTTTCTATTAAACGAGACGTCACAATTAAAAAAAAACTAACTGGAGCAGTTGTTATTTCTTTTGGTGATGATTAAGTTTGTTCCATCATTAGTTTTGGTAATTGGAATGCACACATAATGTGAGTAGTTCACCTAACAGTAAACAAGAAAAATAATTTGATGGAACGATTTCAGTCCACCCACTGAAATGAACCTATTTGCATTTAATTTTTTTTTTTTTTAAATAATGTACCGCCAAACTTTCCAAATCGCGGTGACAAATCCCCATACCGCGCGGTACCCGAGCTGGAAAATTACTTAGGATCGATCGTGTCGGGACAATTTTTCTCCCGGAGAAGTAAATTTGCAAAGCAAATGAACGAACCCCGAAAAGTAGTGGTCCGATAAAATGCGATAGTTCGCCGAATGTGCCTTTTCCTTCCGGCTGTTCCGGACTAATTCGGGGCTCGTGTGCGAGAGGGAGAGAGCACCAAGACGGGGTAATGAAGGGTTGGCTACGAGGTCGATTTCGGCCTAATGAAATTATTTTAACAAGCGGAAGTAATCACGCGTCAAAATCACTCCGAGGAACAGACGGGGAAGTTTGATGGGAAGCAAACGTATACATATTTTTAATGAGTGTAATTGAGTTTTGTGAAGGTGGAAGCGACAAAGGAACGAAAGAAAATTGATGGAAAACCTTGCGCCCTGTTATCAGTACTTATGCATTGTTGTGCCTATTATCGGCTTATTGATTTATATTTAACAAGCAAATACTTAAAACCTTAAAAAAACAAACAAAATAATAATTAGAATTAAGCAAACAAACAAAAGCTAAACAATTTTATAAAACGTTAGGTCAAAGAACGTGTGCTACGAACAAAATACCAAATGAACCATCCAATTTGCATCAAACTAACATCGCGAAGTTTCTCCAACTCCTTCGAAGCTTTCCCCACTTCCCCACATTTTTAACTTTCAAGTTCATCATTTCTTCTTCTGTCCAGGTTGAGAGTGACTTGCGACGATACCCACCTCCATTTCATCACCATGCATCACTTCGTCGATTCCCCCGAATGGGAGGCGAATCACGACCAATCCGATGACGTGTTCCAAGTGACAATCACCGCAGAAGAGGACAGCGTCTACTTATGTTGGTCGAGGATGAAACTCGAAAGGGTGCTGAGGCACAGACCGATGCTGAAGGTCGTCTTTGATGCCATCATAGGTAATATAAATATCGCTGTTTGGCATGTAACAGAGGGCCGACAAAATAACAACAAGGTCAAGGGTACATTAGGAAGAGTCAAATATTGTATTTGTACTGGAATTTCTGTCGTTAGAATTAATGAGCACTAGGGAGTTGGAATTGGTCGTTGCGCGATACAAATGAATTACTACCGTATTAATTGAAACCGCTCTTGATTTGGTACTGAAAATATACCTATTTTCTCCCAAATCCAATACTCGACTAATAACTATGTTCTAACAGCAGTTCTGAACCAATTCCGTTTCGATTTCGTTCCATTGCATGTTCAACTTCAGTTATACTGTCACGTTTAGGGACCTGATGGTCCTTAAGTATGCACGGTTTGGGGTTGTAGCTCAGCCAAAACAGGTTAAACAAACCAACAATATTTTTGTGGCTTACCAACACAAGGGTTACAGGGGGCGGAAAGTGGCCTAACATTCCCTTAAATAGGGGAGAAACAGGAATGGACACATTGACTGAGATACAAATTAACGACAAGTGAAAATCAAGGGAGTGCAAAATAAACAAGTTAAGCAATAAAAAGCGAAATTAAATTAACAAGTGGCATGGGTTATACGATTCGAGGGTTGATGAGGGTGTGACACGTCACGACAGGGCCGAAGTACCGTTCTGTGGACATCTTAATAGTTGTGCAGTCTTTTGGAGGCGAGCAAGTCAGATCAACAGATCACCTAACAATAACTGATCCCAATTGTTATTTAACTCGATATTTATTCGCGAAATGAGCGCCACGTTTATTTAGTGTTAATTGATTTCATGGTCAAAACGTACTTTGGTTCACAGCTATTTTGTGGACTTGAATAAACAGGCGCGTGGAAATAAGAAATTCTTTTCGGGGTTTAAAGTGAAAGAATTCAATGCCCATGGCAAATTTTATTTTATGTTTAATTACACGCTCCGTGTACTCTCTATACAATCCATGCTCTCTGTACACGACAATATGACTAATACAAGAGCCAAAAAGGAGCGTCTCATTTGCTGAAGTCAATCTGAAGTATAATCTTCCCAATGCTATGACACCGCCAATGGGTTTATTCCAAATTCCACCAAAGGGAAAGTAGTAATACAACTTTGACCATTTTCACATTAGAGAGAACCACTTATGGATACTTGTATTACCTATCAGATCTCATGAATGAAATAATATTACAATTCCAGTTCCTAATCAATTCTGAGCAGCGCCTGACCAATCTAATGAAGCAACAATCCTGTCCAGCTCAAAAATCAAAAATTTAACGATTTAGTTAGTTAATACTGTCTTCACAAACTTTGCATACAGGGTACAGTACACGTCAAACTGTCGGCAGTATGCAGGGTATGCCAAAATAACTTTAGTGTTTGATATAGTATTTTTTTTAAATATTATCCATAAATTTTGGTATGTAGCGCGTCAAAATTTACGTTTCAAAATGGTTTTTGTGTATAACTACTAAACAACACATTCGATTTTGATGATATTTAGTGTGGGTGTGCAACATAGGTAACTATATTTTTTGGTATGAAGCACATTTGCAATCTGCATCAAAATCAGATGCGCACCAAGCACGATGAATAAACTTTCGAAATTTTAAGAGTATTCACAGTCATGGTACGCAAGTGTAAACAATGAATTGCTTTTACAATTTGTTAACGAAACGTTACCATGGTTCGAATTCGTTAGAATTAACGGCTTCGAAGATAATTTGAATTTCTCATTAAATTCACAGCAATAAGTTCCTTCGCCATTTGTGATAACCTCCACAGCAGATGTGTTAACATCTCCTTCAATCAGGTGGAAAACGCAGCTTGAGGTCAAATTGAGCCAGTTTTGTGAAAATGTCTCCAAATCACTGAAATATAGAACTGTTTGATTCGGTTCAAAATTTATATCTATTTTTCGTAGGCAGTGCCGAAAGGTATTACTTAAGAATTATCAGCTAAATGCACACAGTTTAAATTATAAAACGCTAAGTAATACGGTCTTGCCAAGATGATGACATTTTGGAGCGACACATTGATATTTTGCAGCAATTAACGCCCGGTTTCTAAAAGCGTAGATATGTAACCAATAACGTTATTGGTTCCATAAAGTATCGAAAACCATTTCTTAAAGGTTTAATTAAGGTCATCGTTTCAACAAGTGCTTCCACAGGTTATCAGACCTTTGTGTCGTAAACATGAGCGACAATTGACATCTTGTCAAACATCAAACCTGAAAACTATCCAAAATCATAAATTACAGACAATTTAAAGGTTCTTAAGCGGCTGTTAAAGGGCGTAAAGGGCTGCTTAAGGGTTTAAGGGGCTGTTTAGAACCAAAATTGGGTCTCTTTTGAACGTTCTAAGAATAATTAGTAAAGGTGTTATAACCGACTGCTTCGAAGAAAAATTGAAGTTTTGCGGTCGTTCTAATAACATCCATTTAAGGTTCTACAAAGGGTTACTTTGGATCAAAAATCTTTTGAAGACGTTCTAAGAACATCCATTAAACGTTCTTCAATGGGCTGCATTGACCCAAAAAATGTCTAGCTCTAGCTTCGATATTTGAAAAACGTTCGTGTGCTCATTGGGAGAACGATTGACCGAGAATAATTTTGGGATACGGCTTATCCAGTCCACTGGCATTCACGAAGTATATCCATTTCTACACGAATATATAACGGTACTAGATTTTATCCGTTCAATAACTCCATGGAACAGATAGTTATTGAACCCATAGAAAAAGCTACCCGAAACTGACCATAAATGGTACAAATAAATCATTACAAGATTCGAAAACGCCCCTTGAATTTGAAGTACGTAAATTAGAGTCATTGAAGTCATATGTCCAATCAGAAAGAGATAAAGTTGAGTGCTAAGAAAAGCTTAACTATTTTTAAGTTTTAAGTACACCAACACGCCGCAACCAAAAAAAGGGAGATTTAAGTTTGAACCCACTAGATTATTAGAAAGCTCTAAAAAACAGCCTTATCGGCCAGAAGGAAAGTTTGGAGTACCCAATATTCTCCCAGTAATAGATAAATTATGTGCGTTCGATATTAATCGAAAGTCTACATGCATGTGATGTAAATACCTAAGTTAATTAACATCTGCAAAGATTATTTAGAAGCCGGTCTTGGTAAGGATTTGTTTCAATTTGTGTCATTAATTGACACCCAAAAAAAAGGATAATTTAGAGAAAATCAGTCACATGAATTTGTCGATTATGAAATTCTTGAAAACGACAATGTTAATGATAACATCGAAATTGCAATGAAAATGTGCTTCATGTTAATGGTCTCCAATTGCACTCTAACAAATTTTAATTTTAAAAACTCTACTATGAACACCGATGAGGCAAATTCGCTTGTCATCTCATCATTGATCAGCTTAGAAAGTGATATATTCCATGAGCTGAATTTTATTGAAGTGGCGAAAGATTTTGCGACGAAGAAAGCTCGCGAAAAGTATCTTTCGCCTAACGAAAAATACCATCTTCTGTTTATGCATTTGATACAATTTTAATTAAGTTCTTATACTGCCTGGTGGAGACTGACACGCAATGTCTGATAATAGATCTGTTAAATTGCGTAACGTATTGTTTACAATATGTACAGAGAAAGTGGGGCGCCCACATGCTTAAATACGGCCGTGACCTTATGTACTGAGACTTATTACTTGCTAAATTTCACGAGTTAGGCGGCAGGTCGTTGTCTGTTTATACAGCAATGCTGAACCGAATTTAAATCACTTCTGTCTGATAACCCATAGCAATTCAGTCGTGTCGGCCCAGCTCAAAGTCCGAAATCGCTTTAGGTACCGAACCCAATTTGAGATTTCTGTTGCAACAAACCATCGCGATAAAGCAATGCAGTTATGACACTTTCCCGATTTACAGGTAAAGACATAACTCAGAAGTTGTACGCGCTAAACGAACACCTCAGCGGATTGAGCGACGAGAGGCAGAGGGGCCAAAGGAACCAAATATGGGCGAAGAGTCACAACCGAAGCATGTCGATGGACGCCGTCAACACAGGCACGACGGGCCTGGTGCGGTCGCAGGCTTACAAGCTGATCCACAAGAACGCCTTCGTCAACGCAGACGGTGAGTACATTTCAATTTGTGGAAGGAGGTAAATCTTTCGTGTTCTCTCAGTACTCTCACCGTCTTAAAAAGTATAATCCAAAGTTTAGACCACAACAATGTATAGCTCGCATTACCGATGTTGGCAAGTCAGATTCGAGGGAAAGGACCGCCCTGCAGTTGCGCAGTGAACACACGTCACCATTCATTACCGTTATTATTATTAATAGTATCCTGATTAGAAGCAGGCCTTCGTTGCGATAAAATACCTTTAGAGATTCCTTGTCGTCGAGTACGTTTGAAGATGGAATTCAAGTCGAAAATCAAACATAAAACATTGAGCGGTCAGAACAGAGAAATTGTGGCTAATGTTATTCACTTTATGCGCGGGCAGATAAGTAGGAGACCTAAATCCTCTAACTGTATACGTATACCAAAAATAACTACACCGGCGGAAAGAGCGTGCAAAGATAAACTTACCTGGGTGCGGCAATTACTTCATTTCATCTAACAACCAAGATATTTCAGTGTAAAGTTTGCTCTCAAATGTAAACAAAACAGAAGCCATATTGACAAGCGATAGACACAGAACGCGAGAAGAGAAGCGTTCACGGGACGATTATTTAACATTACGGTGTAGAATATTCACGTGAATTCCATTTGTCTGCCTCAGCTGTTTATCCTTGCCCTAACAAGCGATGGCGAATTCACCAAAAGTTACTCTGTAATCTGCCCCAATTATACTGTTAGTAATAAAATGATCCCTATCGTCACTCTTATTAATAAGAAACTCCAGGACGATATTAATTACACTGGTTCAACCGAAAGCGTATGAAGAATTATACAAAAATTGGATTCAAATGGAAAAAAATTAACAAATCGTAAAATATTTGCCGAAAAACCTGATATTTAACAAAAAAAGAATAATTTTTTTGAGAAATATAACAAGGTATCGATCGAAAATCGGCCTATAGTTTATATGGATGAGACATACATACATTCCTCTCATACCCATAACAAATCATGGAACAATGATGATGATAATGTTCACCACAAATTAAAGGGGCAAAGGCAAATAATATTTCACGCTGGTGGTGAAAACAGTTTTATTCCAAATGCGTATGTGTCATTTAAATCCCAAACAAAATCAGGTAATTACCATAGTGAAATGAACTATAATAATTATAAAAAATGGATTCAGGAGAAACTAATACCCAATTTAGCCCCAAATAGTATCATTGTCATTGATAATGCACCTTATCACAACACAACATCGAAATTGAGAAGTGCCCTAACTTAAACTCCAGAAAATAAGTGATGCAAGAGTGGTTGGACGCCGAAGCATTCCATTCACCAATGAAATGCTTAAAATCGATTTATACGCGTTAATAAAATTAAATTAGCTAAATTTTAAAACTTATGAAGTAAGTAGATATAATTATTGCAGATCATGGTCATACCGTATTGAGATTGCCCTCTCATCCAGACCTTAATCCGATCGAATTTGTTTGGAGTTCCCTCAAACGGTATGTTGCCGATAGAAACATTAATTTTAATTTAAAGGATGTTGAAAGTTATTGTGAAGATTTTTTTAATAATCTCTCTGATGATGAATGGAAAAAACCGCTGTGAAAGTGTGAAAACCATTGAAAATTTTTATATTGAGAAACTAGGGTCGGCCTTCAATTTATTAAATATTTATTATTTTATTTATTAAATTATTAATAATAAAATTATTATTTATTTCTGTCTCTCGTCGTTTATCATTTGTAGAAAAACTGCCTTTGTCAATGCCAACAAAAAAAATATATCATGACAATACAAATAATACTCACAACAATGCTAGCTTCATGTTAAAAATGTTCTTATCTTTCGTAAGTACTAACAGATACAGATTTCAATCTCTAAGTAATAAATATCGTGTCGATAGGTAAAGTGAAATATATTAATAATAATATTTTGCGTTACTAATGATCTCATTATAACATCGAAAGTAGTGTAATAATAATTATATTCTACTTTTGGTAACTTTTAGTTTTGTTAAATTGGTACATCAGCCTGTCACGTAGACATGCGTAGACGTCAAGGTTAAATTATTAGTATTTCAATAAATTTCTTGGGCAGCTTTGCGTGTTTCTGGGGGTGTACTGGTCAATTATACATTTTTGTCTTCCATTTCGCGCACGTAAGTAAGTAGTTATTGAATTTGACCAAGAGCTACCAGATTTTCAAATTCAAATACGAAACGTCAATGTCAGTGACGTCAGTGTAACCAACCCACATAAAATTCCCTAGTGTAATACGAAAATTTAAACAGCCAAAATTCAATGAATTAAATAAAGCAAAGTAGATAAAATAATATATTACACCCGTTTAATAAGACGTATTGTCACACTCGTTCTATTAAAGCACTCCTCGCTTCGCTCGTCGTGCTTTCAAATTCTCGAGTGACAATGCTCCGTCTTATTAATATAATAAAATACTACTTTGTGACTTAAAAAAAACAGCTATTTATGTATAGTCCGTTGCAAACTATTTCAGATGGGATTTCCAGGTAGTTGAATGCTGTCGGGTAAACCTCGCTTATGACATAAATTTCGAATCCCTTTTAAGAAAACTAGCCCTTAATGCACTTGTAAATTAGTATTTCAGGAATTACTTCCGTTACAGAGGTATTGTACTTAACATCAGGTAGTAGTGTATATCAGGGACGCACATATATACCTAATATAAGTATTTGAAGTTATTTTCTTTATACTATTTAGAGCTGTGTTATTCCAGTCAAGTGTATATTAATATAGTGTACAATAATTATTAGTCACTAAAATGTAAAATTCTACTCTCTGAAATAAAATTGTTCATCTAAAAACTATTAGTTGGTTACAATACTCTTTATATATTTCTGTACGACCCTGTCGCCCTTTTAGTTTAGGAAATCCCGTCCGAAATAATTTGCAACACACTATACCTAAATTTCTAAGTCGTTACTTTACCCATACAAATATGTTTATCCAAGATTTCGCTTCGAGCGTATCTGTCCTCTGTTTTCCGAATACTTTCTCACTCCACCAACTGCGCATCTCTCGCATTGCTCGACTTGCCAATATCGTTGAGGTGAGTTATACTTTGGATTTTGTTTCTTTGTTTGTTCCTTTGTCTTTGGACTCCATTGCTAAATTTAGAAAAATCCATGTGGTTCGAAGCATTATGTCGTACCCCTTCGGGAATTGTCGATCGATCTCCTTAAAACAGTTTCCTTCATCACCCTCTTAATCAAGCCTCCCTCGGACATTTAATTATCCCTTCTCAAGCGAGTTACCCCTTTTCCCACAACCTCCTCCGTTCGGTCTGTTCATGCGAACCTCTTGAATTCCCCAGTCGGCACCTTCAACAAGACCGAGCACAACCTGCAGCAGCAGCAGCAGCACAACCCGCAACCAAAACAGACGTGGGTGCCGTTGGTGGCGAAACACTTCCCCCTCAAGTCACCGTTCAACCCGCAGAACTCCTCGAACAGCCTCCGGATACCAGAAGTGCACTCAGAGACGCCGCAGCGGTCGCGATCCCTGAAGAAGACCAATCGAGAGGTCAAATTCGAAACCGACAAGCTGAAGTAGATGGGGGAGGCGGACGAGGAGCCGTTTGGTTGCTTTTTATTCCTTGTTACTTGTTACAGTCATATGTTCGAACAGTCATTTGATACCGACCGCTGGGATCGTTTGGAGGCGAGTTCTTTATTATTGGTTTATATGACTTATGTTCACTTAGGTCTTCTGTTTATCACTATATTGAAACTAATTTCCGTAACATGTCAAAACAATAAGTATGTTCAAGGTTGTTAAATACGTTTTTAGTCAAGAAAAACGTTCATTTTCGGTTCAATACATGTTTCGAACGACCATCCTCAGTCCATAATCGGTAGAAACAATAAAAATTTACATTTGTGAAGGAAACAAGAACTAAAATAGACGAGTCTATTGATATACCATATATATCATATTATATATATATATATATATATATATATATAATATAGTACGATATATAATAGCATGATATATAATACTATAATATATTTCAAGTATATTGAGAAAGAATCTAGTTTCCTTCATAAATGAAAATTTGTAGCTATTTCTTCAATTGATGATTGACATTACTCGTTTTTCATACATTAAATTGGAAATCAATCTTTTTCTTGACTGAATACATCTCTGACTAACTCGGTTACACTTATTATTTTGACTAAATATTAGAGTATCGAGGCATGAATTACCCCTGTTTACGTCCTTTTTCCTACCGTAAATTTATTTAAATTGTGTTAAACACAAAAGATACAAGGAAGCTTAACGTTCTTTACGTCATTATAATTAACCTTAAACCTGCTAATGCCTGTTTTTAACATAATTTTAAATTGTTGAGGTTGAATTGTACTTTTGTTTAAAATTATAATTTTCAGGGAATGTTTTCGTTGTATCAAGTTAGGATTTGACGAGTATTTACCAATTTTGTCAAATTTGATTTTTACTAACTGCCGTGAACATTAAACCTCAAAATTTTCCTTGTTTAAAATAACTTCCATCAAAAAAACATTTATTTAATATACCAAACATTTACTGCATTACTATTATTATTATTGTATTATGTATTGGTATTCATGAATGGACACTTCAAATATTTCTAAAATGATCGATTTATATGAAATATCGCATGTTATATTAAATATTATGCAAGTGGAGTCACTTAAACATGAAAATATTGTGTTCAACTTTAGTGTTAATTTTTCAAGCTCGTGTAAATTTCGACTTTTTATCTCAAGTCGATTTCAGCGGTTTGTGAAATCCTCGTGAATTGATATTGCGACTGGGGTACTATAGAAAACTATAATATTAAGTGATATTTGATATTGGTAAGTTGTTCAAAGAAGAATCATTGTTAGTTTTACACAATGCGTAATTTAAGTACATTTTACCACGTAATTTTTATCGAAACAGGATCGTTTAAAGATATTCTCCTCGTGTGAACTCATCTAGGCTCTGAGTATATTTTAAATACGGACATAAATAAAAATTCACAACTGTGTTATTAGCAAAGAATCTTTGCATAAATTATTACAAAAAAAGAAACTAAAAAAATTAGCCAAGACTGACAAAGACTTTTATTTATGTCCTTTTCATTCGAATTCATCAAAATTATTCGTATTAAGTAATTATTTTCAATTGGATCTAAATTCGAACAGTATTATTAGTAGTTATATGTTATATTTTAATGGGTAATGTTACTGAAGGTGTTAGAGGAATGTGATAAATGTTAGATTGTGAAATTTATAGAAACGGGAGTGATGTGTTATGGTAGATTGAAAGTCATACGTATATGTTGGTTAAGTTTTAACATATAGTATTTATGTATAGTAGTTCGAGGACGCAATCAAAAGATTTTAAAACCTTTTTATCGGAAATGAGGGCCAGGACAGAGACCCAAGCATATATTAAGAAATACATATGTATCAAGAATTTATCCCTGGGAAGTTATTAAATAATATCATGTCATATGAATGTGCTTGTTGTGAGCGAATAACCCATTAAAATGAAAGTTTCAAGTTAATTTCAACGATATAATTTGCTACAGAGCTATATAATGCAAACAATATGGGTGTATATAACATTCACCAAATTTTCAAACATCATACGTTGTACGTTGTCAACCGCCTATAGATAAACGTGTTAATTTTAACTTTGATACACATACACACGGAAATGTAGGTAATAACTAACATACCATTATTATTTTACAACGGAACAAATTTAGTAAAAGAAGTAAATGTGCCAGCTTTTAACTATGCTGAATGTTGCAACTTGCATTTGTTTATACAACTTTCATACTGACATTTAAAATGTATGTTTTTATTAATTTTTTCTTATTTTTGCGGTTTCTTCGTATCTACCTCACTTAAATCATTAACATTTCATTTAAGAACGCTTCTCTTTACTAAAATGTTACTTTCTCGATGTATCATCGTTCTTATAAGGGATAAGAAACATTAAATGTGTTGCTGCACCAAAACGCATTTCGTTTACGAAGTAGGAATATTATTCGTTACTATGCATGCTAAAACATATAACATACTGTGAGAAAAACAATGGACTGTTATTTACTTATCATTTTTTAAATCTCGAAACTAAATGTATAGTTAAGGCTACCTTATTTTTCTATTTCAGCTATAGTGTTTGTAATGTTATTGAACGACCACACAGAAGTCAAATATGTGCCTTCGGTGCGAAATTACACGACTATTCAAGACATTTGCGGTTTGTTAAATTGTTTTGAAAATGGCTAATTTATTGACAAAGTATTATTTATCTTAGTCTTTCGCAATGGGAATTAAAAGGTTAATTATTTAATTTTTTAATTACATTTATAAAACTTATACCAAATGAGATAACAAAGATATACAAATTCAATTTTGTATTTTCTTTGAATTTGCTATTTTAAAAGCTTCGAACAGAGACAAAGAAGAAACGTGCACAGTTTCTCATTTGTAATGTTTATTTCTAAAGGTGGTCCCATTTTGACTACCATTAATTGATTAGAGTTTTACTGGGTTTAATATAAAAGCCATTGAATTATTTAAGAACCTTTAATGCAACAATTTGCAATACTTGTACTTCATACAACGATTCATAACAGGTTTATTCTAAATTTGCAGATATGTGTTTAAATGTAACTTGTATTGTTTAATTGTTCTTTATTTATAAAGTGCAATAACAATTTTACTTTCAATTTATTAAAACGATCATGCTTGGTCTTCCACTTACACACACAAGTTTCGGCTGTACTTCATAACGAAACTCACTGTTTAATTGCCTGGTGTAATATTCTGTACTTTTTAAATTAGAATCTGCATTAAAGGTATTCGAATATTAAATAAATATATTTCTCAGCAGTTACCGTTCCCATGGAATTCCACAATTTGCCTTCCAATATTATAAAAAGTGTATAAAATATGACGTTAAAATGAATACCTAAATATACTTAAAACTAAAACAATTTATTTTTCAAATTAACTCTACCGAGTACCAAAAGTTATAAATAAAGAAAACATCTGTCTAAATAAGCTGAAAAATGGTCTAAACATTAAATACTCTAACGCTACTAATGTTTTATATACAGTTGTGTAAATATTAAGTGTTAGCAATGTTTATATATGTGTATAAATTTATATTTGTATGTTTATATTTGTGGTGTTTATAATAGCTACGAATAAAGCTGTTTTTACATAATAAAGAGTCTTTCATATGATTAGCTATCTACGTAATTATTGCTCTAAGTGTCTAGTTCACGGAAAAATAATGAACTCTTAGTCATTCGATCCGCCTTTTAATTCCACACATTTGACCAAAATTTAAACGAATTGGATTATCCGGAACAGTTTGAAAAAAAAATAAAATCCGAGCGGTCGACGGGGATGCAATGTCGAACTGAGCTTATTTCTTAATCGCTCCGAGCGATCTTATAACAACTATTCTATGGAAAGTCCATTTGTTATAGAATATTTCGAATATATGCGAAAAGTCCACAACATTTATTTGGGGAATACTTCAAGTTAACTGTTTAAATTTGAAACCCGACAACGTCTTAGGCAACCAGTTCTGCGGCCATATATGTTCCTCATAATATACATTATATTTATTTAAAATGAGTTCTCAGAATCAATTTATGGTTTATAGATCGAACTCAGACGACAAATATTTAATTGTAAACGTTTAATGGTTAGAACAACACCGTAATTGATTTTCACCCAATATATTTCGTCTCGGTGTGCTACTACTGACCGCTCGTGCATCCCCGGCTAAATTGGATGCTGAGAAAAGACGCTAACTTCACACCGGTAAGTTAGATGGATTGGTGTGTCATTGTTTTCAAATATAATTAAATTTTTCTAGGTTTCAGTTTTTGTTTTTATAATGGATTTTAAAAACAGTGAAGGTGCTCCCCCAGACTTGGAATTTACTTCAGAGCAAAAACAATTAAGAAAATTACTTTACATAGCTTTTGCGAATACATGTTCCCTGCAAAAATTATACTTAGGTATTTTAGAAAGATTTAAAAAATACATTAGGGAACATGTATTAACACAAAATGATGATAAAGACATATTGTATTATTTCTTTGAATCTGATAAGTATGAGAATTCAATGAAAGAATAAGTTAGAAGTAGCATAAGTATTCAAGTAAGAAAACAACCGCTTTTACCACCTATTAACATCACATCAAAATATAAGTTTGCCAATCAAGTAGTATCAAAAGTAAATAAGATTGGGTATTAACACTTATTAGTCCAGCCATTATAGGGGGTTCACCTAGGAAAATCGACATACCCAGTATATTAAAACGTAAAAACTTCTATTTTGGCATCCTTAAACTTTCCCCAAAATTCACATACAATTGGATGGCCGCAAGTTTTAAAGTCGGGGGTCAAAAGTCACAAAAATCGATTTTTTCTATATCTTTTGCAAATATCTCGTTTTCTATGGGTTTTACGCTAATTGCATTTATTATCAATATTGTACAGAATTAAATTCTCTACAACTTTTGTCTTTAACATTTCTTCATACCTCTAACTGTTTTCGAGATAGAGGGCGGAGAGCGCTGGTCAGAGAATCATGTGAGGTAAACTGGTAGTCCCGATCAAAAACTCGTATATTAAGGTTATAAATTATTGCTAAATATTTAATTAGAATTTATTATTAACTGTTTTATTAAATTCAATCTTTCTTTCTAATAATTCTAAAATTTATCAAGTCAATAACACTTATAATCTCTTTCTGTAATTGAAAAATTACTAAGGGACATACTTTAATTACATTTTAATTACATTCTCATTTACACTAATTGCATTTGTAGTAAGAAGAATCAATTAAATCTTGTTTAAAATCCGTAAACTTTTAATTTCTTTCATAACTTTAAAAATGTATATGCAGAAGAAGAAGAAGAAGAAGAGAATTAAAATTAGAACTTGTTCTCGAAATTTTTATTCTTTTGTATTAATTTTGACAATATTAAATAATCAAATGACACTTTTACTAAAAACGTTAATTACAAATTTAATTCCTTTCTTTTTTATTTATTTAGAAAGTTATTGGTAAAAATTTGATTACAATTAAAATGTAATTTAATTATTTTCCCCAACAATTTTTTACGTACATGGCCAGGTAAGTGTTATTAAATAAATTGACACTTAACTAAAAATAGATAAGTAACCAAACAAAATGAAATAAATGAAAAAGTTAACAAAAAATGATATTTATATATTTAGCAATAATTTATAACCTTAATATTACGACGAGGTTGAAGTTCTCGGGGTGTGGAGCTGGAGCTATACCAAGTTCTCAAGTTCTCCCCAAAGTGGAAATGAAACGCAGTTCACTTCTATCTTGATTTTAATCGTTCCGACGTTTCGCTTGTGCTCACAAGCATAATCATGGAAACTGTACGAGTACAAAGGAATGCTGGGTAAGTATGAGTTGTATAAAAAAATAGTTGACACTTACATTTGTAGGATGATGATAGATGAAACATAACAGGATGATGGAAGGCGACTAACAGTAGACACTATGTGATTCACTTACAACGTATACGGATAGGTAATGTGACCACGTCGAAAAGGAAGAACATGTCAGAAATGCGGTTCGGCCAACCACATTTGGAGCAAGTTCATCAATCCACGATGTTTAATCGTCGTCAGGGATCGAACGAGACCCTGCAAGAGTTCGAAGCGGATGTAGCCAGACTAGTAAGGCTAGCGTATCCCTCGGCACCGGAGTAGATGATGGAGTGCCTCACAGTTCAGACGTTCGTAAGCGGGCTGTGGGACCAGGAACTGCAGAGTGCGCTGAGACTAGCTCGACCGCAGACGCTGATGGATGCGCTCGCCGTCGCATTGGAACATGAGGCAGCAATAGAAGCCTCCCGCAGTCACGGCCGTGCTGGAGCTCTTACCGAAGAAGTAAACCCGGAAAAACTCATAAAAAGGTCCTTCAACAGATCATGGAGGTGCTGTCGGCAAAGAAGGAGGTAGTTCGCTGCTGGAATTGTGACGAAGTGTTCCATCTTAAGAATGCTTGTAAGCGGCCCATAACAGTGGAATCGGCAAAGGCCCAGGAAAACTAATGCGGGTCGATAGGAGGGGGGAAGTCGACACGTAGCAGTGGAAACCCACGAGCCAGTATAGCCTCGTTTTCCCACCAACAGGGAAGCGCCTACGTCGATGGCACCATTAACGAGAATCAATCAAACATCTCCACCTCATGCTCGTCGACACGCAGCAACGAAGACGATCGTACGCCCAGAATTTGTAAGGGACAGGAGGAAGATTAGGCCAAGTAGGTGGCAATTGAGAACTGCCATGGGGGAGAAGGCAATGATACACCCGAAGCAACTTGAGCAGGACTTTGGGACGAGTAAATTTTGACCATCCAGTTATAATAGCCGAAATTGAAGAAGACGTCATACTGGAGATGGATGTCATGAGGATTCGTGGATTCCAGGTGGATTTCGGACAGCGAGTTTTGAAGATCATTCAAGAAGAACTACTGGCGGAAGAAAGATTCTCCCAGAACAAAGCGAAACGATCACCTCTTCCTGTCTGAGGGGCGTTGTGGAAGAGGGAGTTCCAGCCGTAATCGAACCAGAAAACGATAGCAATCGACTGGCTCGGGCCGGGGGTTACTGGTAGGGAAGGCGCTCGTCACTCTCTCAAGGGAGGTGCCTGTGCAACTACTCAACATCAATCAATACCCCGTTACCATCAAGAAGGGTACGAAGCTGGGCACGTGTATAGATGCCTCGGCCATCGTAAGGGGTGTTATGATGAAGAAAAGTCCAGATATATACCGCAGGATTTGAAACAAATTCTTTTCCAGACCAGTGCGTTTCTCTCGTCCACACAGAAACAAAAGGCCAACGAATTAATAAATAAGTACTAGGACATATTTACCACCGAGAATTGGAAGCTGGGAAAAATTAAGGTCGCGACACATAAAATTGACACGGGCGAGACACGACCAATTACACAAACAGCGAGACGACTACCCTTGGCCAAACGGGAGGAAGCTGAGAATCAGAATGATCAGGAAGCGGGACGGGGTCATCGAGCCGTCAAGCAGTCCAGGGGCCTCGCCGATAGTACTGGTGAAGAAAAAGGATGGGACCACTTGATTCTGCGTAGACTACCGGCAGGTGAACAGCGTCACTAAAAAGGACAGCTACTCGGTACCACGTATCGACGACACACTCGTTACCCTTGCTGGATCCACGATATTTTCGACCCTTGATTTAAAATTTGAAAAAGAATTGATGCAGTATTTAGAACTTATTCTGGAAAAACATATATTTTATGATAAAGTCTTGTACATTGAATTGACGAGTGTTTGTTTAGATCAAAGAAAAATTGCCTTATTTCAAAATTATTTGCTGCAGTACCTCCAAATATACCCAGAGTATTCAAATATAGAAATTTATATTTCTTTAAAGATAAAATGTATTATGAATTTGATGATATTTCGAACACATTAGTTCAATCTGATAATTTGACTTGACAGTTTTTGGATTTAAATGTGGTCTTGTCGATCAAATAATAAAACTAATTAATCGTCTGTGATTAAGGTGTGCTCGCACATTTTCATATAATTTTCTGATAATTCTACTTCCATTTCATCGATTTTATAAGTCGATGAGTGTTGAATTATCAAATAATTCATTTCTAAATAGTAAAAAAAAACATATGTTTAGGTCTTAGGTAATAAAATATTAACACAAAAAATTGATTTTGATTATGACAAGAGAGTTATTCTAAAAAACTTTGACATAATTACATACATTTGGATATTCATTAGATAGAAAGAAATTAAAGTAATGAGTAATTTGTGTTAGGTGATGCAGCTAAGACTATGCCACTTAATATATCTCTTGTTAAAAAATATTGCGGTAATATAAATGGAACGTAACATAACTACGTATAAATTCGAAAGAGAATGGAATATCTACAGTTTGTTGAATATCATATGACGAAGAAATTCTGTTTGATCTGACAGAAGATGAAGAAGTTGAATTGTTACGAAAAATTGCTGTTATTTTACTCACAAAGTTATCTCCAAAATAAGTGATAACACATCTGTATGAATTGTTAAATTTTGCTTAAAATTGTTATTTTTACTCTTTTACTTGAAATATTATATTTTTTAAATGTCATTAACTTATATAAGCAAGACTCAAGTCTGGGTTCGAGGTGACTCAAACTTATCCCAGACTTGAGTTGAACTTGCCACTCAAGTTCGTTTTATAAAATACAATTGAGTCATACTCAACTTGAGACAAACTCAAATGGTGACTATAAATACGGCCCTAAGGGTGTTATTTTATTTGAAGTTCAGGACATAATAATGTCCTGTAAACATAGGCAACCAGATATACTCGGGATGAATAAAGTTATCTTTCTCGTAGGGGCAACAGTGTGGCTTGATTTTATTTGTTTGTCAAGCGAGCGTCAAGTGTTATTTCTGTCATTGTAGGTGCACATTATCACAGACCAGTTATTATCCATTATTATTAATTATCCAATCCAATCGTCCTCGTTGACTCATTACAATCTTAATTCGCTGATATGCGAAGTGATTAAAGTTAGGAAATTGGAAAGGTAAAGTTAGTACACTAAATTTTAAGCGAACCGCTCAAATCAGAGGTCGCCACTGCTGTCGAGACATGAGAAGCAATGGACTTTAATGGACTAACTGTGAATAATATAATGTTCTGTGGATGTAACATAACCTCTCTTTTGTTTTGACTGGTTTTGTGGTTTTAAACATAACCAGACTTTTCCGGGCTGGTTTCCTTATTTCCCATCAATTTATTAAAATAATGAGCGGAAATTTTAGGAAACGAAAGTTCCAGAACTCCGCCTGGAAGAACAAGCGCCCCAAGAGCAGCGAGTATAGACACCAGGACCAGCTGACGGAACCCGACGTCGGTATCACGGAGTACCTCAGCGGGCAGTTCGACGGCTTCTCGGCCGTGATCAAGGCGCGGTACTCAGACTTCCACGTGAATGAGATCGATCCGGAGGGCAACGTCGCCAGGCTGACCGACGTCAAGATGCCCCCATTCGAGGCGAAGCTCGCCGACTATAAGCAGACAGAGGCGAGCCCCTCAGAACACCTGCCGCAGGAGAAGTGGGAGGGCATTAAGAAGCTGGTCGACTCGGAAGGCGACGGCGAATCGGTGCTGGTCGACGCTGAGGCACTCGACAAGGACGGGAGGTATTCAGTCCACACTGTCGTGAAGACTTATTTCGGGAAGAAGATTGTGGCTAATACTGTCGAGAAAGATGGAAAGAAAGTCATCGAGATAAAGAAATACAGCAAAGAGAGTAAGTGTCTAGTATCCTTATTACACTAATAACCATAAAAGTTTCCTTTTATAAAACAGGCTGCAGTTCTGCATTTTATCGTAAGGCTGTATTTTCATAAGCCACGAGGCAATCGTAAGATTTAGGCGATGTTGCGATTCTCATAAGCAAAGACGATACGATCTATAGCTAAGCTCTGTTCTGATAACGTATTTACGTGCTGTGGCTAACTAAAAATTTGTTAATAGATGTTACAAAATTATTGAACAAATTTCATATTTTATAAATTTTCATATTCAACCGTGACTTATTGATGTTTGGCTTGACACAATTCAAAAGCATTGCTTCTAATTTGGCTCTGAAAAGAACCTGCACCAGCAAAATATAATGTTGCTAAAACCTAAAGGCGTGTTAATAAGCTCACTTCAGCAAAACCATGTTCTACATTTCTACCTTTAAATACAATGTTAATACAATGTCCTGTTATTTCTGCTACTGCACCTCAGCTGATCTTGACGTCCAGCTTTCGTGCCATCTCTTGGGAGATCTACTCTGCAGTATCTGGTCTTTAGCCCATTTTGCAATTCTGTATTGGCCCATCCTGTCTACGTGGTCTTTCCATTCTCGTCTTCTCGATCTTACCCATCTAACCACATCTTCCACCTGCAATTCTTCTCTTATAGTACTATTTCATATTTGATCTCGTAATGTTACTACTTTTATCATTCTCAATGTCTTCATTTCAACACTCCTTATTAGTTGTTTGATTCTGAAGGTCTCTGCTCTATTTTCCGCTGCATATGTAAGGATGTCTCACGCATGTCTTATAAATTCTCATCTTGCTCTCAATTGACATGTATTTGTTGAATGACGTCACATAGGCTTCCTGATATCCTTGCGACTTTTATGGTGTTTGCTCTGGTTTCTTTGATTAGGTGTCTGCTACTGGAGATTTGTGAGCCAAGATAGTTGAGTTTCATTACCTGTAACCAAATGAAAACACCAAGTCTTCAACAACTGCTTTATTCGAAGTTGAGCGACCGGTTTCGGCTTCATCGAAACCATTCTCAGGCTCGCAAACAAGTTGTTTTTAGGGCTCCCGTTGATCGAGGTGTGCGGCGTCACACATACAATGCAATTAAGTCGACACACACAGTTAAAAACATTGAAATTAACACACATCTAATAAGAGTGTTAAATAAAATTCGTTAAGACATGGATAAAGCCCTAAAGGAACTAGCTACCTCATTCTTGAGAGATTGGAGAGTGACTCTCAAGAGAGTGAGAGCCACTGAGTCACTGTGATCGCTACAGATCTGCTCAGAATTGCAGCATTAATAGTACACCTATTAAAGTAACAATTTCATTGTTTACTTAAATGTGTATTATAAATAAAATTGCATGGTAGGTGCACAGTAGGTAGCAGAGTTCCTGCTGAGGGGTACCCGTCACTCACAAAACTAACTTTAAATGTACAAATGGAATGGCATAATATTTCAGCAATACCTAATACTTCAAGCGCTCTAGCTGATCAGATGCAGTACCGTAAGGTCAACTCCCTGGTCAGCTCCCCCCTACAGAGTATGGAAGTCAGATGACTTGGACCGCCCGAAAAAAAGGGGTTAAAAAAGGTATTGCCTTACACATCTTTAGTTTATTTGTCAAATTAAACACAATTTCTGAATAACTTAATAAATTAAACTTGCCGAATTGAACAGTGAATGTTGATGGAACTGTGGATGTTGTGAACTGTGATGGAATGTTGTTAATTCATATGTCTCGATGAAGATGCGCCTTACTTTTTTTTTGTTTGTCTGATGTTACTAAAACTAATTATGTTTTAGTTAAGACTAGTCTCATTTAGGATGGGATATATGACATAAATTTTAGAAATAAGTTAAAGCAAAGTAATATATACTAAAGTACAACAGTACTTTAGGCAAATATATGACTCACGTTAATCTTAATAAAGCATTTAAAGCTGCTAAAGATATCAATTCTTGAAATGCATTTTCATTATTTAGCTCCTAGTATGCCCGGCATTTAGTAATCTTTGGCTTCTTCATAACATACAAATCAATTAAAGATAAAATCTGCTGTCAATACAATTTGTTTTTTGTTTTATTTAAGAAACATCTTTTTACCAACTTCCGTTTTCTGAAAATAATAAATTGAGCTGATTTCTTGTTATACCATCTTACCAATAAAAATGTAACAGTTCAAAAGTATTCCAAATTCTTACTCGACTGCTGGTGACATCCAACGTCTTAAGATTCTGCAATGTCTCTATATAATTTGAAGTCCAATTTACAAACGAACAAGATTCATATGTATTTATTTACTTGCTTTCCATCATTTGAAACATGGGTAATTTTTGAATCAATTAAATGGGTCATTTATTCTAAAGAATATTTGACAATTACCTGTTTTTATGTTTGTCACATTTTAAGATACAACCTCCTATGTGTTACTGTTGAAACTAACAAATAAATGGAATTGCAAGCCACTGGAAACAACTAAAAGAGAAAGCTTGATCGAAAGGGATAACAACATATTCCCTTTTGTTAGAAAAAAATTGTTTTTCCCTACTTTAAAAGCTCTGGACGTTTCCCAATTTCAAGTAGATTACTATAATAATTTATCTTTTGTGAATAGTAAATTGTAATTAAGTCATAAAACTGGCGTAATTTTGTTATTATTGATGATGTGATTTCATTAGGATCCATGATCCAAACGTGCTGTTTGCTACAAAATAGCATTTAAGAATAATGTACGAAAAATTGAATGTAATGTACTAATGAATGAAAGTTCTTAATTTGTATTTGCGAAGGAGGAATCAGAATAGTACGCATTTATCACATTTTTAGTTCATTTTAGACTATTATTATTATGGATTATTAATACTAATATTGACTCGGTGATTCTGGTTTCTAATGGTAATCAACATGTGTTCTTCCCCAGAGGAAGTTATTAATTTATACAATTAGACTGAAATATTGTCTCCCGCGGCACCTGTGTTCGTGAAATTATTGGAACAAATCTGACTGCGCTAATTACTAATTAGGCCATTAAAACTGAATCATTGAAAAACATCGAATGATCTCGAACATAACAATACAAATAGGTTTCATTTCGGAAATAGAGCCACTTGTCATGATTCCGCTTTTTGTTGTGGAAAAATTTCTTCTACTCTGAGCTGGACTGGTGACCATCTCATAATTGTTTTAGATAAATTGTTATGTATTCTACAAAACATATACTCTTTATTACAGATGCAACGGATACGCGTTTGCAATGGCCCCAAGGCCTCGGGGAGTACGTCCACTTCATCCTCTATAAAGAAGCGATGGATACAATGGAAGCAATATCAAAAATTAGCGATGCGATCAAAATGTCCGCCAGTAATTTTACATATGCAGGGGTGAAGGATCGAAGAGCAAAGACCACCCAGTGGGTGTGCGTCCGGCAAGTGGAACCGTGGAAATTGATGAAAAAACCAAATTGTATGAAGTGGATCAAAGTCGGTAACCTGACGTTCAAGGACAAGGTGCTCAAATTAGGACAACTTAGCGGGAATAGGTTTAGGGTGGCCTTAAGGAACGTATTAGCTAACGATGACTTAATAAAAGGGGGTGTAGAACTATTGAAGAAGAATGGCTTTATCAATTACTTTGGCTTACAGAGGTTTGGGAATGACAAAGAAGCTCCGACTTTTGAAATAGGAAGACAGTTATTACTTGGCAACTGGAAAGAGGTACCTAATAATTTTTTTAAAATTACGATCTAAAGTAATTCATATTAAACAAAAATCTATAATATTCTCTGTAGCAATAATTAAAAGCCCCTCTTGTCATACATTACTCATTTTATACATTCTTTTACTTTTTAGGCTATTGAGCTTATTCTGAAACCTAAAGAATCTGATGACCCAACACAACCCGTATCACAAGCAAAAAAGATATACAAAGAAACAGGAGATGCAAAAAAGGCATTTGAGGTTGTTAGGAATGTTGGGAAACAAGTTGAAGTAAGATTACTTGAAGGACTGGCTAAAAGCAAAGGGAATGACTATGTTACTGCGCTGGAAAGTGTAAGTTAACGACATAATTATAAACCTTTCTTATTGCAGTAATGTAGGTAGTACCTGTTAATGGGAATTTACAATAACTTAGGACGTCTTGATTAACTTTATAACATAAACATTTAATAATTTTGTTGAATACATCGCTTAATTTTTAGATACCGAAAAATATGAGGCTGCTGTACATCCATAGCTTTCAAAGTTTGATATGGAATCGAATGGTATCGAAAAGGTTACAGTTATTTGGTACTGTTCCTGTTGCAGGAGATTTTGTTGTGGAAGACGGGAGCTTATCAGACAATGATGTTAACGTAGAAGGTTCTGAAGACCAAATTAATGAAAGTAATTAATCATATAAAAGTATTCGAAGACTTTAATGTACGCTTTTCTTTTTTAGATGTTGAAGAGAAAACCAAAATAAAAATTTTGACACAGGATGATTTACTTAAATATAGTATATATGATGTTGTCCTGCCTCTACCAGGTTTCAATATAATTTATCCCGACAATATAAAGCAATACTATAAGGAAAGCTTGGAGGAATTTGGACTTACTCTGGAAATGACAAGACAAAAAGTGAAGTGGGTTTAGTCAAAATACAGTTCATTTATATTTGTAATATTCGCTTTTAGGGCTTACTCTGTAAAGGGTAATTACAGATGTATACTTTGTAAAGCAGATATTACCTCTTGGAAAATAATGTTATATAAGGACCCTACCGACACTTTGATACTGTCCGATTTTGAGGAAATGAAAGGAATCCCTGAACCCCAGAGCGTCGAAGGTGATTAAAGAGATTCTAGAAAATGATTCAATTAGATCTTCATTAGATGATCTTTGGATGAACTTTGAGATTAGTATTTCATAAGTTTTTTTTTATGTTTTCATTAATTATTCCAAGTGTCGTTTTTTAAATGTGGTTAGGTTTCCTTGCTTCACTTCTGTAACTTTTCACTTTGCAGATGGTGAATACAAGGCATTAATCTTAACATTCAGTCTGCCCCCGGCCTCCTACGCCACGATGCTTCTCAGAGAGCTCCTCAAGACTAATACGTCAAGTAGCGCCCAAGCGAAATTGAATAATTATCATGAAATGAAGCAGAAACAAAAAATCGAGGCTATTAGTGGAGACGCCAAGCATACTCTAGAAACTGAAGACAATACTCTGAAGACTAACAGTCTTCTCGCTGATCCAAATAAATACGCGGAATTCAAAAATATTATATTTAAGGATATTTTGGATGAGACGAAGCAAGAAGAGGGTAGCGATTGCAAGAAGGTGAAAGTTGATAACGGAGAGGGTTAGGCAATAGGTTTTTTCACTCTTAATAAACAAGTATGTACTATTAACAAATATGTACATGTGTATTCGCCAAAATCAAAGTTGAAATAAATGTAATTTTTTCATTTTATTCCACCTTTAATTTTACGTGTAATGTTTTGTTTCGGTGACTTGTGATTTAATAATAAGTTATGTTAATGAGAAGATACAAACCTGTTTGTGCCATACAAAAATGGTTTATTTATTAAACATTGGTTACGTAATGCGTAGCATAGGTATAACCAGTATTAGAATTTTGGTTTGTTCTAATAGATTAGCATGATTTGAATAAAATGATTTCATTGGAGCAAAAATTGAAACTTATTGTCTGTAGTCTGGGAGACTAAAAGCCAATCTCTAGTGAATTCTGAAAATTTAAAGCTAAAAGTCAGGAAAGAGAAGAAAAGTAACTTAGATTTTTTATTGATTAAACTTTATGCAATTTTATAATAAACATTAAACGCACTGTTTCCCTTATAGATCTCTGCTCCAATACATAATTAATAAAACGATGGTGAAAATGATGTATTTGGAGGAAGGCGTTAGAGAGGTTCCAGCATCGAACTCAAAAAAATACCAGTCCGTACTTGCGGCCCCTAAAATTATTACAATTTTGTCAAATTCTATACTATGCTATTTGAAACCTTGGAAATTCGAAGGTTTTTAAAATATTCTAAAACCTTGATATTTGTCTGCTAATCCTCCTCCACTGCCATTCCCGGCTGCACCCGGAGTCCCAGGCGCTGCAGCTGCAGGGGCTGCAGTGGTGTCGTCACCCTTTACAGAAGCTGTTAATGCAATGGAGATTATCACCAAATGACAAAAGGCGAGCTTCATGTCCTGTATCTGGAATAAAGTAATATTAAGTGCAATATTTTTTGAACGATCTTTTCACAAATTTCTTAAAGATCATCGCGACAAGGCGACCGAAACAAATAGTCGGATGAGGTGTTAAGAAAAAGTAAATCCAGAAGGTAAATGACAGAATGTGCTGTATGGTTGAAATGTAACAGATTATAATAGCAAAATAGACATTTTTTGGAAGAGATAATTATTCCTCTCAATAATTAGAAAGAAAAAACGCATTTTGGCCAAAAATTCCTATACTTAGTTTTAAAATAATGGACAAGCGAAAACTTACCGATTTCGAACACTACACGTTGACAATTCACAACTCAACTGTGTTTATTACCTTTTTGCGTTGCATAGGTAAACAAATGATAAACCATTTTCACTTGTTAAACTAGCCCGGCCAATTAACAACCGATATTTGTAATTGGTTTCAAATATGACATTTCCATTTACAAGTGAACAATCTACAGGTCCTGTAGGAGGGCGGGACTAGGATACACACACTCTGAGTCGGTAGAGCATGGAGTGGGTCAACTACGTTAAACTGTGGTCCCGTCTAATTAGCCCCTAAAAGAAACGTTAATAATTCTCAACAACAACAGCAATCTATAGGTTACAGATAAATTTTTTTAATGTCAAAAGAAATAGCACTACATTAATCAGTTTATTGCCATCATGCTTTCCCCGGAAGATGAGGTCCAGCATTCTCGCCATCGTTTTGGCGGTCTTTCTTGAGATCTTTTTCCTACTGGGTTATTCATTTTTGCATTTTTAACGAGTCTACTGTCTTCCATTCTCTTTATATGTTTGTTCCAACACATTCGCCTCTGTCTCACCCATCTCCCTAATCCGCATTGGTGTCTAATGTTTTCGTTCCAGACAATTTCTTTCAGGTATCCCGAGATTCGGGCCGCTTTCATTGCTTGCTCTCTTACTTCAAAACATAGTGATTTACCTGTTTGATAATTTTGAAATCAATTTCCAGCTAGCATCTTATGGGCCCTTTGGATGTATCTAAGTATTGGGTCTTCTCGATGTTGAAGAGCATGTTTAGTTCTTTTGAAGAGTGTATATAGTAACCTTTGGAGATTATCTTCAGAATCTGCAATAAGGATAACATCGTCAGCATAACAGACCGCATGTAACTATGTATTTCTCATTTTGTATCCCGCTTAAATAAATGTTGTAGCTATTAGTTAGGGCAGGTCAAATCTAGAATTTAGTAAGAATAGGTGAAGCCGTTTTGGAGAAAATTGAGAAAAACTTAAAATTCACAAAAGTATAAGGCCCTTCGCTGAAGATCAGTCAAGACAACGATAACGGCAATCAATAAGAATTGAAAAGCAAAGTAAACATGCGAAGTTTAAAAAAAAAAAAACGTTTGACCATTTTTGAGATAATCAAAAAAAAAACTAAAAATTACGAGTAAAATGCCCTTTGCTCTTAACTGTTTTTGTTGAAATTTATGTGTTCGCGAGTTTTTGAGGAATCCAGTCTACATACAAAATTTCAACTTTCCTCTATTTATAGTTTCTGAGAAAACGTTGATCACATGCACGATACATATACACAGGCATATTTCCAAAAACATGTTTTTCGAACTCAGGTGACCTCAAAACGTCCAGAAATGCCAATATCCCGAAATCAGCACGATTGCAATACTTTGTCGTATTATAGATTATACTGAGAAAGTAGAAATTATTTATGCATAACATACGTACTTACCAGAAAACCAAATAATATAAAACTCGCCCGCAAAGCACTAAAAGCACCACGATCCACGAAAACTTTTCCTGTTTTCCCAATAGAAACCATGTCCGGCAATGGCCAGATTAAATTCGAAACGACAAACGATGATTTAACAGTAAAGGCGCGTCCGTAAGGAAATGTGCACCTACCTGAAAATAAAGAAGAATGTACATTAGAGTTGAAATTAAAAGAAAATTTGAATTCATTATACCTTAAGACCCTTAAAAATTCTTCCATCTCGGTTGTGTGCGAAGGCGCTCTCCGATGATCATTTTCTGTAAAGGGGGTAAACCGAATTAAAGAACGAACATTGAAACGGATCATTTTTTCAAATAGACAAGTTAAAAATTACAAAATAACAAAATTTCCGTTATTAAGTGACAAAGATTATATAATAATATAACAAATACATTTCTTCCTTTTTTGGAATTGAATTTCAAATATCTTATCATTTCCAATTGTTCTAAGTAAATTTTACATTACTATCTGAAATTGAAACAAATTTAACAATCCCTAAATGTAACATACACCATAAACTCAGATTATTCACACAATCTTGTAACCAATAATACAATAGACAGGCACAATTATTTGGTTACTTGTGTTAAATTTATAAGAATCACTAATAATGACAGAAATTAATAAGATTTCAATTTAACTTGTAAATATTTCTTTGGCGGAATACTTACCACTTACCCAAGGATTCCCAAGGACCGAATCTCATCTCTCCTCACATGTGTGGATCCTGGAGGCACGTTTTCCTCGCCATCCAAAAGACATCAACAATCTAGGACTCCTTTAAGTGATCAAAAATTAACCCTAACAACTAAAGCTTTGAACTGACGTTCCAGTGTAAATATGAATGCCACACAGAATCAATGTAATTTGGAAAAAAATTGTGTGCTTCCAACATTATATCTAGGAGCCTTTCGGAAGTCCAAGAGCGAGATGACAGTGGTGGGAGGCGTTTCATTTTCAAGATTCACTTTTACAATCACAATCACAGTGCACTTGATTTCGCATCCTCTCGCGACCGATTCTTAGCCGTAACTGGCCCCCGCAGAGAATTATACAATTAATCATCTCGACACCTCATAATGCTTATCTTAACGATGATTTTATTTTAACGATCCTTTTGCACACTTATTGTTCTCGAAGGTTCCTTAATTCGTAATATTAGATTTTTGCTTCTAATAACACTTACACAACAAATATTTTTTGCTTGTGAATTATTCTCGAAAGTTTTCTAATCGTTGAATATTCCTAACAGGGAATTTTATTAAATTAGAGCTACAGAAAAATTGAAAAAAAAACAAGAAATAATAACATTGGTTTACCTAAAATATGTAAAGAAATAGGACGAAAATCTCATGTATATGCAGCTACTTATTATTATAATAAATCAATAATGACCTTAAATTATTGCAAACTAAATACATACTTCGAAATAAAACTCCAATCATCGATTTGGGATAAGTAAAACAACTTTACTTGCATCAGTTTACTTACTATCAGTTGCATGGAACAATTAGGTAGGTACTCTCATATTCAAATATAAAGTTTAATGAAAACATTTAAAGCCTTTTTGATTTATTTTTTTGAGAAAGAGGAAATGTTCAATAGTGCCCTTTAGGGAGGTATAACAAAAAAATGTTTCAAATAGAAGTTGTAGCCATTGATTAGGTCAGTTCAAATCTAAAATTTATTAAAAGTTGGCAAAGCTATTTTAAAGAAAATTGAGAAAAACTGAAAAACCACAAAAGTATAGGGCCCTTCGCAGAAGTTCAATTCTGATATACGACATATAACGTACGAACTTACGTCATATGTACGTACTTACGTCCGGTTGTGTACGTATTTTGTACGTACTTTACGTCCTACCTGTACATACTATGTACGTATTAACAGGGCCGTAACTAGGCATAGGCTGACTAGGCCCTTGCCTAGGGGCGCAAGGCGCCGAAGGGCGCCGAGCGCCAAACTCGCTAACAAAGAAACTATTAGGGGGCGCCAAAATTCGAGCTGCCTTTAGTAAATTTTTGTCTAGTTACGGCCCTGCGTATTAATGCTTCCGCTTCCTGGCAGACATATTTCCAAAAATATGTTTGTCGAACTCGGTACTCGGGGGACCTCAAAACGTTCAGAAATGCCAATATCTCAAAATCGAAAATCAGTACGATTACAATACTTTCCCTTACTATATGGATACTCCATATGAGAAAGTAAAAAGCCATAAAAGCGCCAACATTGACGCGTCCAAGCCAAACTTTATATGAAGAATAACTTGTATTCCTTTAAATTCATATCGAAATTTTTCATATGATTTCAACTTAATTAGACACACTGTATAAACCTTCTTTGAAATTTGCGCTATACCATGTATATAGCAATTATTTTGATGTTTTTCGAGAACGCTCTTCCGTGGTTGATTTTGTTTCCGTTGTTTTGTTTGATCGCTAAGGTAATTTCACAATAAAGCTGTTATTTTTCCCGGCGGAAAGAGTCAAATTGTGATTGAAATTCTTCGAAAATATACATTCCGAAGGTAAGAAAAATTCATTTGATAGTATTAATCGCTTTAGTGGGAGTCGGTCGAACGCGGGGAGCATGAATTCCCTTTCGTCCTCGTCGTTTTTGTTACTTTTCGACTGGAAGGGGTCGGGCGGACCCCGATAGAAGCAGATCGTGGATTATAGCGCAGGGATCGGGAGAACAGCGCATTCAGTGTGGTATTCCTTTAGAAAACTTTGGGAATGTTTGATGTTTAACGTATAATTTGATTATATTTGACGTTGGTCTCTGGAAGGAATTTCGAAGGGCGAGCCGAACACCAAAACTGATCCGAATTTCATTTTATTTACAGACGAGCAAGATGGCTAAGAGCAGTCTGTTACTGTTGACGATAATAGGCGTGTTGCTGCTTGTCGGGACCGTCAGCGCTGATGATGCAACAACGGCAGCCGCCACCACTGCCGGCGCAGGTGGTGCTTCATCCACTGCAGCCGCAGGAGGAGAGGACACCACCCCTGCCACTGGTAACATAGTGGAATGCAACATTCGACAATTTTTGGCGATGTTCGTGCCGTGTTGTCTCCTGTTGTTTGCTGTTAAATTGTAAAGTACCTCACTCCTTAACACTTTCTATATATATTTATTATTATTGTAATGAGCGAAAATTTGGACTGTTTTAAATGAATAAATTACGTTGAGGTCACATACAGGCGTTTCAATATAAACCGAATCGTCCGAAATAGATATTTTGGGTAAGTTATTAAAACAGAAAGGCAAAGATGAACGATGTTATTTGGTCAACCAGAGATACAAGAAATTTGTACTGAAATGGTGTATGCGCAGTAATCATCATCATGCAGCCGCTCGCGTCCACTGCTGAACACAGGCCTCCCTGATTAATTCACTCTCCATATTGAGCCCTCGACATCCAGTTACCAGCTACCCTTTTTGAAATTGTCGGTCCATCTAGTCGGTGGACGTCCACGACTTCTGTTCGTTGTTCTGGGCCTCCATTCTAAGGTCCGTTTTGTCCACCTTCCATCTGCTGTTCTTGCTACGTGGCCTGCCCGGTTCCACTTTAAGGTAGTGACCTTTTCTACAATATCATGAACTATCCTGATCTATGACGTATTTCTTCGGTTGGTATATGATCTCGAAGGCATGCGTAGTAGCAGTAAAGGAGTGCTCGGTTTCTGATTGATGGAAACTGTGGCGCTAATCTAACCTTTTCGAACCCAGAGATGCGAGATTTCCACGGAAATAATTCATGCGCAGTAGCGATTGTGTATCAGTTGACTGATGGAATCGTGGTGTAAATCCGAGAAATTTAAGTCTGCGTCAACCAGAAACCAACCACACCGACAAGTATGTATTTGGTTATCCATAAAAAGTGTAACAAATGTCAGTATAAATCCTACTTCAATTCTGTTTTTAATGAATTTGAACGGATGAATTGTCAGAGACTATTTTAAATTATTTCATTATTGTCTATTTCTGTTGCTACTGCACAACACCGTGGTTGAAACCGACGCAGAAGACGATGATGTATTTGACAGCGAGCAACCACAAAATAGGGCATGTTCGTAAATTCTGTAATTGAGGATGGGTACAAAGTGTAATTTCATAAAATAATTTCTAAATTATGGATGGATCAGCACACAAATTCAACCACGGCGTTTGTAATTTCAGCATATTTGTATCGAACCACTCATTGGTTCAACTTGAAAACCAATGTTTCGGATGTATGAGAGAGGCAAACGATATGTCTTCTTTGATTTCTATCATTGAAACCAGCAGTTTTGATTCAGAAGAAGAGAATTTATGAATAAGGAAGTGCGTAAAAAATGAATTTTATATAAAAAATGTGGTTTTTCTACACGGACTAACTGATTTTGGAAACTATTTTAGAATTTCTAAAGAATCAACGTATGTTTACTAGTTCTTTCTATTTTTCTAATAGTAAATTGCGATACTTAATACCACATATAGTTCCTGTGATATCGCAACCATTTATACAACATTTTTATTGTTGATTTGTTGCTGGAATCTGATTCCACACTTTCTTATTTTTACATGTGGGTTTATTAAATGAATGTTCTTTACCTAAATATGCATTTATCAAAGACTTTTTTTGTCCACTTAAAATTTTCGTTTTCATCAATTGAAATAAATACTGTAACGTTTATTTTATAATTTATTTACATTAATTGAACACTAATTTATTTAACACACTAAACTACTTGTTCACTAGACTAGACACTACATAATTTATTTGTACTGCTCCGCTTTCGGATCGTATGTCGCGTTCACTTCTGCTTGTCTACTTCTAACTAACTCCCTCGATCACAAACCCCCTTATATATACACCCCCAACCCTGATCGAGAACATTCTAGTAAATTCTAGAAGCCTACGCAGCAAATGTTCATGCACCTGTCTTGTACGCGTCGTAGTTATTCTTTTGAAGGAGTAAACATGTGTCGCTTTGTTTACTTCTCGCATTACACTGCCCCCGCCTTAGAGACGTTTCGTCTCGGAACGTATCCCTGGTAGGCCCATGCAGGAACCTGCAGTTAGCCCCCCGCTTACAGCGAGACGTGGCGTCAAAATAACAGGGGACCGTCTTCCCGAGTCGACATGGTGCATGCCCAAACCAGCAGACTAAAACTTCCACTCCGGTATTCTTCAACACTACTTCCAGCATGTTCCGGACAACCCTCCAGTCCAGCTGATCTCGTCCAGCACCTAACTTGGGGACAGCTAGCTTCCTGATGTCGAGCTCCAGCAGTCGGTCTCGTAGCCTATGCAAGGTTCGCCATACATCGTGATAACATGGTTTAAGGGACCCGATCTCCTTCGTAACCAGATAAAAGATGTGTCTTACGTTGTCACGTAGTTCCAGAACCTTGCCAATTTCCGGGAGTTGCTCTCTGAGTTGTTCCGAGCGCCCGTACTTCTTCTTGAAAACCGTGGCGATACCTCGTGACATTACCAGGTCGGCGGACACACAATGGGCCAACGAGTATTCTTCAGGTACGCTGAACAAATCCTGTTGTTTTTCACAGGTTACCCCATACCGTGCTTTTCCGGTACCCCCGTAAGCGCTCATAAATTCTTCGAAGGAAAGTTCGTTCTCCTGCGCCAACGTGTTTCTTACTCGGGGAACCTCCGCCTCATCGTGCGACCCCTCATAGGGTGCCAACCGATTGAAGTGCACCACTCTCGGCTTGCCGTTTGGTAGTTTGCTTACCCGGTAGACCACGTCATTGATTCGTTTCTTCACAACATAGGGACCTTCCCAATTGGTCTGTAACTTAGGGGACAAACCACGTTTCTTCTGTGGGTTGTACAGCCAAACTCGATCTCCCATTTGGTAGCCACCCTCTTTAGCGTTGATGTCGTAACGCTCTTTGATGCGATCACTGGCGATATTTAGTTGGTACCGGACTTGATCGTGAATCTCGTTCATCCTTTGCCGCATCCGGGAGACGTAATCTTCCCCCGAAACGTCCTCGTCCGGTCTAGCGCCAAAGATTAGATCACAGGGCAGTTTAAGTTCTCGTCCGAACAGGACTTTGGCTGGAGTTTGTCCTGTCGACTCATGAACGGCCGAGCGGTAGGCCATCAGGAAGAACGGCACGTGTTCGTCCCAGTCTCGTTGATGTGACGAGACCATTTTCGCCAGATAGCGGTTGAGGGTGCGATTCATCCGTTCTACCATGCCGTCAGACTGAGGGTGAAGGGCCGTGGTTCTTGTTTTTCGTACCCCAAACTTCTCACATATCCTCCGGAATAGGCCACTCTCAAAGTTTCTTCCTTGATCCGAGTGTAATTCCATGGGTACTCCAAACCGGCAGATCAGCTCCTTCACGAGCACATCGGCCACTGTCTCTGCCTCCTGATTAGGGAGAGCGTACGCTTCTACCCACTTCGTAAAATAGTCCATTACGACCAGGATGTATTTATTCCCCTTTTCGGTCTCAGGGAAGGGTCCTGCTATATCAATAGCGATCCTTTCGAAGGGGCTCCCGACGTTATATTGTTTCATGGGAGCTTTCGGTCGTCTTTGTGGCCCATTACTTGCGAAACATGTAGTACATTTCTTGCACCAGTCCTTCACGTCGTCTGAACAATTGATCCAGTAGAATCGCTCTCGTACTTTCTGCAGGGTTTTCTTGATCCCTAAATGTCCACCAGACGATTCGTCGTGAAGGTGCCGCAAGACCTCCGGGATTTTACTGGAGGGAATTACCAACTGCCATCTTTCCTCCGTCCCGTCTTGGCTCTCCAGTACGCGTTTTAGTAGTCCATCCTCAACCACTAACGAGTCCCACTGTGCCCAATAGCTCTTGAGTTTTGGCGAGCCAGGTGATACCTTTTGCCACTCAGGACGCTCTCCTCCCTCCTTCCAAATCAGGATTTCTTTGAGAGCCGGGTCTTTTTCTTGCTCTTGTCGTAACGAGGATGGTGTCCATTCCTCGGCGACCACGGTCGTTCGGTAGACTTTCTCGGACTTTTCCTCAGCTCTATGACAATGAGGACACTCATCAGGGCATGGTCTTCTCGAGAGTGCGTCTGCGTTTCCATGACTCTGTCCTGGCCGATGTTCTATGACAAAGTCATACTCCTGGAGCCTCTCGATCCAGCGAGCGATCTGTCCTTCGGGATTCTTAAACTGGAGGAGCCATTTAAGAGCAGCATGATCGGTCCGGATCAAAAACCTCCTTCCACACAAATATTTATGGAAGTGCTCGATGGACTTGACGATGGCCAATAATTCACGTCGGGTGACGCAGTAATTCCTTTCTGGTTTGGAGAGTACCTTGCTGAAGTATCCAAGGACACGTTCTTGTCCCTCCTGACGCTGCGACAGAACACTTCCAATTCCCACATTGCTCGCGTCGGTGTCCAGGATGAACTGTCCTTCTGGCAGAGGAAAACTCAGCACTGGGGCACTGGTCAACTTCCTCTTCAGCTCGTCGAAGGCAGACTGGCATTCCTCATCCCAACAGAAGTTTCGTCCTTCTTCCGTGAGCCTTGTCAACGGCTTTGCGACGTCGGAGAACATCCGGACATATCGTCGGTAGTACGTGCAGAGGCCCAGAAAACTCCTCAACTGGTGTTTATCTACCGGTATTGGCCACTCCTTCACCGTACTTGTCTTGTCCGGATCAACGGCGACGCCCTCTCTGCTCACTACGTGCCCTAAGTAAGAGACCTTCCTTCTGAAGAGCTGACATTTCTTCGGGTTCAGTTTCAACCCCGCACCTCGCAGTCTCTGGAAGACGTCCTCTAAGTTTTTCAGATGTCCTTCGAAGGTCTTGCCCATCACGATGACGTCGTCCAAATAGACTAGGCACGTTTTCCACGTCAGACCCATTAGCACGCTCTCCATCAGCCTCTCAAACGTCGCTGGGGCATTACAAAGTCCGAATGGCATGACTGTAAAATGCCACAGGCCGTTACCGAAGGTAAATGCCGTCTTTTCCTTATCGGCAGGGTCCATTTCGACTTGCCAATAGCCGCTTTTTAAATCCAAGGTCGAAAATATCGTGGATCCAGCAAGGGTATCGAGTGTGTCGTCGATACGTGGTAGCGGGTAGCTGTCCTTTTTGGTGACACTGTTCACCTGCCGGTAGTCTACACAGAATCGAGTAGTCCCATCCTTTTTCTTCACCAGTACTACCGGCGAGGCCCATGGACTGCTTGACGGCTCGATGACCCCGTCCCGCTCTAGGTCCTTGATAATTTTCTCGGCTTCCTCCCGTTTGGCCAAAGGTAGTCGTCTTGCTGTTTGTCGAATCGGTCGTGTCTCGCCCGTGTCAATTTTATGTGTCACGACCTTGGTCTTTCCCAGCTTTCCATTCTCGGTGGTAAATATGTCCTGGTACTTATTTATTAATTCATTGGCCTTCTGTTTCTGTATGGGCGAGAGAAACGCACTGATCTGGGAAAGAATTTGTTTCAAGTCCTGCGGAGTGTGTCTGGACCTTTCTTCCTCACTAACGCCCCTTACGATGGCCGAAGCGGCTATACATGTGCCCAGCTTCGTACCCTTCTTGATGGTGACCGGGTACTGATTGATGTTGAGTAGTCGCACAGGCACTTCACTTGAGAGAGTAACGAGCGCCTTTCCTACCAGTACCCCCCGAGCCAGTCGATTGTCATCGTTTTCTGGTTCGATCACGGCTGGAATTCCCTCTTCCACAACACCCCTCAGACAGGTAGAGGTGATCGTTTCGCTTCGTTCCGGGAGAATCACATCTTCTGCCATTATTACGTCTAACACAAAGTTGTCACGATTGTGTAGCAGTAATTCTTCTTGACCGATCCTCAACACTCGGTGTCCGAAATCCAACTGGAATCCATGATTCCTCATGACGTCCATCCCCAGTATGACGTCTTCCTCAATTTCGGCTATGAGAACAGGATGGTCAAACTTTACTCGTCCCACCGTCATGCTAACCGTCGCTTCACCGTGTATTACTGCCTTCTCCCCAGTGGCAGTTCTCAATTGCCACCTACTTGGCCTAATCTTCCTACGGTCCCTCACAACTTCCGAGCGTACGATCGTCTTCGTAGCTCCCGTGTCCACAAGCATGGCGTGGGATCTCCCGTCGATAGTGCCATCGACGTACGCGCTCCCCAATTGGTGGGAAAACGAGGCTATACTGGCCCGGGGGTTTCCACTGCTACGGGTCGACGTTCCCCCTTTCTTATCGACCCGCATTAGTATTCCTGGGCCTTTCCCGGCGCCGCTGTTCTAGGCCGCTTGCAAGAACTCTTCACATGGCCCACTTCGCCACAGTTCCAACAGCGAACTACCTTCTTCTTCGCTGACAGCACCTCCATGATCTGCTGTAGGACCCTTTCCACGAGCTTTTCAGTGTCTACTTCCTCTGTAACCGCTCGAACACGGCCATGACCGCGGGAGGCTTCCATGGCTGCATCATGCTCCAGTGCGATGGCGAGCGCGTCCATTAATGTTTTCGGTCGAGCTAGTCTCAGGGCCCTCTGCAGTTCCTGGTCCCGCAGCCCGCTCACGAACGTCTGCACTGCGAGGCACTCCATCATCTGTTCCGGCGCCGTGGAATACGCCAACCTCACTAGTCTGGCTACGTCCGCTTCGAACTCCTGCAGGGTCTCGTTCGATCTCTGACGGCGATTGGACATCTGGGATTGATGGACTTGCTCCAGATGTGTTTGGCCGAACCGCATTTCCAGTCGCCTCAGCAGCTCCTTGTAATTCCCGGCTTCCTCGGTGGATAGCGTCTGAAGAACTTCCAACGCCTCTCCACGCAAGGCTACCGTTAGGGAAACAGCTTTTTCGTGAGGGGACCAAGCATTAGCCTCCGCTGCTGCCTCAAACTGCTTCTTGTAGCTGGCCCACGGAATTTTTCCATCGAACGTTGGGGGCGTCACTCGATTGGTGCTTATCGAGTTCTGTTGAACGACCGCCTTTATTTCTTCCTTCGTCTCGCCGCTACTGACTCGCCTTAGTCGTTCTTCCAACTGCTTCGTCTTCGGTTTAATTTCGTCTTCTTTCCCCTCGCCGCTACTGACTTGTTCTAGTCGTTCTTCCAACTGCTTGATCTTCTCTTCAATCTCCTTACGCTGAGCCTCCATCTGGTCGGTTATCTCTTCCCTCTGGGCGGCGATTTGATCAGTAATATGAGTAATTATGTCTTCCCTCTGGCCGGCGATTTGAGCAGTGATGTCTTCCCTCTGGGCGGCGATTTGAGCAGTGATGTCTTCCCTCTGATCGGCGATTTCTTCCCTCTGGGCAACGATTTCTTCCCTCTGGGCGGCGATTTGAGCAGTGATGTCTTCCCTCTGGGCGGCGATTTGAGCAGTGATGTCTTCCCTCTGTGCAGCGATTTGAGCAGTGATGTCTTCCCTCTGGGCGGCGATTTGAGCAGTGATGTCTTCCCTCTGGGCGGCGCTTTCTTCCCTCTGGGCAGCGATTTGTGCAGTAATATCTACCCTCTGGGCGGCGATTTGGGTAGAAATATCTTCCCTCTGAGCGGCGATTTTAGCAGTGATGTCTTCCCTCTGGGCGGCGATTTCTTCCCTCTGGGCGGCGATTTGCTTCGTGATGTCATCCTTCTGGGCGGCGAACTGCTTCGTTATGTCGTCGTCTTCGAACTCGAAAACTTCCGGGTCCTGGCCATTTTCTTTCAAAAATGCTGAGAGCCGGTCCTGGAGTTCAGTCTTCCTCCCTCCTGTTTCCAATTCCCGTTCCTCGAGTTCTTTTTTTAACTCGGCCACTTTTAATTCGCGTAACTTCTTCATGATCCGCTCTTCTGACACCAATGTAACGTTTATTTTATAATTTATTTACATTAATTGAACACTAATTTATTTAACACACTAAACTACTTGTTCACTAGACTAGACACTACATAATTTATTTGTACTGCTCCGCTTTCGGATCGTATGTCGCGTTCACTTCTGCTTGTCTACTTCTAACTAACTCCCTCGATCACAAACCCCCTTATATATACACCCCCAACCCTGATCGAGAACATTCTAGTACATTCTAGAAGCCTACGCAGCAAATGTTCATGCACCTGTCTTGTACGCGTCGTAGTTATTCTTTTGAAGGAGTAAACATGTGTCGCTTTGTTTACTTCTCGCATTACAATACCAATTTGTATTGCATTGCCTTCGTTAATATCCGAGCTATGACTCTTTGAAATCTGAATGTCTCCAGTCTCATTGGAACTGAATGAGGTAGCAGTTAATTTGTTTATTACGTTCAATGCTGATTTTTTGTTTTGCAGTTCAACTTCCTTATTTAGATATTTTTGTACAAGTAATGGATCTATGAAGATATTTTATGGAGAAATTAATAATCATTATTGTTTAATATATTTACTACCTCCATTTATTAGTTTATTATAATAATCCCCAGGAACTGGACAACAAAACTGTTACCCGTTTTCATCCTCCAGTATAATTTGTATTTACATTTATCGATTCAAACTTTACAGGACTTCTGTAGAAAGCTATCCACATATATTTAACGATTCGGACCAGAAACCAAACATTAGGAAAACTGTCTTAACCCAAAAGTTTAGTGTGTGATGAGGTTTATTTGGCCTACGCTGCCAGGGCGTTCCAACCAAGTAAGTCGAAATTATTTTTTTTTCCATTTTAGACCTTAAGGTGCGATGACCGAAGTAACTTATGAATAATATAGGACATGATCACTACGTTCCTAAATAACAGATCGTGGATGGAGAACGGGAATGTCAGAGAACCACTGAACACTTCATATATTTTTTCACTAAGGAAGAAGATATGGTGAATCAGTTCCCATTCCAAATCTCCACCCATGGTTTAAGAACATTGTTCAAATTTCGAGATAGTTTCAGCTTGTTATAGACTTAGACTTATTTTTTTTCTTATAGGAGATATCTCTTTATTTTTATTTTTAATTTTTTTATTATTATTTTATTTATTATTATTTATTTTATTTATTATTTTTTATTTATTTTTATTATATCTCTTTTTTTTTCTTATATTTTTTCTTATTATCTTTTTTCTTTTTTCTTATGGTTACCATCCCCTCTCCAAAATGTCCAACGTCATTACTTTCCATGAGTATTTATCCAGAATTCACGTCACGGAAGATTCCTTGAGTATTTGTGAATCGGTACAGGATATGCAACATTTACTACTGGAATGTGAACTGAACGGTCAGAACATTAAGAATCTTCTGTGTAAAATCCAAAGACCAGACAGGTCAATGTATCCTCTTTCCTATTTGGATATTCTCTTCCAAGGTATAGAAGAAAGTTGTTTTCATGTTGCAGAATTTTTGAAGAAGTCTAAAATAAGGATATAAACAGCGAGTAGTGCTAAACCAATTTACTGAAGATCGCCTCGGCAGTGCAGGCCATATAAACGAAGAATAATAAGAAGAAGGAGAAGCACTCTGATGTTATCGATATTTCGCGGGCACTCGAACATTGCGTGTTTTATATTCTGTATTTACCCACACTGACATTAATCGCTTGTCCAGATTCTTATCCGACAAAGGTGATCTTCTTACAGAGCATTGCTTGCCAGCAATGCCAGCAATGCTCTGTACTAAGTCTGTTTAACGAGGTTATTTTTCCCTGGGCGAGCTGCACAATTTGGAGAACCAGGGCTTTCTCAGAGGCTTTGTGACGGATTCAGAATACAATTTGCCTTTAAGTACATATAGTCCAGTTCTTGAATACTCGGTCCCATTCTTCCAGTAAGTTCTTCTCTGCTATCGAACCTCAAAGTTGTTGTTGGGATTGTTGAGAATTTTTAACGTTTTTTTTTTTCTGCCAGGGCTAATTGGACGGGACCTAGAGTTTAACGTGGACGGTCCTCGGTCCACGGTCCTCGAGCACGGTTATATCCCCTTAAGGCTCTCACCCCAGTAACCTAAAGGGTCTCATACATATAACAGCTGACCAAAAACACACAAATGTCAAGAAACGTAAATCCCGTAATAGTCCAGTCTGTGTAGATTTTTCACGGCATTAGGTCATAACCGGATGGGAGTGGTCAAAAGTTGTAGGCTCTGATTAGTTGATCATGCTATATAGTTTTAAACACGCAAAAAGTGTGCATTAACAAATGGAAGGGGTACAAAGTTAATTAAAACCAGTTTTTTGATTCTATAAGCCAAGGTATGCACTTTGGGGAAAAATGTTTCAAATATAAGTTGTAGAGAATTTATAAACCTATAATTTGAGCTATAGCATGATTAATTTTGATAATTGTTTATTGCAAAAAATCCAAAAAATTCAATATGACTTTGAATGTTTTCACTATACTTTATATTTGAATTGATGAAATAAATATATACCATTTTTATTCGAAACATTTTTTCTTAAAACTGACCTAAAGGACACTTTACTCTTGAATTTTTTTGTGGTACAATTTTATTTAAAACGGTTTTGGTGATTTATACCAAATCTCATAACATAAGTTAATTTTGTGGGCACACGACAACTCAGCCCCGCGGTCAAAAAAATTCAAGGGATAACGTTAATCCCACCCTACGATTCAGCCCCGGTATACCCCATGGCTAAATGACAACTCAGGCCCGAATTAATATAAAATTAAGGTGTATGGAGGCCCTGAATTATTATACTATGGATTCAGGGATAAAAATAAAATAATATACATGAAATAGTTAAATGTTGTGTATATTTAAGAAACAAGTATAAATATTGAATATAAAAAAATCATTTTATTCATTTATTGTATACAAAGCAAATAGTTTTAATAAAGAGCTTTTTAAACATCTATATGAAACACAACGTACAATTTCTTTACTATACCGAAAAGTGTGATTTTCGAAAATAATAATTTTTTTACCGCGTTCGCTCATCCTGGTTTCCATGTTTAGAACAAAATCAAATCGAACAGAGCGCAACCGAACCGAACCAAAATCACGAATGAATTGAGTGGAATATGCATTTTTAACTTTAACTTTACCTATGGAGGATAGGATTTTCTAGAAGAATGAAATTAAAGCGCAATCATACCTGGTTCGTCATTAAGTAATCGCCACAAATCTTAATCCCTCGTTGGGCCTGAGTTGTCGTACGACCTTTTTGAAATTTTACCCTCGCGATCGGAAGGTAAAGTGACCGCGGGGCCGAATCGATCATCCCCGAATTTTGTAGTGCTTATACCTTTTATTTGAGACGTTTCTATATAAAACTGCCCTAAAGGTCACTTCCTTAAGTGTATCGATTTGTAGAGTAATTGTTTAGTCTAACTGATACATCTCCATCAAATAAAGTTATATGTTTATTTATTCCTACTTGATGATTGGATTCTTATTCTGAAGTATGGACATTGAAATTTGTTGTTGTTATGTTACATAAGTAAATTTCTTTATCGTTTCAATAAAGTTAGTTTTATACAGAAACATTTTTTAAAAACCTTTGTCATCTAACAAACAACCAAAAGAAATATTTACTAATTAGACAAAATATTAATATTTAATACTAAATTTATTTCATAAAACGGTAATAATGTTGCCTAGAATATTTGGTCCGGCCATATGAGAAAGTCTTAAAATGTTACACATCGCCATTTCTCTTCATCGTAAATTGTAAAACTTGGGCTATCGTCTGATGTCATAATGGGCAGTATGTGTATGTGCACAAATGATATATAAATTATATATATATATATATAATACAATATTATACTTATATACAAATGTATTAATACAATACAATACAACATAATATAACACAGCATACTCCGTATATAAAAAAATCATATATGTTCAATCCATTAAAAGTTAAATTTAGTGAATAAAAATTATTAACTATTTCTAAATTATAGACCAAACTTAAATATCCCTAAACCCTAAACTTAATGATGACTTTCAGTTGTTTAGCTATCTTACAAGTAGGCTCTGGATATACTTCGACAGTTTAAGTAAATGTTGTCAACAAGGGTTTTGATTTAAAAATATAATTGCAAAGAAAAGCATTTTTTTTTAATTTATTTAAAATCCGATCAGACATTATTAAGACTTATCAAGACGTATCAGCTTATTAAGACTAATTGTTTAGAGCCAACAGTTTTTTTGTTATTGATGGTAAGTGCGAGTGTACTCCAGTTTAGTAATGTATGGCAGAACAAATTTGTCAGTGGAAGAAGCAGTAAGAGCATCAACTTTGTTGGACGAGAGATATTCGATACGTCACGTTGATAATGTAATAGGAAGAAACCATTCCAGCATAAGTCGCATGGTTAGACGATTTAACGAGACAGGTTCTCATTTACGAAGGCCGCGACAAAGGAAAAAACGGTGTACTAATCCAATAGATGAGCGTTTTCTTAGACAATCCGCTCTAAGAAACAGGATAACAACTAGTACCTTCCTACAAAATGGGCTCGTAGCTGCTCGCAATCTTCTTGTATCTTTCCGAACGAATAGAAGGCGAAATGAAGCTGGATCAGACAGCAGAAAATCGGCCAAGAAACCCCTGCTTACCAGAAAGCACAAAATTCAAAGATTGCGTTTTGCGAGACAACATCAAGATTGGACTCGTAATGATTGGAAGAGTGTTTTATTCTCAGATGAAACGAGAATTACCCTTAAATCTCCTGATGGAAATGAGCGTGCCTGGAGAAGGCCAGGAGAGAGATTTGCTAGTTGCAATATCTCTCCATGAGTTCCGTTTGGTGGTGACTTTGTAATGTTTTGGGGAGGCATCTGTTTCGATAGCCGCACAGAATTGGTCCCTATACGTGGTAGATCACTGAATGCGGATTATTATCTGTCTGGAACACATTGTTGTTGTCTATGTAATGCCAAATGCTCTTTTTGTAGCACCGAATTTCTTGTTTATGCAGGACAATGATCGTCCTCATGTGGCTGGGCAGGTTATTCGTTACTTAAATGCTGTAACTATTCAGTTCATGGAATGGCCAGCCAAGAGTCCTGACATGAACCCAGTGGAGTATCTATGAGACGATATTATAAAAAAGGATTCGAACCTGCCAACCGCAATCAACTGGTAGATGTAGCAATTCAGGAATGGGAAAATATTTCTCAAGAAGTCGTTCAAAATTTTATCTCCAGTATGCCCAGACGCTTGGAAGCAGTAGAGGAGGACATACATGATATTATTCTAAAAATTCTATTGTTTTTGCTTGTTTGCGTTGTTTTCAAGAAAAAAAGTTTCCCAATAAAAAATGATTAGAAGTAACGCCATGATTCGCTGATTTCATTTACTAGCTACTAGACAGTACCTAATTATAAGGCTTTTATGAAAATGTTATTACAAAATTAATTTCGAGTTTATATATAGTATATAGGGAAACCTGAAACCTCTATATAGCGGACAGTAACGGGAACCACAATTTTGTCCGTTATAAGGAGGTGTCCACTATTGGGAGGAAAGGATTAGGTAAATTAAAAAATATTAATATGTGCACAAATGTAATTTAATAATTTAATAAAATGTCGCTTATTTGAGTTTTCCCGACGTTAAATTTTGCTCCTAATTTTCGAACGCTTTCACCGCTCATTTCGCTAGTTTTAATAATTTCGACTTTATCTTTTAGACAACCGTTTGCGTTTTCTAGAAGACATGTCGCTCGGGTGAATAACACAAGTTAGTCTGATTGAACGAAACAACCGAATCAACATAAGAGTACCTGTTTATTCTGAAATATACCTGGAATTCCTGAATAGGATGATTGTAAATTTAAACACCTATTTAAGAGACTTAAGGAATTTATGGATGCAATTATGAAAGGTGTCCGTTATTTAAACTGCTTAGTAAAAGGGATTCTAGGAGATGATGATTAAAATTTAAATTTCTATTTAAGAGGTATATTTCATACACATCTGATTTCAAAAGTTATTGTCCGTGTCCGTTATTTGGAGGGTCCACTATCGGGAGGTGCTGATATGTATAAATCCCTATTAAGAAATTCGGGAAATATAAAACTATCCGTTATGTAGAGGAGTCCGCTATTGGGAGGTGTCCGTTATTAGAGGTTTTACTGTATATATTTATAGATAAAATTTACAGATTTACAGGGGGGTTTACAGATTAAATCCGTTTCTCGCATCTCATCCTCCACCTTCTTCTGTTTTTCCAACCTTCTTCATTTAAATCTCTCTTTTCCATAGCATTTCTTATTTCTCTTAGCCATTCTGATCTCGGTCTTCCTCTTTTTCTTCGTTGTACAGGTTGCCATTTAAAAGCCATTTTTGGTATTCGATTTTTTCCATGCGTTGCATGTAGCCCTATCACAACAGTTTTTGACGTGATATGTCTTATAAATCGGTGTGCGGGCTAGCTGTACTTGCCACGAAATGCAACGTTAGTACGCATCTATCTCTCTTCCACTACAGCGACACAGCGTCCGAGTGAAAGAGACAGAGAGACCGTAACCACACAACGAATGGAACACCTAAGTCTGACGTCACAAGTGGGCGGTGCTAAGAAACCTTTCCAAACAAATCGATAAAGCGTGTAATTTTCCTATAAGAAGATTTTATTTTCAAGTTTATTATTAGTTTTGACGTGAATAAGGGTGGCCAGTTCAATATTTTGTGAAAACTTAGGACGGTTCAACGTTTTAACAAAGTATTTTTGATAAAAGGTAAGTCTAATTACTATTTTTCGCCCATTTTACTTTTTTGAGGTTATGTTTTTGTTTACTAGTGCGATTTATTTTGTGTACTTTTTAGTTAAATGAAACCATTCGAAGTCAGAATTTTGATTGAAAATTGCATCCAAACATGTTTTGAAGATCTGCAACATTATTGAGTCTTTTGAAGACGAGAATATAATGATAAAAAGGGGTGAAAATGCATTGAAATCCAATCATGTAAAAAGCATGCAGTTTCATGCTGACGCTGGCTTTATGATTATTAGAGTGGAAGTACATGCCAGCATGAACGATAAAATATATAGGGTGCAGGTAGCTATTCTGCTTTCCATAGATTTTATAGATATTTGTCTTATTAAATGTTCCTATTGCAGATTACACTAAATAAATCAGGAGAGATTACTTCGGCTACTTGTACCTGCCCGAGGGGTATAAAATGCCACCATATTGCTACGCTGGCTCTTTTTGGGCATTATAATATATCAGTCACTGATAAAAAATGTCAATGGAATTAAAACTTTTAACTGAATTTAAAACTAAAAGAATTGCCAGTTAAAAACAGCCGTAGAAATGTATTCTCCAAAACCATATGTGGCTATCGAGGACCTTTTTGATTTTTAAATACAGCAGCACCACTAAACTTAACAAAAATGATAAGTTTTGATGAAAATAAAACAATAACATAACCTATAATATATAATATGTGCCAAAACTACATTATACTACATACCCATCTAGTAATATTTGGTGATAACATAGGTTTGAACAAACTTTATCACAATATACTGCTGGCAACTCTTATTTACAACAAAATTAGCAATATATGTAGAATTAAAACTTTTTTATGGGCAAATTACACGCTTTATCGATTAGTTTAGGTAGTCTATTAGAGCCACGCGTGAGAGAGATGACGCATCTATCTCCCTTCCACTCCGTCGGCGGCGACGGCGACAGCTCACAGCTGGACGTTAGTGGTATTGCCGACTATTATTTATAAAGTAATCTGAATATTTACTCTGCATACCATTGCTTATTACTATTACAATAACAATTGCTGCAATAAGGTATTTAATTCTTGCATTCTAAATAGTCCGATTAGCTATATAATCTCATATATTTGTTCTTGCATCGGCCAACGAGTGCAGTAATAATAGGTTATGTTACGATTTCGACTAAACATGATGAATGATATAAATGATCGTGAAAAAAGTCGACTGCTTTCATTTAGTATTCAATGAAAATAATTATCCTGCGCAGCAATTCATGTAAGGTTCAAAATTAATGTTCAACTTCACACATGTCATAACAATGTGTCTAAAATGACCAGTTGGACCGGCCAACCGCAGTGCAAAAAAACCTTCTATGATACAACGTGATCAAGAAATACTGTTTTTTTTTATTGGTAAGCTATTTTGCCTATTTCAAACATGGTTTGGCGTGCGTAAATCGGGCTTTTTCGCACGCGCGTTTTTTAAAGTCGCTATGGAAACGTATCAACAACGGCCAAATCAACCAATAACAGAGCGTTTTTGGCCGTAGCGGGACAAGCCGATTGGTGGCACGACGGGCGACGGGCCGTCACGAAGCGTCACGAGTGTCATTCAAATTAATGATATTGGGTATGCATTTGGTTTTGGTATAAAAAATGGTACAAATAAAAAAATCGCGTAAAGTATTCGTGGATAACTGCTCTTTCAAACACTTGCTCTATATCCACTCATACTTTAATATACTGTAACGAAACGGCTTGCCGAAAACAAGTCAACACGTCTGGGACTGCCCGGGTTCCACGAATTCGTTCCAGAAGCGTCGCGAATGAACTCGTAAGGCCGAGACGCTTAAATGCGATGGGATTCCCCGAAAACCCGAGGAGAAATTCGTGGAACTATCTCGAAACTTCCAGAAGGTTCCTACCTGCCATATATGAGGAATGCCGGACCCAAGGTGAGGGAGTTGAAGAATCGGTGTGTAAACATTCGGGCGAGAGACCGCGCTCGTTAAATAAATAAACATCTGTGTGCGAATATAAATTAAGTTAAGGGATTGTTAAGTTAAGTTTATAAGTGCTGTGTAAGAAATAAATTAATTAGTACAAATCGCGTAGTGTTTAGATTTAGTAAATAGTAAAAACGTTACAATACTATTAAGTTGGCAATCCTAAATTTTACTTTAAAATGGTAGAACTGGAACCACTTCCGGTTGCCTAATAGCTGCTTCGTCGTTTAACAGTGACAGCATTGACACTTGAGCCGCGATTCAAATTTTTATTATAAAAATATAAAAGTGGTACTATTTACATTAGAACAGGATATTTTTATTGGCATGGTTTATTTCAGAGTGCAGTTCATGACCCCATTTCTGGATGGCAATACTCCTTGGAATCCACTTTGCACCAATTTGAAGAAATGTTTCCTAAAGGTGGGTTCACTATCGACGTTTTTAAACAACACTGCATGCACGTAGTTCAGAATACAGGCAATGTGAAGAAAGGAAGCCACCTGGTAAAGCCTCGGTACTCACTGAAAATGTAGTGCAAGATGTCAGGGCCCGACTGCAACAAAGTCCTCGCAAATCGGTTAGAAAGCTTTCCCTCCAAACAGGTTTGATCCTTATTAAAAGTTGACCAATTTCCACTTATTCCTAATTTCCCGTATTCCGTTTCGTGACTATATGGAAGTAGTTCCATTGCATTGAAGAGCAAATTGAAATCGCACCCGTAGGTACAAATTTTCGATGGTCCAATGCCAATCCCTAAATCCTCCTGACCGTCCACAACTCGTCCTGTTCTGTAACTGGTTTAATCAGGAAATGAACAATGATGACATCCTGGATAAAACCTTTTTGCGGATGAAGCGTGGTCCCATCTCAATGGCTATGTTAATTCTCAAAATTACAAAATTTGGTCTACTGAAAATCCACATGCTGGTAGAACAACAACTTTACATCCTACTAAAGTTGGTGTTTGGCTGGCTGTATCGCAGCAGAGAGTAATTGGTCTGTGTTTTTTAACTTCACAGTTAATTCTGAACGATACATTCAGCACATTCTCCAGCCATTCGTTGCCCAATTAACCGTAGAGGAGCGCGAAAATGGCTACTTTCAACAAGATTCGGTTCGAGCACATACGGCTCGTGCCACAATACAATATTTGCGGGAAGTTTTTGGCCATCGAGTCATAAGTACGGGAATCTGGCCAAGTAGGAGAGCCTAAAACGGAGAGTGAATTTATATTTAGAACATAATGGTGCTCAATTCCAGCAGTACCTTTAAATATTGAAATTTCTTCTGGTGTGGTCCTTTAATCGTAAATAAAGTCACATAACCTTAAATATGTGTGTGTGAATTGTAGTTAACGTCTCCTTTTTGCTGCCACCTTAAATATTTGTGCTTATTTAGCTGTCGCTGTCATGCAGAGTGCAGAGATTTTCGGTGTAGCGTTGCAAACCCTTAGGCAAAAAAAAATCTCCAGGTAGAATTGCTAACTTAAACAGTATATCTTGATCACTCTGTATAAAACATAAATGATAATTTAGTGATAATAATTCTATTCAATTCATAAACGTATGCCATTTTCATCAATGTTTTCTTATGACGTTATCGCGTAAAATTATCGTCCGTAAACCGACTTTACAGACAACCAATTTTTTTTCCTTCTATTTTGTCAAGAATGGTATATTCTACATGCATATTCTGTCCAACTATCTCGTTCCGTATATGTCGTATCCTTGATATACTGGCAATTCTCCTCCAGAAAAAACTTGTAACAATGTCCAATAACTTGTAAAATTTTTGAATAACTTCAACATTTTGTCAAATTTATCATTTGGTGGTCTGGAATGACCACCTGCATCAATAGTACATGCAACGGCGGCTTGGTACCGTCGATGTGTGTTGCGATGATTTATGTGGGTGTAACACCTTTGCGACTTCCCAAAAAATTTTGGTTTGATGGAGTTTCTTTGATGAGTTTTTTTAAAGTTTCCAGATTTATGGAATCGATTAACGGATTCGGGACGATCGAGCCGAAAAAACGCGATATTCGAACGAAGGAACGGTAACGCGGGCCACCTTTTGGCGCGATCGCGACCAATCAACGTCCGGAGCCCGCCGAGAGCTTTACGATCGGAGAAAAGCTCCGAAAATCCTCCCGCGTGTATATATATGCTATTCGAATTGCGTGTGTTCGCTAGACATCTGCAAAAAGTTCTTCGTCCTCTCTCTCTTTCTCGCTCCTCTATTCTCCTCACTCTCTCCCTGGCACTTCTCGCTCTCCCTCTATCTCATCTCTCTCTCTCTCTCTCTCTCTTTCTCTCTCTCTCTCGCTCTCTCTCTCTCTCTCTCTCTCTCTCTTTCTCTCTCGCTCTTTCTCGTGCTCCCTTTCCCTTTCACCCTCTGGTGTATAGTATAAGATCGAAGTTGGCGGCGGCGGCGGCAGAAAAACAGCTTTCGCGAATCGGCGAATCGCCGCCGAGGAACGCCGAACCGAGTCCGAAGGGAGCTTTCCGATTGGCCGCCGAGCACGACAGATGTGAAGCGGCGCGGTTTCACCAAAGCTTCGAAAAGTGCGTTCTTCAGTTGAAAGTAAAGTGCGTGACGGTTGTGTGTGTGTGTGAGATCGGACACTTTTTTTATTTACACATGGTCAGTTCTGGTTATTTTTGAATTAGTATTATTTTGTTTTTAAGTTAACTTGCCGGTGTGTTTTCGATTGTCGCGCGGGGATTGTGCATTCGGGATTTTCCAGGCGGCGCGTTGTTGGCTTTTTGAGGATCTTCGAGCGGTTTGTTTATATCGATGTAACAATAACTTAAACTTCGATACAATTCAGAAACGAAGTTTGTGCCGTATCGGCCCTTAACGGATCTGAGCTTAACGCGGCAAGACTCTATTCAGTTTCCGAAACTTTAATTTCCATCATACTTCCTCTATTTCTAGTACAGATACAATACCCAATTTAACACAACAATTAAGTGCCTTATGCACCTATTAACCATTTATGCAGTGACTTCTTTAAATTATAATTATCGTACAAAACATCATTATCAATTCGCGTAAACAAAAAAATATCTTCAACTTTGTTTTTTCTAGAACTTTTTACGTCACAAACGTTATTTGATGTGTCAAAAACAAACTGTTTACGCTCAACGAAATATTGACCGGCATAAACAAACACTTTGAATTAAATAAGTGTATGCAGTTCTTAGTTTATTTACTCTGTACTTACGTATAAGCCAATGTTAAAATTATATTGTTAATTTGTTTGAATTAGAGGAAAGGCATGGCGGATTTCGCACCAAAAATTATTACGATCGCGAGATTAGATTTTAATACAATAACGAGAAACTAACTAGGTACCTACAAATATTATTCAGCAGTATTTGTACGTGTTGCCTTAAACATTTTTAGCTTATGCAGTGACATTAGTACATGTTATATATAGTTGTCTCAAAAGTTTTGAAGAAATGATTGAAACCGGTCGATCTTGCGTTTAACAAATTTGACAATAAGCCCTATAATAACAACATTAAAAGAAACTGTCATCCATTCACTTTAAATGTGTTTTTCTCGTTTCATTCAATACACTCGCATCTCAGTTTAATCTAAAGGAATATGATAATCGTTACTTTCATGGACCACGAGGCTTTAACTTTCAAAATCGTATATGAAATAATGGATTTAATTTAAGTGGGCGCGTTTATCAAAAACATGAGGGTACAACGTGTTCCATCATCAAAACATCCACATAGAAATCACGCGACCTGAATGTAATTACAACCCAATCTAAGGTAAATATTGTTTGGTTATTAGTTATTAGTTCTTCATCGGTGGAAATAATGGATGAATTACAAGTACTATTACAATTTCGGTTACGATTTTATCACATAATAGTAGCAATTGACATTTTTTTACCAGCCTAAAAATAATATTGTAATAAAATGTATTACTACCTTAGTGAATGAAAATATAACGTATTGATACAATATTTCTTGTTGGCTGTCAAATGATTTATTACTATAATCGCTTTATAGGGAGTGTAAGTAAACCAGTTTATAAATTTGTAATTAGTTACCGGAGCTTATTATGTATATAACAATTTGTATTAAAAATCATTTACGTTCGGTCGACTGCAAGCTTAAAACGCTATGCAAATTTAAATATTGCTAGAGATTAGTGGCCGCTTATTAAACAATCCGTGAGGTGATAAATTAAAAAAAATTATAATTAATAGACAAATCTAAATTACAGTAAAATCGCAATCAAAATAATAAATTTATTATTTGCCACTGTGGTGTAATAGGTTCACAAATTCAGACTATAGTAAAAAAAATGGTATCAGAAATCTGTCCTTGGAGGCCGATTCCCTCTTCTTTTGCATTTAACATAATTATCTTAACAATTATTTAAATTTAATACTGCTTTTCTTGATATGACACAGGACCACAAATAGTCTGTCAAGTTGGTTATTATTGTTTTCGCTTACGATTTATATCAAAAAAGCAACCCAAAATCCTTCCATAATTTCAATTGTGATCTTATTTCCCTTTCGATTCCTTCAATCATTTGAATCAAACGCGGTCAGTTAGAGAAATTATCACTGAACGTAATTCCTCTGGTAACAATTACTCGACTGGTAGCCCCTTGCCCGACAATCCTAATAGAATTATCAAAAAACGCCGGTGTATTAGTTAAAATATCTCCAAAGCAAAAATTAAATATGACGGGTTAACACGCAAAGGCGGTACTTAATCAAAAATCAATTACGAAATCGGACAGAATGCACTCGAATAAAATTTGTTGATCGATAAAATATTATTACAATACAGTCAATTCGGGATGAGAAAGACGATGGATCCGGAGTAATCTCTCGACAAATATATGATAACGTTTAAGATTAAGAAATTTAGTTTTTGACATTACAAAAAATAAATGATAACAGTTAGATTAAAATAAGTGAATTTTAGGAAGTGGAAGGCCGGTACAGCAATTTCTTTTCCTTTGATACTTAACGACATTTGAGAATTGAAAAATTTAAGAGTTATTGAAAAGTCAAAGACATTTTAGTTACACCGACAAGCTCTTCAGATGTTTCACTTGCACGAAATTTTCTCGTAAATCTCGTTTCTTTCGTCTCGTCCCCTAATTGGGGGAATCCCCGGGGTGGAAGGCAACGCCGCCGGCCGGCGTCCTGGGATCGACCAAGTCGCGACGCATGCGCCCCAGTTCACTTTCCTCTTTATTCACTTTCCCTTCGTTCGTCCTTATTTGCAACCGTTATAGGGCCGGTGACATTTCGAAATCAACGTTTTTATGTGTGTGTATGTATATATGAGCGCACTCATTTTTTCTCTCTCTCTCTCTCTTTCTCTCCCTCCCCTTGTCTCCACTACGCCGCTGCGAGCGAAAATGCCATCCGTTAGATTAAAATTTAATAAAATTCCAGTAGTATTCGCATGGAGGCGGGCGAAGGAGTGAGAGGGGACAGGAAGGATGCTGTCGATTTCCGAAATTGGGGAAACGGCTTGGATTGTCTGATGTGGTTCGTTTTTTGGAATTTATCCGATTTCAATTTGCGAAATCGTACGGAAAGCGGTTAAATCCAATTCTCCGCATTCAGAAATCTGATCGTAATTGTGTACCTAACTAGTGACACTAGTAATAATAGTGAGATTGGAAACATTTCTTGCCACATCCCTAACTGCCACCACAGTTGTATAAAATATCTAAAATATAAATAGAATATTAACCATTTATAAAAAGTGTGAAAAATGCATCGTTATAACCCTTTTTCATTTATAACTCTCTTTCTACCTAAACTGTTTTGGCACTTTCTACTCCTTTCGGATGTTTCGTGGAGGAATAATTTTATTTATAAATCAGAACTAGTTAATACAAGTTGCCTCTTTTTAAATTTAACTTTTAACGCCTTGAGGCTTCTTTAACTTTTTCATTAATTTCATTTTAATTTTCGCCATAAATTTCGCTGTGATGAAATACACAATATTTATGGTAGTAATCGTTCAGAAAAGCATTTTATTATTTAAATTACATATTGTAGGTTAGACCGAAATTTGTGGAAGACAAAGGATACATGTGACCATAGTCTCAGTTTCTCTTTGAAAATACCAATTAGTCTTCAAATTTACTATTTTTTCGTTTTTCTTTTATGGTATAAGAATCAATGTCATCATCATCATCATCAAATAGCCCTTGATGTCCACTGCTGAACGTAGGCCTCACGCATGTCCGTCCAAACGGTCCTGTTTTGCGCCACCTGTATCCAGTTCGTTACTATTCTCTTGATGTCATCGGTCCATCTTGTTGGAGGCCGTCCCCGGTTTCTATGTGCTTGTATTCGGGGTCTCCACTCCAAAATTCTCTTTGTCCATAGGTCATCACGCGTTCTCGCTACATGGCCAGCCCAATTCCACTTTAGAGTTGTTATCCTTACAACAACGTCTGTTACTCCTGATTTCCTGCAGATGGTGGCATTAGGAATCCTATCGCGCAGCGATACTCCTAACATTATTATCTCCATTGCTATTTGGATATCGTTGTTTTTGTTAACGTTAAAGTCTCTGCACCATACGTCATTACCGGCAGACTACACTGATCAAACACTTTCCTTTTCAGACTCTTTGGAATATTTGATCTGAAAAGGTCACTCAGCTTTCCAAATGCCGCCCATGTTAGGCTTATTCTTCTCACTAACTCGTATGTTTGGTCATCCCTTCCTATTTTTATCTTGTGGCCCAGATATTTGTAGGAAGCTACTGACTCGATGTCCTTGCCGTCTACGGAGATATTCTTGACGTGAACCAGGTTCGTCATCAATTGGGTTTTCGAAAAGTTTATCCTGAGGCCCACCCCCTTTGAAGCTATGAAGAGCCCTTGTAGCATTGTCTGTGCCTGGTCAAAGCTGTCAGCAATAAGTACGATGTCATCCGCAAACTTGAGGTTATTTAAGAACTTTCCGTCTATATTAATACCCATTCCATTCCAGTCGACGGTTTTACATGCATACTACAACACGGTTGTGAATAGCTTTGGAGAAATTGTGTCTCCCTGGCGAACCCCTCTTGGCCCTCTTTCAATACGAAAGGTCTCCGTGTCTACGTGGAGCCTTACACAAGCTGTAGCATGTTCATAGATATATTTAATGAGGGAGATGTACCTATGGTCTATTCTACATTCAGCCAGGGCACCAAGCATTGCTCTTTGGTTGACAGAATCAAAAGCCTTCTCAAAGTCAACAAAGACCATCAGGATCAGAGGTTTATTGTATTCAATAGTCTTTTCCAATCAGCGTTTTGATGGTTTGTAGGTGGTCATTTGTTTCATATTTAGCTCTGAATCCGACTTGTTCAGGAGGCTGATAGAAGTCTAATTTTGATGTTATCCATTTAGCGATTATTTTCATAAACTGTTTGTCATATAGACTAGAAATTATTATGACACCATAACTACATTCAATCCCTTCCGGTCCCATTAAAGAACGCTATCATATAAACCTAGTTGTGTACCTAGTAAGGTTGGCACATTCGCTAGAACGTAAGCTCTCATCTAAGAATTTCATACGTGTCCTTCTAAGTCATCTAATTTAACTTCTATTATATTAAATACCGATAATACACTTGCGTGGATGCAGTACGTGCGATGGAACATGGAACACAACGGTTCCATTCTTCGATTGGAATCATTGTGTTTTCAATAGTTTTTTAGTCCAAACGATCTACTGACTGCACTACATATCTAGCCAGATATTTCTTATGGTCCATTCTGTTCCCAATGAAAGCTAGATTTTCCACTCCAGCTGTTGCCATGACGCCCCTACTTCCGCCCTGTTTCGCTGTTGAAACCAAACTTATCCCGTCCATTGCATTAAACGGTTTAGCGTCTGCTTAACCAGCGCGCCAGAAATCTAAAGCGGTGGATTTTATTTCATCTGATTGTACAGTCTGGTTGAACTCGGTTTAGTTGCTGAGCGACATTGTCAATCTAAGATTTCGATTAATTGAGCTTAGTTAAACCGAGCTTGAAGTGCACGTGTACGATTGGCCCTTAGGCCAGGTGGTCAAATAAGAGGTCGGTGTTAGAAAATTGTGTAATCAGAACATCTGGAGATGGAATTGTTGAAATTAATAAGAAGCAGTTATTGAATGAAATGTAACGAGTTAATTGAAAACGAGTTTACTGAAGGGTACAGTAGGAGGTTCATCGCGAGTTCTATGGGCTGGAATTAATGAGTTGATTGAAGTGTATCATTTAAGAGCAAATGACTACAAATATGGATGTCCTAATTGAGTTGTACCTAGTGAATAGTTTTAACAGAAATGTCTCTCATGACATTTTCATCTACTGCAAGTCTTGTCCAACAAGAATCACCGGTCACGTTGTCATATCTTCACCTTTTCATTCAACGTTAATTACAATTCATAATCCCTTTAGCATATTTCTCATTTTCGCCGTCTGTAAAGGTATTATCCTGATCCGGCGTAATCCTCGCAGAATGTTGCTCCTTCTCGCCTGAGCCTCAGCTCTAGGAAGCGGCACAATAAAATGTTTTAAAATTTATTGATTTTTCTTGATTGTGATTCATTCCGAAGTAACGACGCTGAATGTACAGTCAGCGTCGAAATTTTCGCATGACGAACGCTGGATGACTGGCGACCGGCGACGTTGCCGCCTCCTTACTTTCGCTTTTCACGGGGAAATAGTGCCACCACCACCATTACTACCCTCACGTCGACCTACGTACATTCCACGACTAACGAAAATCTTTAAAACGGATCATATTAGCAACTCTTCATCCTCTTCGAAGGGAAATTGTTTCCAAAAGGCACATAATTTTAGTAAAAAGTTTCCAGGTAAACGATTTAGTTATCATGCCGTGGTCAAGACTCAAATTTGACGCATCAAACACATGATGCACCAATCCAAATTAATCGCTTTAAAACGTACCACCATCGAGTTCCTCATTCAAAGTACTTCAAAGCCCGTTAGACATTGTAATTGTTTTCAAGGTGACTCAGTACTTACTAGGTATAAAATAGAGGCTCAAAATAACTAAACACGATGTATTGGTTCTAATGCATATAACTCTCTTCATTTGCATAATTCAAAATCTTAACAGTGTGCATCCTGATCATCCATCACGTTTATTGTTTAAGCTTTGGCCTTTATCTCCAGCAATACTTATCTCCAAACTTATAACAACGTATGTTTGACTATAAGTTCATGGGTAATTGGTTTGTTCTCATACATTTTGAACTAGTCATATGACTATACTTTTCACTAATAAAATCTGCGTAATTACAACACTGAAGAAAATTCTATGAGAAACTTAATGTATTACATTAAAAAAATCGCTGCCTAAATTGTTATGATTACAGTGCACTACATTATCCAAATTCTGCATTTCAATTGTAGTAAGAGGAACCCACGTATAAGATGAAGGTGCGTGGGTTCACGAATTATGATTTCCTTAAATGTTTAGTAGTCAAATTGCATATTCTTGTAACATTCAGCATTTAGCATCTGACGCCTTGTAGCGCCAATTGTAATGTTTAAAACGTCCGTTAAAAATGGCAACTTACATGGATATCATGAAATAAAAAAAAGTTTAATCAAAACCCATGAGTCATAGCAGTCTATCGTTTTCCGCTTTTCGTGACGTTCTACGTTTGTATTTTTCTCACTGTTGTGATACGTAACTTCACAGCTGAATTTTTAAATTAAGGTTATCTAACAAAAAAATTTAATGACTTTAAGATGAAAAAAAAAAATTTTGCATTTTTTTTAGAAAATTTGTATTAAGAAATAAGTCCAAATATCAGCTGAAAGTGCTGTAGCTTCTCTCCTTGGTATAAATTAATGTAATATGCCCCTGGCCTAATCCACCTAAACCATACATTACTAAAATCACTCCATCATGTCAGATTTGAGTTGCCAAAGTGAAATGGTTTGAAGCTTGAAGTTTGTCAGTGTCAAAAAGTTTACGAAGAAAGTTTGTACACGTTGGTCCGTATGATAGCTTAAAAATGAAATTTTCTAAAACAAATTGTTAATCGTTTAGTCAGCCAGTTTTCTTTTATTCACAGCACTAATTAATATCATCACCTTAAAACTTCAAATGAACAGACACATTCGTTAGTTTGCTCTCACTGAGGTGAGTAAAATGGAAATAAATGAGGTTTAAAGTCAATGTTTATAGCCCCTCTACTTTGAATAGTAGCGCCTTCCTTGGAGCAAAATCACGTTGGTTGCACTGAAAGTCACTAGGATTTCAGCAGAACAGTTGACATTGACAGTACTGGCAAATTGGTTTTTGCATCTAAGTACATAATTATTTGCAAAATGCCCGGCTGTTGTGCACCTAAATGTAAGAACAGTTGGGCAAAAGGGTTCTAGCTGTTTAGGATACAGGATATAGATTTTGAATTTCCCTAAAAGGTAGAGACTTTTCGTCTCGAAGTTGGTATTAGTTTTGCTCCAAGGATGCGCTTCTATTCAAAGTAGAGGGGCTATATCGAGGTTGTAAGTATACCGCCATCTTCTGGAAAATATCGAAAACCAAGAATTACAAATGTTGGTTGTTTCAAGAAACATATTTTCCCACATTGACCTTCGGAAAAATCTGATTTGTAGCAAATTTTAACAACTTAATCACTTTTCTTCCACAAATATATATAGTTCTTTACATATTATCCTTTGAGACGTTTATAAAGTCCTCCTCTCTGTGAATTTCCTCATCAAACAAACGTTTTATAAGACAGGTAAATTAAATGCAACCTTGAACCTAACACGAAATTTCTGTTTTAAAAAACAAGCTTCGTACTGAAAAAATACAAAATAATGCCATCACTTCAGAAAACATACAACCCACGCGTTTGTCTTTGGTAAGGTACTTGGTGATGATATTCTTTCGTATTTTTCAATAGAGTCAATATTTCAATAGTGTTGAAGAAACAATCTACAGGGTTCATTAGACAGGTAAATGGGCAAAAATCTGCAAATGATCTGTCTATTCTCCTTTCGTAATTCGATTCACCTATGACTCGCAGTCTTAGCCTCCTTTCTTCTCTGAATTTTGAAGTGCAAGATTTAACCAAACCAGATAGATAAGCTAATGGATTTAAAAGAAAGAAGAAGCTTTATGCCCACGAAAATAAGAAATACTTAAATCCGAACCTAAATTGAAGCTATATAACGCGAAGTTTTTAATTAAGGTTTTCTCCGTCATAAACCCGTTCCGCTTAGCTTTTCCGCGAGATTCGCGGATTTCCCCTCGACGGGGGTGTGTTTACCTTTTCGGGTAAAGGGCTGTACACCTGGCAACGCAGCGATCGACCGTGACCTGGCTGGCAACAAGGAAATGCGTTGCGTTACGCACAGTACGCGACTGCGTGCTCCCGTTCCCGGCACCCTTTTGAAGGGCTTTCCTGTGACGTGAGTGTGTGTGTGTGTGTGCATGCGCTTTCTGCGTGCGTGTGCGTCATCGCTGCCACGATACGATGCGACGTTGCCAGGTCGCGACGCCGCGATCCGGCGTCGCGACGCTTCCAGGCCGTAACAAATTTGTTCGGGAAGGACGTGTAACTTGTATACCATTACGCGTGATAAATACTACATGAAACCCGTCCTACTTGGTCACTCCTTTTATAAAACCAACTTCCAAAGGAATACCCATCTATATTATATTAAATGCATATCTTTTACGGTCTATAATCAGCGTAAAAAACGAGTCCGGCAACCTCGGGCGTGGGGGTTGTTTTCGGTGATCGTTTACAAACAACGGGCCGTATGTTTTTCTTTATTTTTCCCTCCGGTTTAGCCGGTATCGTAAACGATGAGAAATGATCCAACATTTATTTCGGGATTTTCATTCATATCGCAAAAGGATGAAAAAACCGAGGGTCGGGATGGGTTCGCGGGGTAGTCGTCGCACGAAACATTCGTTGAACGGCGGAAAATTCGGATACTTTTGAATCTAGACCAGAAAAATGTGATTTTCACGTGGAAACCGAGGAGAGTCGAATCCCAAATACCATTAAATTATATTATGCGTATTAACCACTTTCTTACTAACCTATTCGATCAGTTCGTTATCGGTTAACCCACATGGAAACTCGAAGGTCCTAACTACGATTCTTATTGTAAGATTCGTGTTTTCTATTTGGAATCTGCTGAAACTGCTGAATTTCCTCAAAAAGCCAACGTGTGTGTGTCTTTTCGTAGATTTCGATTAGGTACCCGGAATCAGTATGCCTTTGACTGGTCTTCTGACTGGACTTTTAAGAAAGCTAGTTGAATCGTAGCTGGTGGCTTATCAACTACAGCTGTGATTAATTAACACGCATTTAGGCCATGTGCCCAAAACTTGGGCCTTCATACGGTATACGGGATTCCAGTAGAACTAATTAGAGGATCTCGAAGATATTAAAGTATAAGCATAAGGAACGAATGCACAAGCGGTACTTATCCTGCTTTGCAAACCATTGACAACATACGTGAATTTGTTGTGCGTGTAATGCAGTAACGAATTTTAAATGAAGTTTATTCGGTTTTCTCGTTTATTCTTTCCCTATACGTAAACTTCAGTGCTAATATCGCTAGAAATTAATGGGGCTCATTGCACTTCTAATATAAATTTGGTGACTACAATTTTTGCATTTAAAAATGTACTCCTGTACCGTTTGTTCACGTTTCATTTTGGCCTTTGGTGGCTGTTCAGATTTTTAGATTTCAGAAATAAAATGTAAGATATTCACAGCCTCTCGTGTTCAAAATAACAGAATTAGAAAAGAGTGAAAAAAAAACTGCATTTTGAGAAATAATAGGGTATTGACTACTTTCGTATTTGAGTCTTTTTAATAGTTTCCGTTTCTCTCAAATTAGACACCGACATTTGAACAAAGCAAAAGACCGCCAAAACGATCACTTTTTCAATAATTTCATTCAAAGAAAATGACTTATTAGTGTAATTTTACATGTATTTTATACAGCGTCTTTGTATTATATATTTATGCACGTAAATATCTTCCTACAACAAAATCACCCTACATTAGATATTTCTTTGATTAAATACAATGAATTTAATAATTATGCACTAATTGACATTAAAAAAAATAAAGCAAATTTGCTTTATATTTGCATGAATTTCATATTATCTAATCGTAATTATATTTTTTCGATACTTTAATTATCTATTTATTGTTATTAATAATATTTTATTACTATTTATATTAATATCAAAATATTTTATCGTAAAGCTTTAGTACGAAAACCCTCCATTGTTTACAAGCATATGACGTCACCTGACACAAAACCAATTTCATAGCGTTTTTGATCAAGTGTCCGAACTTCAAATCCAGACAAATTTCAATTGAGTTTTAAATATAGGTAATCAACATATTTTCAGTTAGAAAATATTATTTAAATGCATTAATCTTATAGCACTCTTGGAACAAAGAATTGGAAAAATATTGCTAAATGTCAAAAAAATATTGCTAAAATGTCAAACACCTTGATGTGTAAAAATTATGCTAGATGTAATTTATAGAAAAGGTAATAAATAAATAAAATAGCTTTAAAATTTAAATACTATAAGATTTTTTATAACAGTAGTTCGAGCGTGATTCTTTTGATTAACAAAAAGAGGTGACTAAGTTTTTATTTTATGTTTCGATATAATAAAGGTATATTATAATGCCCATTTTGAAATTTAATAAAGGGATTTTAACTACCCAATATTAATATTACCTTTCGAATGATCTTAGTCCACGAATACTAACCGTTCTTACAACTTAACTACTAAGTGTATTATTAACCCACTTCTTACATCAGCAATTTACAATATACTGAATAATGAGTACATGAATAAGACTTTCATTATAATTTAATAAACAATAAGAAGTTTATCTAGAACTTTCGGATATAAAATAAGACTGGTTGAACCTTAATACCTTAATACAAAAGGGTTTTCGAAAATTACAGCCCCTAATTTGGGAAAGAAAAAAAAGTAATTGGCTATAATTTAGAAATGAAATGGAGATCGATGTTCAAAATGGATACACGTCCATTTATGAAGTAGTTAATTAGTTCCTACGTTTAAGAATTATTATATATTGTAGGCGACATCGTAACCATCTTTTTCATGTCTTTTATCATTTTGTTATTAACATTTTGTCAATATGTTGCATATTATCTACACGTAGGTATTATATAATAAAAATATGATCATACATGGTATAAGTGTATATAGTATATATGATATATTAGATTACATATATGATATAGCAATCCACCAGGACATGGACCAGAAAATCCAGTACCTATAAACACTTCATTGTTCTAATAAAGTTATGCCACGAAACATATTTGGACATTATTTTGTTGAGTCACAAAAGCAATTAACTGATTACAAACAGAAAATCTCGTAAAAATTATCGAAAACAATTGGGAAACTTCTAATAAACTTAGAAGTAGCGTTGACTCATTTTTCCTTATAAAATGAAATTTAAGTACTTATACGTTTTGTCAACAAAGTGTCGACGTCAATGTTAATCATTTCTAAAGTTCATTGAATTAACTTTTTGGTCTGTCTTTAGTGTCATATTATGTCATTGCATAGTGCGACTAACGGTAATTTTGGTTTTACAGTACGTGAGCGTTGATACCATCATTCTTTGTAATCTTGCACGAAATCTTGCATCTCACCTGGTAAAATGAGAAAGTACCTAAAATGTTTCAGCTAGATTTTATTGGAAACTGTACATGTTACTACGACTAAACAATTGTTGTGTGCAATAATCCTTAGGCACTGAGCTTGCCATCTTCTGAAGAGAAGGTTTACAAATGTCTTCTAGATTCCTTTCTGAAATATATTCAATTACAAGTTTTTTTTTTCGAATTATGGCGATGTTTCATTTAACTAGTCCCATTTAACCACTGGAAACTAGTTAGGGCACATACATAGTGCAAAAAAATTCTTTCATAAGGAAAATTGCCTCCACAACTTTGAAGGATTGCAGTGTAAGATTAATAATCGTTTTTAATGTTGCTATGGTCTTAAAGGCACATATAACACAGAAAACACTCTCTCCAGCAAATGGCAAGACATTTTTACTCATTATGTTACCATTTTAGGTATTTGAAATATATCTACGTATATTTCATTATATTCCAGTGGAATGAAACCAGATTTTACTTATGAATCAACAAATTGATCTTAAAAGTTTTTAAGGAACTATTTTGTAGTTGTTGGCAACATTTGTAAATGCGACATGATTCGTAGTAGTAACAATCACGCTCGAACTAATTTAGGAGCAATTTAAAGAGTATCACACAATTTCCTATTTCATAAATTTTCAGCACAAAACTATTTCAGTTCCTAATGTAACGCATGTAGGTTTTAGTGACAACTACCTCCGATTACTTCCCGAGGGTTCGTGGATCATTTAGTGATTGAAAAATAAGACTTCCTAAAACGTTACATAAACCGTTACATTATGTAAGGAGTTCGGGGTGTAAGTGATCCCTGCCTAAGTGCGACATACAACTCATAAAAATCATAAAAAATAACTTGGCAAATTTTAGCGAAACAAAATATAAAGTCATCAAAATATACATAAATTATAACAAAAACCAATAAAAGTGCCATGATAAGCAGTGAAACACATTTTTAAAAAAATTCCCCTCAAAAAGTCCTAAGTGGCACTAAAAACACTATTAATACACATACTAAATGAAATATTATTACAAGTATCATGCTCAAATTTCATTTTTTATCAAATTTTAATATTGCCGTTAATAAATTAAATCATGCAACAATATAAACAATTGGCCGAATAGGCGATAACTGCTCTAATGAAAAAGACATTCGATTCTGTATATCTCGCCTTCATACTAAAGTGCTACTATAAACCAATCAATAAACGGAAAAAAAAATAGTATTTGTGTGGCAAAAATACCAATATGTAGGAAATGGTCCCAGAGTGTAATACGGGTAAAATGTAAACTGTATGTGCTGTAAATCAAACATTGTAGCAAAAGGGGCAATAGAAAGTATATATGTTGCGCTACATTTCATCCATTTGAAGTTTGTCGATATTATGAGTTTAAGGTGAACAAAAGCGCAATAGAAACTAGTGCCTTTTAAGCTTCCAAGCGATAGAAAGTGGCGTCAGCCTCGCACTTTGACGTTGGTCCATCAAACACTTGACAATTTCACGAAAATTACACCCGATCCACGTATTAAATTAGGCTACCATTGAAGCATTTTTAAGAAAAGGTCATTTCTCTTAGATCGTCAATTACCTACCTTTTCATTGTACTGACTTTTTACTAGTTCCCTCAATAAGTAAAAAACATTTTTAAGGGACTTTTCAACCATTTTATTCTTTAATTTTACAGAAAGGACAGCTAGATTGTTTGATTTAAGTTGTACACATTCTTCCGCTTTATTCTTTATATTCTGATTTTGGCCTCAGGATATTTTCGAAACTGCATTAACCAGCCAATTCCAAAATTTGCAGAAAATTTACTGTACCTGCAACATTCGCAAAAGTCGGATTGAAAAAAAAATATGAAAAATTGCATTACGATTAGATGAGGCCCATAAAAGATGTGACGTTATAGTTTCCATATAATGTTGCCTAATGGAATTTTGAAGCTAGCAGTTATGAACAATTTGAAAAAATGTAAGTTAAAAAAGTGACAAGCATTAAATTGGGCCGTTTTGATTTTTTAAGATTACTTTTTAAGACTTTTTAATTTTAAAAAATTTAAAAGAAAAATACACTAACTTTATCTACTAAATTATAGATATACATGTATTTCTGGCCGGTCAAGACTATCTAATTTGGTCGGACCAAATATTCATGGCAATTGTGTTAAAGTGCCTTTTAGGGACGTTTTAAGAAAAAATGTCTCAAATAAAAGTTGTAGCCATTAGCTAGGTTACCTCAAATCTAAATTTTGATAAGAATCGGTAGAACCGTTCAAAGAATTGAATAGTAAAGTAAACGTACAGAGTTTGAAAAAAAACGTCGTACCAGTTTTTGAGATAATCCATATATATATATATATATATATATATATATATATATATATATATATATATATATATATACAGGGTGGTCGTGATATAACCTTACAAAAAAATTCTGGGTCATTAGGAGGATCCAACAATTCGAAAAACCCACATTTGGTAGGTCCAAAATGATGAAGAAAAATTAACCCCAATCCACACTCATTTGACGCCACTGACCACAAAAATAAATACATACATATTTAACCAAGATTTAATTGTTAGTTACCTAGTTACAATAAATTGACAATTTGCTTTCAAATTTGATAGACGTTTTCTTTTGCCAGTGATTTACTTGTCAGTTTGCATATGTCAGTTGTCATTTATATGTCGTCGCCTTTCTTGTTTTCAATGTGTTTTTTCTCTTATAATCATTTTTGTACAAGAAGTCTATAAAACCAGCCTTTTTCAAGACTTCACTTGCGTTTGTGTTTGCAGTTTGTAAGTAAATAGCAAATTTAATGGGCCAAGACACTAACGGATATTCATCATTGTGGTTTAAGTTAGAATCTGCCGATAAACACAATATTCAATAAAGAACAACGATCTCAACTTTAAACGGCAAAAGCAACGTCAAGTTTATAAATCGGCTTTAATAAATAACAAAAGAAAACCAGTGCTTTTTTCTCGCATATTTTGATTTGTAAATTTCCTTTCTACAGCAAATTAAAAATTATTGAATTTGACAAATGTCATTCAGTTTACTAGTTGGCACAGGTACCGATTATCGTTACTAGACAACCAAAATCACATTTTTTACCCCGATTAACTCATTGGCGTACAGCAAATTTTGTACAAATTTTCAATTATTTTTATGTCGAAAACGAAAAGGCTTTTACTAGATTTTTTTTCGTATATGAGTTCTACTCATCGTCACCTATTACCGATTTTTTTTTGTAAGGTTATATCACGACCACTCTGTATATATATATATATATATATATATATATATATATATATATATATATATATGTAAGCGAGGTAGCTACGGTCGCTGCCGCTTTTCGCATCTCAACCTCCAATAATTTCTATTTTGCCAGTCTCCTTGAAGCCCTCTGGCTGCCATGGACTCTTCTATATCGGCTTTCCAACTCCTAGGTGGTCTTCCTCTTTTGCGTTTTTCTTGGGGTACCCACTGCCACACTATCTTAGTCTACCTTTCTTCATCCATCCTTTGAAGATGGCCGTACCATATAAGTCTTTTTTGTTCTATAGTGTCTATGATGGTCTGTTCCACTTTCATGATTTCTCCTATTTTGTCATTTCTAATATGGTCCAGTCTAGATATTCTCGCACTTCTTCGCCAGAAATCCATTTCGAGGGATAGGAGTTTTTGGCGGTCTT